>JAGQAX010000023.1:4882849-5270349 GCA_019142605.1 Cephalopholis sonnerati | reverse complement strand
AGCTTTGTCTAACTGAAATAGAACAGCCTATGACTGTTAACACGTTGAAACAAATACAATCCTAAGTGTTTAATACATCTTTGCTCATCTTTTTCAGTTGAAGAGGTTCGAGGCGGTTCTTGTGGAACCATGGAAAAATTCAAGTCGGACTTGAACCAGCTAAAGGGAGAGAACCGGCTCCTCAAAGAGGAGATTCGTCTCCTTAAGGAAGAGAACAGACTACTAAAACAGGAGCGGGATCTCCTAAAGGAGAAGTCTCTTTCCTCTGAGGCCAGTTCAAAAGGTAACTAGACTGTTCCTCCCAAAACCTACATGTCAGACTCAAACTACCATCTAAAGCAGGGGTTTTCAGCTGATTTTGACCCAGGGACCACCATTCTGACTAGGAGCAACCTGGGGACCACCACTATTGTCATGTGGGTCCATCATAGACCCATCCAACAATATATTGTCCGTTCTCAAAGCATTTTATTACCAGAAAAGAGCAGTTGTATCATTCTATCAAGTATTTTTTCCCCTCAAAATATTTTTATTCACCTGCAAACAAGAAAAAAAGAGTAGCAAATTGAACTAAAAGGAAAATTTAAAAAGGAAAAGTAACTTTTCTTTTCAATGAATGCATGGCCAGGGACCACCTGCAATGCCTCACCAGTTGAAAACCCATGATGTAAAGCAATGGTTCCCAAACTGTTAAGCCTGTGACAAAAAAAGAGGTATTTTACGTTTGCCTGGGACACAAAAATAGTGAAAACAGCAGACCTACAAACTCACAATGTGTCGCTTCACACCGTGTTGTGAGCTTGTATATAGGCCTTTTACTTTCTAATTTATGGAATTTCTTTGATTTTCTCATATTTATTCATGAATCACTGCATTCTTATTTTTATTTTTTTGCTCTTTGGTTCTCTCTTTATATATTTGCTGACTTTAAGGTTCACATAAAAGGAGCCATGACCTTGGTGAGTCCTCCGACTCCTCTGAGCCTGAGTCCTCCTTTGAAACAAAGAAGGCTGCCAAGAAGAGAAGAAGGAAGCCATCATCATCATCATCAGATGAGGACTCCCCAAAGAAAAAGCCAAAGAAGGCTTCATTTGGAAAGCGAGGTATCTGGGAAAATAAAGATTTTCATATTGCTTCTGTAACAATGCACACACAAACAGTGCTTTTGCTTACATCAGTGGTTATCAAAGTGGATTTCAGGGACTCTGGGTTTACCTTAAGCGTTCTAAATCGATCCCTGAGAGTATGTAACTCTTGACACAAAACTCTGATGTACAGATGGAACCAAATGAGCCCTAGCCAGTCCATTTGTGCACTGTCAGAGTTAAGGGGGGGGACCTTGAATTTTTAAATTTTACATCCCACTGCAGCATGAAAATGCACTAATTTATTAAGTGACCCCAAAATTTGGTAAATGCACCCCTTTTTTATCGACTACATTGGGGAGCCTTCAGACTCCGTTCACCTTAGCAAGGTCTATGGAAGATTTTCGTCTTAGTAGGAGCATCTCTGCTAAGAGTACTCTCCCTTCCACCCACACACAATCTCTTAACGGCAACATTTAGCATAGTCAGGCGGGCCCTATTATGAAACTGTTATGTATAGACTATCAATTAAACCCTGAAGTGAAAAAGAATAGTTTAAGTTCTGATCATCATGTACACTCGGATTGTACAATATATTTGTAATTATGAGTGTTTTTTTCCCTTTCTTTTTTTTTTTTCTTTTTCTTTGATGTGTCTTGTAGTCAGTAGCCCAGAGGATGTGGTCCACCGCTATAAGAAGTTGGTGAGGATGTACAAGAGGACCAGGAGCATCCCAGAAACCTGTAGGGCCTTTGACTTGGACCGCAACACCATCGCGGGGACTGCGGTCATCGCAGATGTCCTCATTGCCGGAGAGGGTGGGGATTTTGGAGAGCTGCCCATAATTGTTGAAAAGCAGAGTTTGGCTAGCTTTGCCAAAGTATGCAAGGCATTTTTGGATGCAAACCCCACCCTAAAGGAGAAAGTGGATAAGATGAGGAAGGCCAATGAGCTGCTCACCATCAAATACAAATTTCAGAAATGAGGGGGCCTGGTGAAGCACCAGCCATGTGATATCACATTATCATGTGTCTTCTGCAGACCGGTCTGGCCCATGTGGGTGCTTGTGCTAGGTGGGTGTTTTCAGAAACCAAAAAGTGAAGAATCAACCAATGTCTGCACTGTCTTAAATTCCTGACAGACACATCACTTTTTGGTTTCTGAAAAACGCCCACCCAGTGCTTGGGGCCAGACCAGTCTGCAGGAAACACATGATGATGTGAATTCACACACAGACACACGCACGCACGCACACACACACACACACACACACACAGTTGGAGTTAATACATTGTTTTCACTAGTTTTGTGTCCCGGGCAAATGCCAAATACCTGTTCTTTTTATCATAAGGTTTAACCGTTTGGGAACCATTGCTTTACAGGAGGGATTTTACAGGTTTTACAATGATTTTTTTGCACTATTCTTCTCATTATCATGTGTCTACTGCAGACCGGTCTGGCCCATGTGGGTGCTTGCACTAGGTGGGTGTTTTCACTTTTCAGAGACCAAAAAGTGGAATGCCCACCCAGTGCTTGGGGCCAGACCGGTCTGCAGAAAACACATGATGATGTGAATTCCCAAGACTGGGACTGTTTACTTAGTAATTATTATTTATAGTTATTATTTATCACTGTTATTTTTATTTATTTTTTGAAAAAGAAGTCTATTCTGATTTTTAAAAAAGTGCCTGACTGTTAAAAATTTGCACTGTTTTTGAAATTGTTTTATAAGAATTTGAAATCCATTGGATTAAAACGTTTATCTTTGGCAGCTCACTTGTTTTTGCATATTTGTCACAGCGAGGTGTTTTGAGTGAGGAAGTGTAAAAATAATGCATTCATCTTAATGTAATTTGATGGCTGGTGATGGTGGTTTTTGATGGGAACTCTTATCTCCTGACAGATACAGTGTGCAGTGTGCTGGGAGAATCAGACTCTGTATCTGTATCAGTGTACTCTGACACTGTATCATAGACACTGGTTGGTTTTGCGGCATTTTCGGTCCAAGTGTCTTGGGTAATGTGATAGTTTCCTAGTTACGGGCTAAATACTGAGTAATTACCAGGTAATAACATGGAAACAGACCTCACTTCCTTTTACAGTACAAATCCACTTTAATAACTAGGTACTTTCTAGGTAGGTATTTTTGTAGTTTCTGGGTAACGAATGAGTAATTACCAGGTAATAGCATGGAAACAGGCCTCACTTCCTTTTGCAGTACAGTTGCACTTTAATAACTATGTAATTTCCAGGTAGATATTTTTCTATTTACTGGGTAACAAATGAGTAATTACCAGGTAATAACATGGAAACAGACCTCACTTCCTTTTACAGTACAAATCCACTTTAATAACTAGGTACTTTCTAGGTAGGTATTTTTGTAGTTCCTGGGTAACAAATGAGTAATTACCAGGTAATAGCATGGAAACAGACCTCACTTCCTTTTGCAGTACAATTCCACTTTAATAACTATGTAATTTCCAGGTAGGTGTTTTTGTAGTTCCTGGCCAACGAATGAGTAATTACCAGGTAATAGCATGGGAACAGACCTCACTTCCTTCTACAGTACAATTCCACTTTAATAACTAGGTACCTTCTAGGTAGGTATTTTTCAAGTTCCTGGGTAACAAATAAGTAATTACCAGGTAATAGCATGGAAACAGGCCTCACTTCCTTTTGCAGTACAGTTCAACTGTAATTACCAGGTAAATGTTGTAGTTACTGGGTAAATACTAAGAAGTTACCAGGTAAGTAGTAAAAACCAGTTGACTGCTAGGGAAATACATGGGGTAAATACCTAGTAGTACCTAGTAATACCTAGTAAATACTCTTCATTTCCTAGTAATTACATGGTAAGTATCTAGTAGAAACTTATAATGTCTTGGTAATTACACCCGGTAGCCAATAGGAAAGTAATTGGTAGTGTCATAATAATTCCTTTGTACATTTCACAGTACTTACTGTGTATTTACCAATACAATACATAGCCTTCCTCGGTAGTTGTCAGGTACAATTAAAGGGTAGTTACTGTGTAGTTACAAAATAAATACAATCAATAACCTGATAATTACATGGTAGTTCACATGGTAATTTTGCAGTTATTGCTGGGTATATTATCTGGTAGTTACCAGGTACCTATTTGGTAAGTGGCTGATAAGTACTTTAAAATACATTGTAGTTTCCATGTAGTTATTAGGAAAATACTAATTACTGAGTAAGTAATTGGCAATTATCAAGCTATTAAGATTGTAATTGTTAAATAAATACCTAGTAGTCATTATTATTATTACATGGTGTTTGATGGGTAGTTATTAGGTAAGTATTATATATTTACTAAGTAAGTACAGTGTAAATAATAAGGTTTTTTATCATGTATTACTTAGTAATTACTCAGTAATTGCTATTTATGACCTTGTAGTTAGTTGGTAGTTGTCAGAAAATTACTTGGTACTCATGAAATAAGTACATTATTGATTACTATGCAATTACCTTGTAATTACTTTAAGAAACACCCAGTAATTACTAATTATTTTATGTAGTTGTTAGGAAATAATAATAATTACTTAGTGAGTACCTAGTAATTAATCACATAGTTACCATATAAATACTTTATAATTACTGAGTAATTACTTCTTATTACCTGGCTGTTACCAGGTACTTCTTAAGAAATTGCTTGGCAATTACCTAGTAAGTACTTGGCAATTAACAAAATAGTATATAATTACATTATAATTATCCAGTAATTAATACCTATTACCAGGTAGTTACTTGGTATTTGCCTGGAACTGACTTGGTAATTACTTTAAAAGTACAAGGTAATTACCTATATAGTTACCTTGTAATTACATGGTAATTTTACAGTAACTACTCCTTATTACATGGTACTTACCTTGTAATTACCATGTAAATACATGGTAAGTACAGTACCGTAAAAGGAAGCGTTACCCATTTAACAATATGTTGCAGCTATGTGTCACAGAGATGCTTAAGGGTGCCCTTTCAGTACTTCACTATCAGATGCTGAGGGGTGTAACAAAGCAGCAGTATTTAGAAATGATAATGGTCGCTCAAGCTGTAGGTTAAGTGTCAGTGTTGCACATTGTGGTGCTGCTTGCTAAATGTAAAAGGATCACTCTAGTTACATTCTATACTTTTATTATTGTCAATAAATTCCATGTGCAGGCATAAACCAACAATGAATTTATCTATTAACAAATACTGTGAGCCTGATAATTCTTCTACTTCTGTGCCATAGAGCTCCAGAAATGATCAAAACAGGCTGTTCTCATGCAATGTTCATATGTTTTGCTATGAAAAGTAATGCACCAAAATTCATATTTATCCTATGTAATCATGAGCGAGTAATTCATGCAAAACCTACATATTTTGGAACGCTGCAAACATGTGACTAATATGGGAGTGAAGAGGGAATTGGTCTTGAGCGGTCCAGTAGGGTGGCAGGTCAAGTCATTTTAAGGTGCGTCCCTACCATGTTTCCTTTTCTAAACCTAACCATAGTAACTTATGTTAATTACGTAACTTCATGTTAAGGACGCAGCGTCATTCATAGGGTGCTAATTTAGATTTCTAGATTTAGAAAGAATTCAGGGTTTAATTAAATTATTTTTCTGTCTCTTAACAGTGATATGGATAGGTCAGAGTTTACAATAACCTGGGTACAAATCCTAGTTGTCTCAGTTTCTGAGAGCATAAATAGAGAGATGATCAGTAAGTGTGTTCTTGTAAAATACCCTTTAAACCTGTCAAACACTGCTGGAGAAATGGCAGTTTGTAAGTGTGTAGAAACTATTTGTGGTTGTAGAAAAAAATTGTCTAAATGAATTTTTTATACAACCTGTCACCTTGATTCTAATTTCAGATACATGAATTAGCCTAACTGGATTAGCTTAGAAATAAATAAATAAAAAAAAAAACATATAGAAAACAGACTAAAAGTTCACTAAAATGTAATGAATTTTAGTCGACTATAAAAATGACTAAAATGTGACCAAAACTAATAAGCATTTTCATCTCAAGACTAAGACTAAAGCTAAAATAGCTGTCAAAATTAACATTGTTTGGGACCCCGTTTGTGGGATATCATATGAACTGTTGTATGAGGATATGTTGTTTAAAAACAGATTAATGAGCCACACTGTTGCACTGGGAATGAACTTCCTTGTCATGAACACACAGACCGTTTTTGAATCAATTCAGTTCTACACACACTGTCCTGCTGCCCCAGATACTCACGAGAGCACCAAAGGTGGATTCATCTGCTGCTACAAATTTAGGGGAATTACAGAGCCTTTTAAAAAACGAAACTCAGGTGTTTTTAAAGATATATCTCTCGGGCCTGGAGCTGAGAGCCACAGACAGAGTAGGGAAGGCAGTTGGTTTTAATTTTTCCTAGAATTTATTAACTTTAAGAAGAATAAAGAATATTGCTAGTGTTGTGTTTCTATGGATCCAATTTGGGTGTGCCCATTTTGCAGCCTTGTTAGAAAATGTAATGATTATTGTAAAATAAAGAATTATCATGTGCTGGAGACACATTTTCTCGAGGTCAGCGTGTGCCTGTGTGTGAATGAAAGCTCTATCTGTACAGATAACCTAATAAAGCTGCCAGACTGTCATGCACCCCTGCCCACATATTGCTCACAGCAGTGTAGCACCAATCTTGTGATAGCAACCCACACGTGGTATTTATGCTTTCTGCCCCAGCACTGGGGACCGTGGAACACTGATGGATGCTGGGAGACAGGCGTGCAGGGACTTGTTAAAAGGTTTTTAGTGAACGTGTGTTAAAGGCTGGTCATGATCATTAAACACTGGTTAACCTCAAAATGTCAACCTGTCATAAAAACAGGCAAGTCGAGCGAGGTCGACCGGTGTGAGGGGACCACAGCGGGAGACAAATGGCCCGAGTCACCTCTGGTTTGAATTTCAGCTAGGATAGGGAATGTGTGTGTGTGTGTGTGTGTGTGTGTGTTTATGAGAGAGAGAGTGTGATGTGTAATTGTACTTCTCATTGTGAAGAGCCCACAGAAAAAGACTATACTATATCTATACTATAAGACTATATCTTACCTTATTACCCATTACTTCTCTATATCCTCTGTGTTGTGATAACCACAAGCGTTCCCCAAGGAAGTCATTACTCATCAATGCTTCATATCAGGTAATTAACATTTTGCCACCTCCTCCCTGTCTCTGACTAAAATGACAAAATAGTGATTTAAGCCACAGGCAAATGATTAACACCCTGCACGTATCAGAAAGTGGCACAGCCTCTGCATGTCCTCGCAAAACAGATAGTGCTGAAAGCTTGGCAACATAAGCTATGTCAACCCAATCACCAGAAAAAAATTTGGCATTGTATGTTTTGGCATTTGTATGTGATTATGTAGCAGATATTTTGAAACTTTTCTTGTTTCAGCAGTGCTGTGGTAAACGTGTGGTTTGGTTTAGGCACAAAAAACCATCTGGTTATGATTAGGAGAGGATCCTGTTTTGGCTTAAAATACCCGGTTTTAGGGGCGTTTCCTGGAGGCGCAGAAAATGCAGCAATGTCTCGGCAAAGAACAACTGCTTTATGTCGCACTACACCGTCAGAAAACGCAGCAATTTCTCTGTAAAACAGAAAACACCTTTTGTCACACTGTCTCAAGAGAAAACACAGCAATGTCCCAGTGAAAAAGAAACACGTTTACATGCACGCAGTAGTCGAGCTAAGCTCATAGCTCGGCTAATCAGTCAAGTCGGACTTCTCATCTTGTTTGAGTATACATGCAGAAGAGAAAAATTTCTGATAAAGTACGTCTGACTTTGCCTCGATAGACAGCGCTGTGTCCTTTTTAATGCGGTGCATATTGAACTAGTTCCGGTTGATCTGAAGAGGAAGCTAACGATGAATGAAGATGGCGGAGCATGAATGTAGTTTCCTCATCCATCCAGAAGTGCGTCTTCTGCTTCTCAGTCACCATAGTGTTTGTTTGTTTTTCAGGGAGTCACTGCACTGCTATATACTGAACTGCTGCTACGTCATCTCTGCATGTAAACATACAGATTGTCTTGGCAGGAAATGTTTCAATGAAAAAGAGACACTTTTTATGTCACTGTCCCGGCAGGAAATGCAGCAATGTCTCGGTAAAAAACAACTGCTTTTCATCGCAATGTCCCAGCAGAAATTGCAGCAATGTCTCAGTGAAAAAGAAATTCTTTCTGTTGCACTGTCTCAGAAGAAATTGCAGCAAAGTCTGGTTGAAAAAGAAATGCTTTTCATTGCATTGTCCCATCAAAAATTGCTGTAATGTCTCAGTAAAAAAGTTGCTCTTAATTGCACTGTCCCAGCAGAAATTGAAGAAATGTTTCAGTACAAAAAAAAAACAAAAACACTTTTGAACGCACTGTCCCGGCAGATAATGCAGCAATGTCTCAGTAAAAAAACAAATGCTTTTCATTGCACTGTCATGAAACACAGCTACGTCTTGGTAAAAAACACTCATGTTTAGTACCTAAAAACAGCAATGACTCGCTTAAACACAACCGGTGTGGCACAGTGTGGACATGGATATCCAATTTTCAATCCATTTCTATTTAGACCTGGGCCACTTTCATTTATGGCCCTTAATCTGATACATACCCAATCACTGGCTATGCAGCCACTGTGAGAACGGTTATATTGAAATTTACGTGTGTTTTTCCATACATCTGTAGTTTTTCCATGTCATACTTCACTGCACAAGCACAGGTCACTCACCATTCAGTGTCGGAGCAGTCTGTTAAAACTACAGAAGGCTGCTGTATTCGCACTACTGCTGTGGTAGGCTTCCTGAGTGATGAGCCAATAAAGCCCGACTGCAGACGCTTTCTAACAGGGACATCTTGCCTGCATGCCTTGACAACATTGTCATGAGGTGCTGCCAGAGATACTGGAATGTAATTTTGGACATCCTAAAGTTTTAGAGGATCTGTTCCTCTGTGAAACCCTCTACGCCCCACCACTCCTGACTCCTCTACCCCACCCACACGTCTTTGTCCACAGAACTACCAGCAACAGCTGCTCATAGAGTTATAGCTGTGGCTTCTGTGTTCTGTCTCTTCTCTTTACCTTATCCTGATAAATTATCATTCCACCTCTGCAGAAAATTCTTCAAGGGCTGATTGCTTGGACTGCTATGCCATTAATTTTTCCCCCTAAATGCTTGTCTCCCAAATGTGATGTTTTTTTGTTGTTCCAACACAGTGTGTATCATTATTAGTTGCATGTGCGGCTGTTGGGAATGGTTCACTCTCAGGCCATTCTGCCAGAAAATCCCGTCTTGGTTAGCTGTCAAACTTTAACCATGAATTTGAACAGTCAGGGCAAAAAGATAGATTCTAGAAAAAAAAAAAAAAAGAATTTAGCATCAAGCCCTGTAATGTGAATGTAGCCATGGGGACTATTTGCAAACTGGCAAACTACTGTACCTGGCAACCTAATTACTAACAGACTAGCCAGTCGGGAACATGGAAGTGCTGGTCAGTCACAAAAGCTCTCCAAGCTAGTTTGAATGCTAACTGGATTTTGTTTGAGAGACACATTTGTACCAGTGGCTTGTGTCTCGTAACTGTCTGAAATCCACATCTCATTTATGGATCACAGTTTACAGAGTTAGCAGAGCAGTTTTAAATAAAGGTGGATGGTGCAACACAGCTAATAAACCATGATGGCTTCCTCTGGTTGGGACTCTCCATCCCTTTAAAGGTCAGCACTCAAGACTGTTTATGTAACATATGTCAAGAACACAAATTCACAAAGTTGAACTCCATGGGAAAAAATTTTCTTTGCCCCCGAAAGTGAATTTGCTGGTTGCAGCAATTTCACTGACATTAAATTTTCATGTAATGTTTAATGTTGTGTCAACAATAAGAGCTGTTTAAGAATTTGTCTTTATGCAAAATAGCATCCACAAAATCATGTTTTAAAGAGGCACTTCATCTGACTTTAGGTGGGGAGTGTTACATGGAGGCACAGTGCTTAAATGGTTCAGAGGCTATATGTATGGGAGTGAGCAATTTGTATTTGTAAATGGTCATGAATCTCAAAGTAAAGCCATCAAATATGGTGCCCCCCAGGGATCCATTTTGGGGCCACTCCTCTTCAAACTGTATATCAACAATTTTGTAAATTCCTCTAGCATTTTACACAAAGTATTATTTGCCAATGACACACAATTATTTTTATCCCACAAAGATCTAAATGATCTGCAAAACAGTCTACACGAAGAACGTGGATAGGTGGATACATAGTTTAAATATGATAGATTATCCCTAAATATAAGCAAGATGAGCTTCATTATTTTTTGTTCCACTGGAAACAGAAAAAATGTTGAACATTTTTGTATCAGAATAAAAAGTCAGGCTATTGAGAGAGTAAAATCCACCAAACTCCTGGGGATACATAGTGATGAATTTTTAAGCATCTAGTGTTTTGATGAATTGATAAAGAAATTGTCCAAATATGTTGGTGTATTTTTCAAGTTGAGGCCTTCCCTTCCACCCCCTTTTTGGGGTTAAACTATTACGTCACAAACCAAACAATCGTCAAACAAGTTAACTACAGGTAGCAAGCGGCAAACTGGTACCATGGTGGACAACTTTACAGCTCTGTACATTATGTCCGTCCACAAATGCACAGCTCTGGATTTAGATTTCGTCACGTTGTTACTTCTTCTTCTGGTATGTATTTAATGCTTTTCAACTTCCGGGTCAAAGCCCAGGGCGGACACAGTGGAGCATGTGCAGAGTGCCTCGGCCAGTTTGGGTCTGACTGACTGTGTACATGCAGGAGTAATTCAAATACCAATCACATTATCTGGGTGTGTTAGTCAGACTTTGAGAAATTCTATTTGGTATGATTTCAGTTGGACGAACATGTTATTATGTATTTTAAAAGTCCAGTTTTAGTCCAACTGACACAATGAATCTATTTTCTCTACTGTCATGTAAACTACTGATTGTAAAAACGTCATTATTACTGTCTTCAGAGAGGGCCTCAGGCAGCAGTTTCTACAACAATATGTTAAAGCTTGAACACCCTCACTAGCAGGGGACTTCTAAACCTGTTACTCTCCAGTCTATTCACATTGTACTGTTATTTCCTCTTGTCATGTCTCTATTTATGCTATCTTACCTATATAACCAACATTTAGGTTGATGGATTTAATGTCATGGGACCATTTAGTAGTTAACATTAGGGTAGTTTAATTTTTAGGGTCTTGGTTAGTCTCAGGAGTTTTGTAGGTTGTAAATCTCACTGTATATTACATGCATTTACTTTTTCTTGAATGTAGACAACGTGTTATTGAACTTATTTTAAGATACAATTCGCTTCATGTGTGGGGCCCTATTCTCAAGCTTCAGATAGCTTATCAGTGTGTCCCATTTCACGTCTACATGTTTTTTCATGAATTGTACTTCTATTTTTTTTTTAACACTTTTTTATGCAAATAAATTTAACTTACTTACATAACATGTGAAAACAGCTGTATAATATTATCTGTGGCTGTGGAGGAGCTATATCAAGTCTGAAAAATCTCATCTAATTTATAACAGAAAGGCTGTGGGACAGATTTATGGGCGTTGCATTCAAAAGATGTGGGCATTAACCAAGCAATAAGACTTGCATTATGGGAAATTTAGAATCCAGTGTTTCTGGAGTTTGAACCATATTAATGACTAAAAGTCAGAAGACGAGCCTCTGCTAGTTTTCACCAGTCTCTTTTTAATCTGTCTCTTTTGCAGTAGATCCCCCAACTTTAGGAAAATACAAAAATATATCAGTGACAATATGGATTAGATTATGTAAACAGGACAACAAGTCTCCCAAGCATTCAGTGCCAGTTTTCAGTTCTTTTTGATACTTTTGCATAAAATACACCAAGCCTCATGTGTATTGCCTTGTACAGGTTTCAGCCATGCTGCAAAATCTTAGTTAAATTTGTACTGCCACATATCGCCCAGGCTACAGTGACGACTAGCAGACAATGGATCCTTTGCTCTGACAACAAGTTCTCATCCCAAGTCGTCACATATCGGCGCTTTGTCAGTGGTCTTCCACATCTACATATTTTGCACTGGGTATCCTCCTGCATGTGCTGTTGACATTCCAGGATGGAGGACAAAAGCACATGATTAGGTTTAAACAACAAAAGCAAAAAGGTTCCGTTTGTCCACGTTACAAACTGACACCAACATGGAGTAAATTGTAACACAGGCTTTTTAAGTGGTTACAAATAGTCAATTCTATCCTGCTTCCGGCTAGTTGACCACAATACCACCAAACTGTGACCCCCGAAACTGCACAGATGTAGGACATGTTTCAGCATTGAGACACAATTTTACAGTCTTCTCAATATTCATACATTCAGTTATCGTATTTTGACCTGTGGATCTAGGTTACCCAATCTATGTACATGTATTGGTCCAACCACTGTATATGGATGATAGACTAACAGATAGATAGATACCGGCTGGGTACCTATCCTTTCCTTGATGAAGATGGAGAGATAGGTATCTGAATACACCTATCTGTCAACCTATCATGGATAAAAAAAAAAAAAAACCTCAGACAAAACTAATAATAATCTCAAACTGTTTTATTGACATTAGCCAAAACTAAAATGTGTCAGGTTGTGCCCCACTCTTCCCTATGTTACGGTTAGCTAAGTAGTTTACCTCTCCATTATGGAGAAGTGCCACACTGTGCTTTAGCATTAGCTAGCTCACATGATTACCCAAGGATTTATAGGTAACATTTAGTGTGTCATTAATGTTGTGTATTGTAATTTAAGTGTTTGTTTGTTTTTTTTAATTAAAAGGCTGATTTAACTTTGATAAAAGAAATATATGTTGGATTCATGTTAATGTGTAGGCTATTTTCTGTCATATTTTAATTTTTGAAAATAAAAAAAAAACTTCAAATCAAACAATCAAACAATAATTTGGCCACGCCCCTGCGCTCACTTTGAGAACACCCTAGGAGTCATGGATCCCTGTTAAAGATTCAGGGTGTGCATCACTAAACCTTGGATTTACTAAACAAAGATTAGTGCTTCATTATGCAACAGAACGCCGCTTCGTTTTAAAATCTGGATTTATTCTTTTAAAGCTAATTTTGCTCAACTTTGACTAGAATTCTTTGATTAAATTTATACTCGTTGGCACAACCCAGCCTAAGAGTATAAAACATAGGAAACTGTGGATAATTGATTTGCCTACACACAAGCATTTACTGTACAGTAGCTTCAGGTGCTCTTTAACTTCACACTGCTGTAACAGTGAGGTGCTCACTACACAGTATGGGCTCTCAAACAACAGTCAGCTAGATTTACTACAGCCTCACAGGACTCCTGCTACTACTCCCCCAACACCCAACATCCCCCATTCCTCAACCTCCTCTCAGACACACACATACGCAGGACTACCCTCTTCCCTCCGACATTCCCCATTTAGAAACATAAGTCTCCATTTCAGAGCAAACCCAGAGGCCCTCTTCCTTCACACCGGTGACCTCGACAACTTTCTCTACTTCCCCATCCCAATCTGAGAGTTATTAGCATGAAGAGGAGTGTTGTTGTTTTTAATGTTGCCACAGACCTTTTGTGCAGGAACCAGTATCTCCTTTCTGGCCTGGGGTTGTGTTGTTAGTGTAGCATGCCAGATGTGTGGAAACAGACAGATGCCAAACTCTGAGCTTTTCATATTGCCCTTGAACAGATTGTTTTCCCCATAAACAAACTCATCGCAGACACACACCCACTGAAGTACATACATAAAACATCATCAAACAAACTGAGTGAACTTTAAACTGCATGTGAGTGCCCGTTGGGAAATCTCCCATCACTCTGTGTGGAGTCAAAAGCAGACAAAACACATACTGCTGAAGGTGTTGAACTCCACAGGAGGTATGTATGTTCAGAACCTGCTAGTCTCCGTCATACTGAAAAGAAAGATGAAAGAAATGATTGAAAAAGGGAAACAGAGGAGTTAAAGGCGAGAGAAGAGAAGAAAGCAGATAATTGGTGTATCACTGGAAATGTTGGATCTTTTCAAGTGATTATTCAGTCTCATTCAAGTTACTAGAGGTAAGACAACTTTTTTTCCAAGTGCCACAATTAGATGCATATGAATGTGTGAGTGTATATGCGGGTAAATGGCAGAATACCAAACTATGTCCGTGGACAGGCTTATGAAAACCATATGACATGCTCTGAAAAAGAAAGAAACACACAGTTTGCTGCACCTCCCCCCCTTCCAAAAACATACAGTTCTTTTCCTCAACTCCCACTCTCTCTCCCCTCTTTGCTCACCCTCCTTCTTTCTATATCTCTCTCCCTCTATCCTCCCTTCCTTTTTCTCTCCTCCCCTGCTCTCTGAAATCCTGGGACAATCTGCATGCACTCAACTCCAGCACAGATCTGTTTCAGCAGGGTAGAGTAAAGAGCACAGCCAGACAGTGAAAGAAAAAAAGGGTTCAAATGAAGGGAGAAAAGTTCAGATAGACAACAAAAGTGGACTAGAGGAAAAACTTTTAAAAGCAGGGAGATAAACGTGAGGAGAAATTCAGGGTGAGAGACAGGCAGAGAGATACATTCTCTTCTAAAAAAGAATGGGCTCCCTGGTGAGCAGTGCTGCTGCTCTTCTCTTAACCTCTCTGCTGGCTTTGCTCTTTGGACTTTCTTCAGTCCTGGGTCAGGATCTAAGAGAGAGGGATGCACTTTGCAATGCGGATGGCTGCTTTATGGTCTACTTCCAACGCAAAACCTTCCTGGAATCATGGAGGGCCTGCAAGGAGAAAGGTGGCAACCTAGCTACCATTAAACGCAAGGAGGACGCCAACAATATTGCCACTCTCTTCTCCACTCTGGACCTGCGCCACTCCCGCACCAGCATCCAGGTATGGATTGGCCTGCTTCGCCAACCTCGCCAGTGTACTGCCACGCGCCCACTGCGGGGTTTCTCTTGGACTACTGGTGACCAGGACACAGAGTATACCAATTGGCAGAAAGAGGACTCCCATAGTATGTGCACGGTACCACGCTGCGTGGTTATGGGCTACAACACTGAGGAGCCAAGTGATAACTTCAAATGGCTGGATGGTGCCTGCTCAATCCCTGTCGATGGGTATCTTTGCCATTATGCCTCCAAAGGAATGTGTCCTGCGTTATGGAGTAAGGAGGCAGGCAATGCCCTCTACACCACACCATTTGACCTTGTAAGCACATTGTTAACCCATATACCCTTTGGATCTCTTGCTACCGTGCCCTGCCCCACAGGCACCAAGGAGGAACAGTCAGTTATGTGTATACTGAAGGAAGACGGCACAATAGGGTGGTCAAGAGACCCCCCCCTCTGCTCCGATCCCCCTGTATCACACAACCGGTGTGACCCGGGTAATGGTGGATGTGAGCATTTCTGCAGGCCAGCTGGTGCTCATTCCTACTGTGAGTGTGCTGCTGGGTATCAACTAAGAGAAGATGGGCACACCTGTGAGTTATCTGATGTTTGTCAAGGGGCCCCCTGTGAGTTTGAGTGCCTGCCCCTCTCAGATGGGTACCGTTGTGCCTGCCCTGATGGATACATGCTTGCACCAGATGAACGTGGGTGTCTGGATGTAGACGAGTGCCTCCAGAGTCCTTGTGAGCAGGTTTGTGTAAATTCTCCAGGATCATTTGAATGTCAGTGTTTGAAAGGTTACTATCTTGAGGAAGAGAGTGGCTGTGAGGATATAGATGAGTGTATAAATGACCCATGTGAGCATGCCTGTGAGAACACTCAAGGCTCTCATATCTGCCACTGCCATCTGGGTTTTTCTCCGATGCCTGAGGACCCCAGCCGATGCCAAGACACCGATGAGTGCCAGATTCCCGGGACCTGCGAGCAGATGTGTGTGAATTATGATGGTGGATTTGAGTGCTACTGCGGGGAAGGTTATGAACTCATGTCTGATCACTTCTCATGTCAAAAGAGAGGGGAAGGGGATGACCAATCTGCTGTTACTCCTCCTTTTCCTTGGGTCACCCACCAGCCTGGACCTGTGTGGCACCCTGCGGACTATGACTGGAACCCGCAACAGAGCCACACTGACTGGCCTCCAGAGGAGGAGCAATCTTTGGACTGGCTGACTGATCCACCTAGAGTTTTGGATTCTGATGTCATTTGGGTCACCAGTGCCCCTCAGGAGGACGTGCTCTTTGATTTAGCATTGGAGCCTCCGACACAGGAAGCTGAGAAGGATGAGGAAGACATAGACAATGAAGGAGCTGACTGGGTGGACTGGGGGCAGAGATTTCAGTCTGAGCTGGAAGTTTTGCCATTGACCATCCACACAACGCCTCCACCTACGACCAGCTACCCCAGCACTACCCCAGACTGGTACGAAAATGATGAGGATGATGAGGAAGAGACCACTACAGCTCTCCCCTTCCTCTCCACCTCTACAATCTCTGAGGGGGCTTGGAATTGGTGGGCGGGGCTCACCACCACTTCCAGCCAGAAACCAGGAAATCCAGTGGATGCAGTCATAGACCACAACATGCCTACAGATTCCAGCTACCACAGAGAAGCAGAGGAAGAACTGCATCCCCCTAGGGAAAAACCTCAGTTCCCAGAGGAGGAGCTAGGGGAGGAGGAAAAGGACTATGTGGAGATCACACACCAAGATCCAGCTGTTCCCGCCCAGCTTCCTCCTTCCCAGCCACCCCAGAGCGAGGGTGGAGACAGCAATGACGTCCTGGATTCTGTCCAGGAGGACAGATCGGAGAAGCAGAGCAGCACTTGGCTCCTGGTGGGCCTCCTGGTGCCCATCTGCATCTTCATTGTGGTGATGGTGGCTCTGGGCATCATCTACTGCACCCGCTGTGCTGTTCATTCACGCAACAAGAATGCCACTGACTGCTACCACTGGATCTCCGGGGCTCATGATAAACAAGGAGCTCCTAACCCCTCAGCAGGGGTCAAGACCCATGTTTAAACAGAGAGGAGAGAAAGTGACATGAACATAAACAGACTGTGCTTCAGAGGTAAGCAGGGGTGAATAATGGATCTGGTTTTACCCTCCCTAGCTTTGGAACTGCCCACTCTTTGAACACATTTGGATATTTCTGCTAAATATCAATTGATAGATGTGGGGAAGTGACACTGATAACCACTGACCTTTTTTGGGATGGTGTTGCTATGTGGTACAGACTGCTTTGATGTTCCATACACTGACCACACGGCACAATATCTTATTGCTCCATGATTGCACCAGGCTACATCATCATAAAACAATAGTGTCTTCTTTTGTAACGTCAAAAATATCTGCCAATATCTGAGAATAATGTCATTTATTCATTTCCACATATTACAGTTGGAGCCAGATCCTGCAAGTGCCTTGGAAATCATTGATGGCAAAAGCATTCTGCCTTTTATTGTGGTAGAAAACTTTACTATGAGGTTTCTTCCATGCAGAATCCTCACGCTCAGTTAATGTCACTAGCACATCACTGTAGATAACTGTTACTGTCAACTGTGTTAAAAGGGATTTAGATGCATTGTTAGCTCACATCAGCAGTGGGTGAAAGGAGACTGCAAGCAAAAATCCCTTTATGAGTGAAGACATTCTGCAGTCACATGCTGGGAAAAGCAGTCATTTGAAAATCACTGTGTTGAATAGTTAATAAGAGACCAAAACCTTATTTGTATATAGTGGTACTTTTGTATTTATGTATGTTTTATACTTGTTGCCAACAATTTTTTCCCCTTAGAAAATGTAACAATTGTAATAATTCAATGACATACCTTTTTTATGGAGCCAATAAACCTGGTGATATGCAGAGGAATGACTGTCTGCATATGGGAATGCTTTTCCCCACTCATGTTCAGTTTAAGAGCACTCCTTTCCATTGCTTTTTTTTTTTTTTTTTTTAAAAGGAGGTTAAAGTGCAGATGTTGCAGTGCACAGGGAATGTTGTTGGGCTGGTGGTTGACATTAGCCTTGGCCTTGTTCATGACATGGCCATCAGTCACCCTTCGTAACCCTAATTCATTAGTGCGCCCCTGAAGATTTTGTTTTTGACCAGCCCTGAAATATTTTATGGCCATGTTGGATCGCATCCAGCTGTGTGAGACTGCAGTTGCAACTTGAGATATGTAACCATTTAAAAAGACAATTTTATACCAAAGATCTCAGATTCAAGAAAGCTATGTTGACTTTTTCGGAGAAGTGCTCAGTGGATATTAAGGTGTTTGAATTTTACAGAAAAACAAATAATGAATGCAAGGCATCTACAAGTTAAAACACTTTTAATTTAAAGGAGCTTATACAATATTCAGAGCATTATTATAGCAGCAAACCATTATTTGCTATGTAATGATATAGTAGAGTAATGGCTAGGGTTGCAGCGATATATTGGTTTCAAGGTATACTGTGATATAAAAGTTGATACTGTGTACATTTGCTTTACAATATTGAAAAAAATGCAACTGGATAGAAAATCTCAATCGAATTTTGATTATTTTCAAAGGGGAGACTTGTTTTACACACCTCTACATACTTTCACTAACAAAATGGTTTAAAGTCTCAATTATAGTAATAAAAAGTTTGTTCAACCAACAATAACACATCCATTTTATTCCCTTGAGGGTCATTATGATTGATAATAATATCAATTCTGTAAATCCCTGAAATCACGATATTTTCTGAGGCAGTTATTGTACTGTGAAAATCTCATACCCTTGCAACCCTAGTGATAGCGTCCTGAGAAGTCACGCTCCCACTGTGTGCGTTTTAATGCAAACTTCTATGTTCATTGTTGTAGCAGATGGTCCAGCCCATTTGTAGCCCAGTGGCTAGCTCATGGCCGCTGCTCTGCCCTGCACTCATACGGCAGTTAGTGCTATGATGGCGTTGTTGCAGAAATGTAGCATCCACCCTGCATTTTTAGCATTGTTAGTCCTGTCTGCTCTTTACCATTGTTAGCACTTTTCGCACTACTATCACCGTTAGCTTGTAGCCATTGGCTCAGCCACCTCCATGTTGAGAGCCATAAGCAGACAACGTCTGCATCATAGCTATGCTCTGAATATTATATAGAGCTCCTTCAATGTATAAATGGCCATCTAATGGGTGGGGAAACAAAGTGCCTTTCCAAATGTACAAATGGAATTTGTCTTTATTTTATTGACAGACTGTGAAATATAAGAAACATCAGATGTCTTCTTTTCTGTTGTGTTTTAAGAAATTGTCAATTAAATACCATGACAACGGTTGAGTGTGAACGTTTATTTTTGACCTTATATTTTGACCATCACCACTAACTTTACTAGCTTTACCTTGGGCTTTCAACTGCATCGAACAGTCTCCATAAGGGGATGAAGTTTGGTCAGCTGTCATGAAGACATTATTGTGTGAAAGACTGAAATGCATTTAAAAGTTCCAGAAAAAGCCAGTGAGAGGACCTCAAGTCCAGTTTTATTGTCAAACATATGAGAAAGGGATTCATGGATGACTGTTTGTGTTTGTGATGACATCACTGCTCTGGATTTTTAAAGCATCTTGTCCTGATAGTTCCATTGTTGTCATTCATTGTTTTAGACTCAGCAGTGCATTTAAAATCTGTGAGGAGTCACCCCCTCAGAAAAGTGGAGGAATGAATGTGGGTGGAGGGAGGGGTGGGTGTGTGACAATAAGAATACTGTAATTTCAAAAATGACCGTGATCCCCCCAAGGGCCGTCAGTTTGAAGAGAGGGTTTTTACGGAAAATACAACAGGATACTTGAGCACAGTCCCCACTGGCAGTAAGGAAGCATTGTGATTGTATTGACTAATGGAATGTGCTGATCAAAACCAGGTTCTGGCTCTGTGAGTGGCTCTCAGAGGGGGTCTCTTGCTCTTTCTCTCTCTCTGTCTTTCTCCCCCTCTGACCTATTTTCAACATTGTCATCCCTTCTACAGCTCTCAGTATACAGACACGATCCAGTCACCAGTGAGCTGAGCTCTGCTTATGTATTTTTGGTAACTCTCTCTGAAACAGGCTCTAAAACATTATGATGTCAGTCCAAGCTAATGTTTATTATGTAAAGATGCTGACTTTTAAAGTACAATTCCACTTATTTTGGTGTTTTTTTCCCGTCAATCCCACCAGCATGGATGGATTACTGAACAGGCCTGCCGGGCACAGGCCCAGGGGCACAAATGTTAAGGACCTCCTGGCCCAGATCTGCAAAATGTCACTCAAATTAACATGTATCCACCAAGAAGAGACTCATATGACCACAAAGAGGTGCAAAGAAACAACAAAGAGAAACAAAAAACTTTAAAGAGGCCCAAAACAACAATAAAGACATGCAAAGGCACTACAAATAGACTCAAAATGACTTTCAAGATATATAAA
The DNA here is from genome assembly GCA_019142605.1 of Cephalopholis sonnerati. Classification (NCBI taxonomy): domain Eukaryota; kingdom Metazoa; phylum Chordata; class Actinopteri; order Perciformes; family Serranidae; genus Cephalopholis; species Cephalopholis sonnerati. Next base: position 5,249,842 of record JAGQAX010000023.1, on the reverse strand, counting down.
ACGACAGCAAAGAGATGCAGTGACACAAAGCAACTCCAAAAAGACAGAAAATGATCAAAAATCCACAAATATACTTCAAAGGGACACAAACTGACAGCTAAAGAGGCACAAAATGACAACAAAGACATTCAAAGAACTACAAAGAAACACCAAATGACTACAAAAATCCACATAATGACCAAAAAAGACACAAATATACCCCAAAGAGGCACAAATTGACCTTTAAAGAAACATAAATAGACATTAAACACATGCAAAGGAACTACAAAGAGACACAAAATGACCAAAAAGACACAAATATACTTTAAAGAGACACAAATCGACCTTTAAAGAGGCACAAATTGGCAACAAAGACATACAAAGGGACTACAAAGAGACTCCAAAAGACTACAGAAACAGACAAAATGACCAAAAATGACACAAATATACCTGAAAAGGACACAAAATGACTTTAAAGAGATACAAAACGACTATGAGATGCAAAGGAACTACAGTGACACAAAACACTGACAGACACAAAATGACCTAAATATACTTTTAAGAGATGCAATTTGGCCTTTAAAGAAACACAAACTGCAACAAAGGAGATACAACTATACTACAAAGAGGCACAAAATGACCTAAATATACTTTGAAGAGACACAATTTGACCTTTAAAGAGGAACAAATGACAATAAAGACATTCAAAGGAACAACAAAGAGACACAAAATGACTACAAAGAGACGAAATGACCAAAACAGATACAAATACACTTTAAAGAGACACAAAGCGACAACAAAGACATGCAAAGGAACTACAGAAAGACAAAAAACAACAAAAAGAGACACAAAGTTCCTAAAAAAGACAAATATACTCTAAAGAGACACAATTTGACCTCTAGAGATACACAAACTGACAACAAAGACATACAAAGCAACTACAAAGAGAGACAAAACGACTATGAAAAGAGACAAAATGGCCAAAAACATACCTCAGAGAGACATAAAATTACTCCAAAGAGATGCAAAAGAACTACACTCAGACACAAAATGATTGCAAAGAGACACAAAATGACCAAAAAAGATACAAATACACTAGAGACACAAGTTGACAACAAAGACTTGCAAAGGAACTACAAAGAGACACAAAACGACTACATAAACACATAAAATGACCAAAAAAGACCCATAAATACCTCAAAGAGACACACAATGACATCAAAGAGATACAAGATGTCTACAAGGAGATGAAAAGGAACTACAAACAGACACAAAACAACTACAAAGACACACAAAATTACAACAAAAAGACACAAATATACTTTTAAGAGGCACAAAATTACCTTTAAAGATACACAAAATGACAACAAAGACATGCAAAGAACTACAAAGAGACACAAAACAACTATAAAATGACAAAACAAATATAACTCAAAGAGACAAAAAATGACTTTGCAGAGACTTAAAACAACCACAAAGAGAATCAAAACAACCAAAAAAGACACAAATATGTCCTTAAGAGACACAAAATGACCTCAAAGAGACACAAGACAATTACAAAGAAACACAAAACAACCACGAGAACACACCAAATTACTACAAAATGCCAACAACAACTACGAGTAAAGGCAAAACCACCACAAAGTCTGCGTGTCTTGCTTTTATGTAAGAGGTGTGGGGCCCATCATCTCATTATCTGCCCCTGCCTATCAGTAATGATAACATTGTGCTTACCAAGTTTTCTGCTAAGATCTGGGAACGCGGTGATGTCACCATAAAGAAGTCTGGTGGTAAAACAAACACAAACAGATCAGATCAGGTAAACTAATTTCTAGGTGAGCCAAACATATCTATGTCAATATCTGCAATTATTAAGTGTCCAGTGTCATCACAGTACACAGAAGTCCTTCCTGCTCTTGACCTTCTGTACTTGCTGTTGTTTCATTTGCAATGAAACAAGGCCGGATTAGGAATCAGGCAAAGTGAGCAGCTCTGAGGGGTGTACTACGAAGCGAGATTAACGGGTTAGCGAGGTATGTTGAGTCTAAAGCCAGGGTTTTCCGTGTCACGAAGGTGGCTCTCTTTTAACCTGGCTAGATCACCATGGTAACTTATGCTTAGCTCATAACCTGGTCCCGACCAGGTTATGTTCAGAGTTTAATCTTAAAATCAGCTATAAAAACGCTGCTTTTTCACAATTTAGCGTGTTTGGAGCTGGTGTAACCTTTACTTTGAAAGTCCAGTGGAGCTGGATCAGAACCGAGCATTTGTACGGAGGGAGAGATCGCACTGATCCGCTGTGTTTACTTTCTCTCTGAGCGTTTCCGCCTACAGATGTTCAGCTGAGGGAATACGCCACTCACTGTTGAGCCGAGCGTCAGGAGGACACTGAAACAAGCATTACAGATAATCAGATAGCTAATCAGTGAAGTTAATCATTTCACTTTGATGTGGCCATGAATAAATGAATTTCAGTGTTTGGCCTGTTATATGGCAGTGTTGCCCAAACACAAATCTTGAATAGGTCTGTGCTATTTTCACAGTTACAGAGGTCTTTGTTGTCATTGTACAGAGACAATAGGCTATGAGATTTACTGTACAGCACCTAAAAAGTTCACTGTATATTCATACACACACCCAGCCTCACTTTCAATAAAACACACTCGCATTCTATAATTGCGATCAGTAAAATATATGAAAACAATATAAAACACAATTTAAAAATGACAGTTGTTGCTCTAGTTTATTTTGTTTAAATGGATAAAGCTTTGTATTTAAAAGTACCCAAATGTTCAGCTGTCAGAAATTAAAATCAGCCTCCTCTCTTTACTTATTATTAATGATCATATTTGCAGCAACAGTGTTGCTTTTGGCTGTGATCACGCTTTTTTATATCACTCATCTTTTCTCCATTAAAACAACCTGCTCCTCTTGGCTGAAATCAGCGACCATGTGCGGAAGTAGAATCATATGACGCCAAACATCGCTTTTTATGTGAACGCGCACGAGCACAAAGCTGAGAGCCGGACTTGACAAACCAAGTTGATAACTCGTGATACCGTTTAACTTTGTTTAGGGGCTTTAGGTTTTGTTAAGCCAGAACATGAACACAAAGCCTGGCTATGTTGAGCCTCCTTCGTAGTACAGACCTCAGGTCTGATGGATGCAGATACAGGGCACCAAACCCCCACACAGGCACAAAGACCGCAGGTTCAAGAGTTTAGCGGTGGTAAACAAATCAGTGAAATGTATGTCTAGATATCTGTTGGCTTGATTCCAACCTGTCTGATCATGTGTCTGCTTTTGTTTCTTGACCCATCCAACTTTGTTGTAGTCTTGTCACTGCATTCCCAGATCTCACCAAGTACTTTGCTGAGTACAATGTTATTGTAATCTCTGAAAATGATGTCTTCGCAAATAAGACCCTTGTTATTATAACCCAGAATGATCCTTTAATATGTCTGCTTATATACTACAATGAAAGCAAATGAAAAACCTCAAGAGAGGCATGTCATTATTGACCTCGTCTTGACTCCTGAGAGCAGCTGCACACTGTCATTTCATCAAGATATAGCTGAGAGACTCCAGTATGGATGCAGTGAGATTTTATGAGCTCTTTGTTTGTTTGTTTTAATGGCAGCTGAGACTCCAAACTTTGGTAACAAGCAGAGGTGGACTGACTGTTTTCTAGATTACACTTTGAAAACTTGTATTTAAATTGGACTGTATTTAGGCATAGAGTACATGAATTAATTAAATGAAAGAAATATTTATAGGGGGATTTTGAGTTTCTCAACCTGAATTCTCTTCATGGCAGTTTGGAGATGGTTTTAAACAGTCAGTGTATCTAAAGGTGATGTAAGAGGTAAAGGTTAGAAAGTCATTATACTCCATCCTGAGGAGGAAATGAGTAATTTCAAGGCAATCCTTCCAATAGTTGTGGAGACATTTCACTCTGAACCAACCTTGAATGTCTGTGCAAAAAAAGTTTTTCCAGGTATTTTGTTATTAATGAAACTACTTAACAAACTGGAATGAATGGAAAGTCAGAGGATCACCAGTTGTTATTAAAAACTGTCCTCTGGGGATGAAGAGTTACTTAATGGTATGATATTTCTAAAGCTCTAGTCTTAATGTCTGTATTCACCTACTAACCAGCTACAAGAGAAAAACTACACACTGCTCTGCTGGCTTCAAAATACATGTGAAGAGAACATCACCTAACGTACTCGTAGTCTTCCACCATGCAAACATACTGTATTTTTTCAAAGTTTTCTGCTTTTGTCTGGAAGAACTTCCTCCCCCTCATACTTTGGGCTCATATTTATGTATTATTTTACAAGCTTTTATTGTACAACAGTGTCAGGGCCGGTTTGAAGAGCCATGGCAAATAAAGAGGGACACGAAAAATGCACTTTACTTCACTGATCTATCTAAAAAGCATAAATTAATTTGCAAAAAGGAGATGACAATTGGAGAGCAGTAAGGTCAGGGGTATGGGTGTGTAACATGACTTCAATGTGGGCTTAAAAACATCAGATTGCAGGGTTTTTTTGGGAGACAGAGTGATGCTTTCTCATACTTATAAATAATTAGGGATGCATGATAATATCGGTGCATCATCGGTATCAGCCGATATTTGAACTGGCCAACATGGCAATGCTGATAGGACAAAATGATTATTTTTTATTTTTTTTTAAATTGACTGATGGCTGATGTCAAAAAAGACTGTGATGTCCAAGGATACGTCTTGTCATGCTGTGTTGTCCTCTTCTGATGTAGCGTTATACCTAAGTAAAGTCAACTGCTAACTAATGGCTAGCAAGCTAAAGTTCACAGTAGATAAAACCTGCCAAAGTAGAAAGCTAGATGCTAGCGGGCTAAACTGTCCACACAGGTCTTAGACAAGGGTATTACATATGTAGACCTGCATGAATAAATAGAATAGAAGGTTGAAACATTTTCCATAATATATGGATATATTGGTATCGGTGTCTGTTATTGGCTGAATGAGTTGAGTCATATATTATGGCAAAAAATCCACTATTGTGCATCCCTATAAATAATTCCTTCCAAAGTTTGACTAAAACTGAAACCAAAACAAAGTGGTCTGTCTAAAGAAGTCACTTTCCACCACTGAACATTTAACTGTTTGTTAATTCAGTCACTTTGGTGCTGTGAAGAAACGCTCCATTCTGTTTGACTGCCTCTGTCACTGCGCTGCGCCAAAGTCAATCAGCTGTGCGATCAGTGTCAGTTTGAACTGAACCAACTCAAAGGGTGGCCCAAAAATGTGTAAGTTTCTTGCTAGTCTTGTTTTTGTCAGTTGCTGAAATTAGTAAAATTATCATTGATTTTGTCACTTTCATTTGGAGCAAAAGAAAGTGACAAAAGGTGCAACGGAGAGGCAAAAACAAGACACCCCCCCAAAAAGGGAATGGTTTTGCATGTGGTGGCCACAGACAGTTGCTCTCTCCTTATCTTTCCTGACTGATTCTTCTCTAGTTTTGTGTTCTGCTAGTGTCTTTGTCACTACTGGTAGCACGAGGCGGTTCCTGCAGCCCAATCAGGTTGCACAGGTAGTTCAGCTCCTCCAGGATGGCACATCCATACATGAGGTCACAAGAAGGTTTATACTGTAGTCACGTTTCCATTACCCCTAGAAATGCGCAAAACATTAATATCGAAATAAAAAACTGGTAATGGAAACACTTATATTTCGAAAATCCTCTCAAATATCGCTAAAACATTTTTACGCTCTCATGAGGTGGTTTTTCAGACATATCGATATAAAAGTTTACACATTTTACACACATTTACACGTCACCGGGGGCAACGGACATGACGCAGGGGGTCACGCGACCAGTTCATTTCGAGGAAGATGGCGCAGTATGTGTGGACAGAGGAGGAGATGGAGTTATTATTAACAGTTATTCGTGATAATCAGTGATCAGTGTCCTGAGACGTGTAACGCTTTTGGCCATCTTCCTCAAAGTGAAGTCTCGCGGGACGGACAAGAATTTATGAGAATTACGGCTAGTTCGCAAAACACTGTTCAGTGGAACACCTGCAAGTAGCATTTGAACTTTGTTGAAATTTCAGAAATAGCGCTTTTATTTTGCGAACAATTGTAATGGAAACGCGACTTGTGTCTCCCAGCACAGTCTCAAGAGCATGAAGGAGATACCAGCAGCAGGATGAGTATCTGTTCCTTTGTGCCAAGAGGAACAGGTGGAGCACTGCCAGAACCCTATAAAATGACCTCCAGCAGGCTACTGGTGTGCATGTTTCTGACTAAACTGTCAGAAACAGACTGGTGGCCTGACATCCTCTAGTGGGATCTGTGCTGCACAGCCCAGCACCGTGCAGCACGATTAGCATTTGCACCAGAATTAGCAGGTCTGCCACTGGCATCCCTGTTCTCTTCACAGCAGAGTGCAGGTTCACACTGAGCACAGGAGACAGGCGTAAAAGAGACTGAAGATGCCATGGTGAATGTCATGCAGCCTGTTACATCATCCAGCATGACCGGTTTGGTGTGGGGTCAGTGAAGGTTTGGGGAGGCATATCCTTGGGGGTCGCACAGACCTCCATGTCATAGCCAATGGTACCCTGACTTGTTAGGTACCAGGATGAAATCCTCAGAGCAATTGTCCGACCTTACGCTGGTGCAGTGGGCCCTGGGTCCCTCCTAGTGTAGAACAACGCCCGGCCAGAGTGCGTAGGCAGTTCCTGGATGACGAAGGCATTGATGCCATTGACTGACCCTCTTGTTTTGTATTGGTGCATCCAACACCGCCAAGTACCACCACAGACTGTCCAGGAGCTCACTGATGCCCTGATCCAGGTCTGGGAGGAGATCCCCCAGGACATCATCCACCGACTCATCAGGAGCATGCCCAGACATTGTCGGGAGTGCATTCAGGCACGCGAGGGCCATACACACTACGGAGTCACATCATGAGTTGCCGTGATAAAATTCACATAAGTTGGATCAGCCTGTGATTTAAATCTTTTACTCTGATTTTTGGTGTGATTTTGAATGCAGTCCTCAGTGGGTTGATGATTTTGGTTTCCATTGACCATTCTTTCGTCATTTTGTTCTCAAGAAATTATACAATTTACATCAATAAAGATTTTTTGACTTGAATTTGTTCATCAAGATCTTATGTGTGATTAAGTGTTCTCTTAATTTTTTTGAGCGGTATGCTTTATTTTTAAAAGGACAAAAAGTGCAGTAGCAAAACCATACCTTTGCTCCCCCTAACTGAATAATGGGGATTCTTTTGCTCCACTTGCTCCATTGCTCAGGCACCTATGAATATGCACACAAAATATTAAGCTGATTGGTGCAGTAGGTTGTGATGTTAATCACAGACAGACAGAAACACACACTGACACACACACACACACACACACACACACACACACACACACACACACACACACACACACACACAAAACCAAATGCACGATCACCTTTATTCTTACGCCTGACAGAGTAAATAAGGTAGGGCAGCTTGTATGTGGCCTGAGAGACGATACCCAGAGAAATTAAGTCCCCTCAGCTTATCTAGCTAATTTCTTTGATCATGTGGTAAAAACTAAAGGCAACTCTGATGATATTTGCATCATTCAACTCTCTTCTCTTATCTGCACATTGGTGTTTGAACAGTCAGAGGACAGTTTTCAAAGAGATCTTGGTAAGAAAATTAACTTGAAACACTAAAAGCCAGGGGGCCATGTAGCCCCCATCTCCAGTGGAAGTGACACCCTTGCTAATGACTTTGACCAAGTAGGTTTAGCTTTAACAATAACATAACATGCATTAGTGTCCATTGATACTGTAGAAATATACAACTGAAAAGAAGTGAATATTTTACATACTGTGTAAATATTCTGTCTGAATCTGTTTTGTCATTTCCTCCAAGATATATTTTGTACTGTTTTGAATCTGAACATAATTCATATCAGATAAGTTTTCTTCGAATGCACGACAACCTCAATAACACAGTCAGTGCACGTATCTTGGATGGTAGTAGGTTGTGTCCTGGAGGTGGACGCCAGCAGGAGGAATACAATATCCACTGTGCGGTTTAATATCCTCTGTCTCCACCTGCTCGATCTTGATGTCAGACAACATGTCTTCAGCTGAGGAAAGGTCTGATAATGGAAAATGAACCCTGATGTTGACCCTCTGTGTGCCTGCTGTTTGCTCTGTCCATCCTCTGCTTCTTTCTGGCTGTGGATCATGATTCACTCTCTTTACAAACTCACTCCCTGACACTCTGAGTTTTTCTTCAGCTCTTTCTGCAGTTCCAAAAATAAAACAGCCACCATTTATTTATTAACTGGCTGTGCTGTAATGAGCTGTATGCACCCAGACGTGGTTAGAGGCTGTTTATATTGACATCAGTTTATCAGACATGCTCATGTTTCTCCTTCTATTAAACAAACATCCGATATGTTTGATGAAATCTAACAAATAGCAGACATTCTGCAGAGTGTCTGCTTTTTGATGCTGAACAGGTACTGCACTGTGGGTTTGTCTCAGCTTTTTCACTGCAAACGGCTTACTGCTGGAAACCAGTGTTCACGTCCTTAGAGAAAATTTGACAAAATGTGTTCTCCAACAACCTTTGTTTCCATAACAAAGACACCACAATGACGAGACAAAACTGACTTCATTAAACAAAAACTGTGATTATATCTCCATATAATGTCATTGATGATAAAACAGGTGACAAAAATGTATTTGAAAGATAAACGGTAACAACATTTGTTTGTTATTATTTATAAAAATAGAGGACAAAATCAAAATTGATAAGAAAATGTTTTTTAATCATGTAATTCCAATATCTTTCTTGTCAATGGATGGCTGCACATTACCAAATCAGCTTCTTGCAGTGATGTTGATAGGTTTTACAATGTAGGCCATTTGAGTGGAGCCACAGTAAAATTTGTGTTTTTGACACAATCAGCGTCTGAACTGAACCAACTGAACGTGGCTCAAAAATGTGTAAGTTTCTTGCTAGTCTTGTTTTTGTCAGTTGCTGAAATTAGTAAAATTATCATTGATCACCTGCTTTAGTGCAAATGCAAGTGACAAAAGGTGCAATGGAGAGGCAAAACCAAGACACCCCCCAAAAAGGGAATGGTTTTGCATGTGGTGGCCACAGACAGTTGCTCTCTTCTTATCTTTCCTGACTGATTCTTCCCTAGTTTTGTGCTCTGCTAGTGTCCTTGTCACTACTAGTGGCATGAGGCAGTACCTGCAGCCCAATCAGGTTGCACAGGTAGTCCAGCTCTTCCAAGATGGCACATTCATACATGTAGGTGCAAGAAGGTTTGCTGTGTCTCCCAGCACAGTCGCAAGAGCATGAAGGAGATACCAGCAGCAGGACAAGTATCTGTGCCTTTGTGCCAAGAGGAACAGGTGGAGCACTGCCAGAACCCTGTAAAATGACCTCCAACAGGCTACTGGTGTGCATGTCTCTGACCACACTGTCAGAAACAGACTGGTGGCCTGACATCCTCTAGTGGGATCTGTGCTGCACAGCCCAGCACCTTGCAGCATGATTGGCATTTGCCATAGAACACCAGAATTAGCAGGTCCGCCACTGGCATCCCCGTTCTCTTCACAGATGAGTGCAGGCTTACACTGAGCACAGGAGACAGGCGTAAAAGAGACTGAAGATGCCATGGTGAATGTCGGCAACTGAATGTCAACTATACAGTTAAACAGTACAGTTAAATGGTCCTAGTTATGGTTATATTTATGTATGTTGAAAATGTATCTGAAAGTTAAATTAGATTGTATATATACTGTACATGTGTCTTTATATAGTCAGTTCAACTCAATTCAACAGGCTTTACTGGCGTGACGGCTCATATATGTTTAGCTATAAACATGTTTACTGTGTTTGTGTGTAAAAACAAGAAAATAAGGAGCAGAGGAATAAATAGAAGTAAGTATGTAAGCTGTAAGGAGATGAACTCTGGCTTTTATGTGTTGTTGTTGATGTTTTTGTTGTGTGTGGGTGTGAGTGCATGTATCACAGGTGTACTGTATATATATGTGACTTTGCTTAAGATCAATAAGATCCAGTTGTTATGTATTGTTGGTTGTCTCAGGTTGTGACATGCAATAACATGTCTTGCTGCATCTACAGTGCTGACACTATTTTCTGAGTAGATGTTACATCTTAGTCTGGTCAGAGAGTGTATCAGAATCTTGGAGTTTAAATTTAATTTTTGTAAAGACCTTTGTTCTGCTGTCTTCATACAGTATGCGCAATATTGTAGCAGGATATGTTGCTTTGTCTCCAGCTGTCTCTGTGGACAGGGCTGACACAGCCTATCTTCTCTAGGAAGCCAGGGCTGTAGATATCTTTCGAATATGGCAATGATGAAAACTGTGTGGCTTCTTGTCTAACAATTTAAGGGCTTGTTTGTACAGTGATTCCAGTGGTTTTAGGACTGTAGAGTTTGTATTAAACCATCTTATGAGACAATAGGTAGTGTGCCACAACCATTGAGTGGAGGAATATCTTAGCTGCTTCAAGTGGTAGGAAGTTTCTAGTAAACCCGAAAGTTGCCAAATTGAACCTTACTTTTCATGTTAGTTTTGAAACCGAGTTTTGAATTGATGTGCCAAATATTTGTATTCTGTGATAACTTGTAGTCTCTCTCCTGAGATAAGAATATCTTCCTCGACATCTACGTTGTAGCATCTGGAGAAAAACATACTTTCCACATAACATTTGTTAGCTTGGTTGCAACCTCTTCTGCAGTTTGCAGTTGTCAACTGGTGTCAACAGACATAGGGCAGTAGATTTATAATTGTTGATTTTGACAAGTTAGGAGCAGAATGAGAGATAGGATTTGATAGCACTGAGGAGCGCTGTAGAGAAGTCAAAGTTGAGCTATATGACCAAAGCTAACATGGACCTTTAAACTTAGGACTAAGACTTAGGGCCTTTGCACACTGAGTCAGTTTTTTTCGTGCAAAATTGTTGTATGTCTAAAAATAGACACAACCTCATGTTTTGTCAATCAGGTTTGCACACTGGGTCAGAAACTTTCGTCCATCATTAAATTTTTTTGGAACAGGTTTGATTTTCTGCGTTTTTTGCATCCATCAGCAGCCTCTAGAGAGCTGTTTGATCAAGACTCAGTGAAGAAAATGTGGCGGTGGGACACAGCCGCGACAAGACAGGAACATGGCACACAGAATCATTTCATAACTCAGCTCACTTTCAACAGGTCAGATAGTAACATAACAAGAGGAGGAGGATGTGGACTGCACACAGAATGTGGAGGAAAGAGAGGAAGGACAGCTCCGTCCCTTCATGCAGTTGAGGTGTCAAATGAAAGACTGGGAGGGAGTGATGACAGCCAGATAGGTAACTCCAGTGGAGCGAGGCAAAGGAGGAAACGTGTCTTTTCACAACGAATAAAACAATAAAATACATCAGACTCAGAGTGCAAGGTTTCTGTATGTAAGGGTTTTTTTGGATGACACACATAAAAAAAGCATCAGAAAAAAACAGACTCAAAGGCCTTAAGAGCCTGAAGAAATAACAATGCATCAGGCTCTTAGCTGGAGGACAGAGGTGACACACTATGGATGTGTTCAAAATCATACAGTTGGTTATCTCCACAGACCGATGTAGTTCCACTATGGAAGGAGTTAACCTTAAGTATGTGTTTATATCTTTTCAACATCTGGTTAGAGTGCGTCTCAAACCTTCTCTGTAGGTGGTTTGAACAGTCTGTCCAAACACGTGCACTCTGCACACCCACACAGTCCTGAGAAAGGGTCTAATCAGCATAGTAATTATGATCACCTGTGTTGGTTTACCATGGTGTGCACATCCTTGTTAAATGTAAATGTGTCTATTTATACAGTCTATGCACCTGTATGTCTATGCTGATATCACACATATGCTTCGGTACTTGCCCTTTTAACCCAGTCGTCAGAAGAAAGTGTTGGCATTGTGTGTTTCTGCCAACCACGAATAGGTTACATTTGTATGTTTCATATGTATCATGTCAACGTTTCTGACTTTGTCATCAACAGGTGGCACGTTTGTGACATGCCCGTCAAGCTGCAGACCACTGCAGGTCACTGTTCGAGACTCACAAACAATAAGACTAGTTGTTTTTTGGCAACCCTGCCTAGGGTTTCCAGCAGTGTTTGTCGCACTGAACTTGGCTGTTATTCATCAGCACATCACAGGGTTTCGCGCCCACATTTGTGGCAATGAATCTGGGTGTTTTTCACTGATACATTGCAGTTTCCCAGCAGCATTTTAGCCACCAAACCAAAGGTTGTTTTTCACCAACACATTGTGGCATTTCTTAGTGGCATTGAGCCAGTGAACCTGGGTGATTTCAGCAGCACATCATGGCATTTCCTAGCATGTTTTTGGCACCAAACCTGGGTGTGTTTCGACTACACATTGTGGCGTTTTCAGTAGCACTTGAGCCACTAAACCTGAGTGTTTTTCAATAGTGAATTACAGCGTCTCCTAGCGACATTTCCTGTCCATATTTGTGGCAATGAATCTGGAGTTTTTTGCTGATACACTGCAGCATTTCCCAGCGGTGTTTTAGCTAACAAACCTGGATGCTTTTCACCGACACATAGCTGCATTTCCCGGCTGCATTTGTGGCAATGAACCTGGGTGCTTTTCACTGACACGTCTTTGCATTTCCCAGCATCAGTTAAGCCAGCGAACCTGGGTGTTTTTCTTTGACAAATCACTGCATTTCCCACTGACACTGAGCCACTCAATCTGGGTGGTTTTAGCAACACATCATGGCACTTCCTTGCGCATTTTTGGTACTCAAACCTGGGTGTTTTTCACCTACACATTGAAGCAGTTCCCAGTGGCGCTTAAGTGAACAAACCTGGGTGTTGTGTACCGACACATTGCAGTGTTTCATAGTGGCGTCTGTGGTCTTTTGGCACGTAGAACATGGGTGTTTTTCACAGACACACTGGGACATTTTCCAGTGATCTGTGTCACAGAACCTGGGTCACTGACTGTTGATAATATCCGCATTTATATTTAGAAAAGTGAAAATCTGAGGTCAAGAACTGGTTGGCTTATTATGCAGACATATGACTCCAGTACTTCCAAAAAATAAACTGTGTGTGTTAATCTCATGGCATTTTAAACAGATCATTTACCACACACTGACAGTCCAAACACACTACCATTTTGAAAATGGAGATAAATGGCACATTATAGACATTAAGTAATCTAAAACTTAAAGTGTGGAGGCAGAAGGGAGTCCATCAGTGGAAAAAAAGCACTCCAAGGGTGTAATAACAGACTGGTGGGGAGCACACAATAGCCAGGTGGACAAAAAGATTGTAGGTTTGTTCCCCATAATTGTCCTGTGCACTGCTTCCCTCTTAGCTGTTGTCAAGAAATTAATAATTACTTATGCAAGCATTTGATTAGTTTTCAGAACCATCAGACGTGTGACAAATCTTTTCATGGAGGCTGAATTGTCTGGATAAAGGATGAAGCAGTCACACAGGGAACACTTTGTTTTTGAGAAGCGACATCAGTTTTCCTCATTAGACATTCCTGGAGCTGCAGTATAGTCAGCAATGTGTTCAGCAGAGACTGAAGACGAAAGGTGCCAAAGGTTAACCTGAGGGCGGCGCATACAGAGGTGTGTTTATGTCCTGAGAATATAAGATGCATGTGTGCATGTTGGACAAACAAATGTGTTATTGCAACCTGCAGTAACTGTAACCAAAACCTCCTCTCTGGATAATCCCTCTGTTCCTCCCTTTGGTAAAAGTTCCACCAACAGATGAGAAGTTCTGTGATTTCTGACATGTGCAATTGACAAACACATGAACATCTGTTCAGTACACATGGATATAAGGTAACTGTATCTCTCTCTCTGTCTTGTAGCTTGATCTGGGCCCTTGACTTCATCTCGCCCCCTACACCCTCCTCTCTGTGCAAGACAATGACCTCTAGATTCCTGGGCTGTGCCTGGTTCAAAACAAAGCAGAAACCTTCAAGTTCAAGTCAGAGCATTTGGTGTTACGCTAGAAGGTATCCTAATGTTTATTTTTTTTATTTATTTAACCAGATAAGTCCCATTGAGATCAGGATCTCATTTACAAGGGCGACCTGGCCAAGAGGTCAGCAGCACACGACATAATAAATACAAAATTCAAGAAAGGTTAAGGCAATAAATTACAAACAATAAATTAATGTAGTCTGTAGCCTGCAGCAGAGATGAAGAGCTACAGAGGTCTGGCAAGGTCACTTCTTTTTGACTCTACATGTGCAGAGTTTTTTACTTTACACTTCTAACCAAACTTGTAGTCTTCAGACCCAACCGACAGAGAGGCTACATCCACACTAATATGTTTTTAAAACACATAACTATTCTTACATTTATGCCTAGCATCCACACTGTTCCAATGTTTTGGAACCTTTTAAACAAAGAAAATGCTGCTGACTTTGCTTTAGTTCCAAATTTCCAGGATTCATTTTAGTTTGAACAGGTGGAAACAGATACTCTTGAAGGTGATGATGCAGAAACCCACATTTGCTTCCTGAATGGGTCTTATCAGTCACAACATATAAAGCCAAAACATTATAGCAATGTCAGCATACCTTTTGTGATTTCATTTCTTTCTTTTTGTGTGGGCACTCTTTTCACAATGCCATGGCTTCCCCTGGTGACAGATAATGCTCCTGATACTGCTCTGATATGTCGCCGTAATTGCTTTGCAGTTAATCCCAATTTACTTTTAGTTACAGTTCACCTCGTTGTCAGTCCAAACAAAGAAATCTCTGGTCTTACTTTTCATCATCTCTGTAGTATTTTCTGAAACAAAGCAACTAACCACACAGTAAACAATGTGCTTCCTGTTTACACTGCTACATGCACGGCCAGTGTAAATGAATGGTCATGTCATTTGTGTTTTCTGTCGCCTTGACCTTCTTTATACTCATGTATTACTTTCAATAACAGTTTATCTCATTGTCGGTCCAAGCAAATAAATCCCTGGTCTAACTTTTTTTTACATGAATTGCAATGTGATGTGTGTTTTCAGGCATGTAAGTATGGGCAGACATTACCTCTAGAAAGGTACTAGAACACTTGTGTGTACAGAGATCTTTTTGTTTTAAAATGAAAACATATTGCTGTGTATGCAGCCTGACTGCTTGACATCACTTGACATTTATTAGGTGTCACACATCACTAAAGGCTTCACACAACACACGATACTCTCCAAGACCTAGAAACACACTCTGATGTGTAAAATATAGATAGAGTACAAAACAGAGTCCACCTTTAAGGCACCAGTAGTATACTTCATCGGGAGTGCTTGTTCAATGGCCGAACAGCATCTAAACCCTTCCCTAACATACACTCCTTTCTAACGTCCACCGATTTCTATAGCTTTCTGAGACAGACAATCCAACATTGACACCCAGTTCATGTTGTGATTGGACAGCTGAGCAGAGGTTGTTACGCATTTTTACAGTCCTCAATGCTCACAAGTAGCAGCAGGAAGAGTTTTTATA
Organism: Cephalopholis sonnerati; assembly: GCA_019142605.1. Lineage (NCBI taxonomy): Eukaryota > Metazoa > Chordata > Actinopteri > Perciformes > Serranidae > Cephalopholis > Cephalopholis sonnerati. Next base: position 5,234,288 of record JAGQAX010000023.1, on the reverse strand, counting down.
GTTCCTACATTGTTACAAATCAACAAAAAGTAGACAAAAACAAGACAAAGGCTTTTCCTAATTGAGTAAAACTCACCGGTAAGTCACTAAGTGAATGCTGACTTAAGCTGAATGAATTGAATATAGGCCTAGAATTTAACCCCTTAGCATATTTTGTATGTTCAGAGTTCGGCTATTAATTTTTCTTAACTTGCAAGTTGTTTTTATTGACTTTGTTTTTTGCAAAATGAAACAAACTCAATAGCCTACACATTTATATAGCCTAAGGTAACCACACTGAGCTGACACTGAAATGAAGACTCTTTTTTATTGTCTGTGTGTCAATAAAAAAGTGTCCCAACTGACCCCACTCTCCTCTATCTAGTTTCAGTATTGTGACATATTTCTGAGAGAAACAGAGAGATAGGTAGGGTAGGATATATTGTAGGGAGGAATTTGATTTCATCACTGAGAAATTGGCGTGTCATAACAGTGAGGCCCTGACGGTGTAATGCCGACTGTATAGTATTATCCGTCAGTGAGAGAGAGACAAAGCACATTGTATACTCAATGTAAAGTTAGTTGCTGAAGCATTCCACTGGAAAATGCCTTGCACATAATCTGGAGCTGTCACAGATCCCGCTGTCCTCAAAGTGAATAAGTGGATGAAGGGGGAGAAGGGATGGTGAGGGGGCAACAAGTTTCTCATTCCAACTTGTCACAGACTCCTGCTTTGTCAGTGGCCTCGCACATTCACATAGTACGCACAAGGTATTCTTTTGCATCTGCTGTTGATGTTCTGGGATGCATTACCAACACAGGGACGTCAACAAAAGCCCTTGGTAAGGTTTAGGAAAAAAAGATATTGGTTTGGCATTTGGTAAGCAAAAACTAGGCTCTTGGGTAAAAGTCCGGGGTTTGTTGGACCCATCCACCACCACCCTATACCCACCCTATATGTACTTTCCTGCTCCTTATGTTTTTACCAGAAGCATTTCAACCTGAAACCTTTCAGCAGTGCACCACCGCAACAGGTACTGTCCAGCTGACCGTCCAACCGGTGTCGCATCCCAACAACTCGAAAGGTTACATCCAGCTGCGTTACATACTAACGCTGCCCGGCCTTGTATCATACCGCCATGACATATGCTGTCCAGTCTTGCGGCCGACTGGTAGCGTGTTATAACAATGGCAATAGTTATGTCCTGCAGCATCACATACTGCTGCCACCTGGCCTTGTATCATACTGCCTTGAAAGGTGGCTTTTGACGTCAGGTGTCTGACACCAAAATAACTGACAAAGCGGCGGTATTCAACAAGTTTGGAATAAAAATGGGCTGGAAGGCATGGTCATAATCCATGATAAAGTTGTTCCTGTCATGATCTGTTTGCATATGTTCAGCATATGTATTCAAAGGCCTGGCTGGCAAATGGCCTTTCTCCCCCTTATAGTCTATATATATATAGTATATATAGTATATCTAACCCAGTGCTATCATAATCACTGAAGGCAGCATCTTTTTTTATTTTGAACAATAACCTTATGGTTGTTTGCCTTGTCTGGGCTGTCACCTAGATCCCACATATCCAAAACTTCAGTCAAAGTGAACCTAATAAAAGAGAAAGTAGAAAGTTATGTAGAACAAGGACTATGTATGTGTAAAAGTATCTCTACACTTAGATGCACTGTGTTATCCCACCTGTCACTATTGTTGCCATTAACATGTTCACAAATTCTGTGACCATATTAAACAAAGTTGAGTAATTGTAAATGCACATATCAGTACAAGACACCTTAAAGGGGAACTATTATGCTTTTCCTCTTTTCTGACCTATAAATGTTGTTACAATGTGAGATACTCGTGTTAAACGATGCCAAAGCGTCAAATAATGAGGTTTATGCATTTGGACGTGAGCCCTGCAAGCTGTTTTGGGTGGCTGTGCACGCTGTGTTTTACTGTCTTTTTTTAACAGAGTAGTCCCATTGACGTCAATGCGTGCCGGACTTACTTATATGGGCATGCCCAGGAATACGCCGCACAGGTAAGCAGGTAATGACAACAACAAGCTACGGCTAACGGCTAACGTTACTTACCATTCAGAGACGTCTTGAAGTAACCTCCATACTTGAGAAACTTCAGGCTGTCCTGTCTCTACCTCCGGATCGGATTCGGGATCCAACACATATGGCTGTATTTCAAAAGTTGACGTTTTCAAAAGTGAATTTCTCTCAACTTCCGCACCGGCAAAATAAGGAGGTGGGGCTCGGCAGCCCTCGGCAGCCCTTCGGAAGTCCTTGGGAGTGTGACCAATCACAGAGGAGTGGGCTCGGGGCCAGGGGGGTGGAGTAAATAACACAGACCATTTTCGTGGGATGCGAGAAATACAAGGAAGCGCTCTGTGATACAAACTGTCTTATTTAACACTCTCAAAGCTGACATGTTGTGTTGTCCAGACCTCTCCAATTGAAAGGAATCTGTCTTGAAATGGGAGCCATCTTTAAAGGCCACAGATCTGTGGCAGAATGGGAAGCCCTGAGGCCATCTAACTGAACTTTGCTCCTCTCTGATGGGTTTGTTACTTCATTGCCTCAGGCTCTGCAGGTGTAAAGGTTTTTCTGTCAGCAAGAAGAAATGGATGGATAAAAAAATAAGGTTTGGAGTGAGGTGTCATGCATAAAGAAACTAGAAATACCTGCCTCGCAGTTGTATGCCTCTGTGTACCACTTATGTTGTGCTTACAGTTTACATCCGTGTCTGTGAAAACGCACATCTTCCCCCTAGCAGCAAAGAAGATCTAACAATCAGCACAGTTTCAAAGTGGACACCCAAGATCAGTGTCACCAACTCAGTATCTGACTAGTTGTCTCCCCTTCTCCCCCTGTTCCTGAGTTATGGTGTTAGTAATGCTCAGAAAAGTGTTTTTGCAGAATGGTATTACAGTGAAACTGACCTTTGACCTTTTGGATACAAAATGTAATTGCTTGATCATTATATACTATTAGCGATTTGTGTGAAATTTTGTCATAATTAGTGTATGAATTCTAACTTTGGCCAAAAACATTTTGTGAGCTCACAGTGAACTTTGACCTTCAACCATAAAATTCTAATCAGTTCATCTTTGAACCCAGGTGGACATTTGTACCAAATTTAGGGAAATTCCTTTGAGGCGTTCCTGAGATACCACATTCACGAAAATGAGACAGACGCAAGGTCATTGTGACCTTGTTCTTTGACTTTTGACCACCAAGTACTATTGAGTCCATTGTTGAGTCCCAGAGGACGTTTGTGCCATAATGAGGACATTCCCTTGAGACTTTGAAATGTCACTAGAATGAGATAGACATGGTTATGGTGACCGTGAAATTTGGCTTTTGACCACCAAATTCTAAAAAGTTGAAGGAAAGACTGAACTCATTGAGTCCAAGTGGATGTTTGTGCCAATTTGAAGAAATTTCCTCAGGGTGTTAAAATATCGTGTTCTAAGGGAATGAGTGGCCTTGACCTTTGACCCTTGACCACCAAAAATTCCTTTAAGGTGTTCTTGAGGTATAGCTTTTACGAGAATGAGATGTACTTACAGACGTACAAACAACCCAAAAACATAATACCTCCGGCCATGGCTATTGCCGGCGCGGAGGCATATAAAAGAAGTCCTTTCAAAGTACAGCCACGATGGCGGCAGACTCATAGTATTGTTATAGGAGAAACAAACGTGCGGTGCATTTCTGTTGTGACAGGATAGTGTCCAACAGAAATCAATGTGAAGTATTTCTAATGTTTATGTGGTGTATTTTTTCAAGTCAAGAAATGGTAAGCAGCTGAAAAGAGTTTGTCTCTTTGTCTCTGCATCTTTTTGGTTGTGTAGAACACATTTTAAAATGCTGCTGTGTGGAGTAAATCTTTGATGTGGGGTAAGACACAATGTCCCATTCACAGCTGCGCTTTTTCCTTTGAGGTACAGCTTTTTGATATCCCCCAACACCGCTCTCTGTAAACTTGAGCTGGACAGAGTCTGAGACTATTCCCAGTGGGCAGTTGGGTTTTACCAGCAGTATGCATGTATTGGCTGGACTGGTGGGTGTGGATTTGAAGACTTGTGGATCTAAGGAGAAAGGAAGATGACTTGAGTGTGGGTTGATGGAGCAGGATGGCATTTTTTACTGAGGAGTTGAAGGAAAGACTGAACTCAAACCTTGACTGCTGTACTAGAGTGGCGAAGCAGTCTCTATGCCTAGTGTGCCCTGAAAACAGCAGCAGGTGGAGGCCCGAGCATTCTGCTGGTATTGTCGCCACCCTGTTAAGCCCACATACCCGCTCCTATATTGGGTCCTTCAGTATATCCACACACTACTTTTCATGCATTGGCTAGGGAATTTCTGCCATGTATGTTCAGTGTGTTTGGAGCGATTGGGAGCAGGAAAATTTCAGTACTGTGCAAGCTTACGGCTCTGCTTTAGGTTTTTAACTGCAGAGCTGACAAATGTCACCAATTAGCTGACATGTTAGCCAGGCTGATTAAGTTACTGTGTGGGTTCCTGTGTTGTAACTTGTGTCATTAGGCTCTTGAGTCTTTTTTGCAAGTCTTGGTGGTGCTTTTTGTGGTTGGGTTTGGACGGTGATGGCATGTGGTTGTCACTCATCAAAACGAAAAAATCAGCTCACTATTCTGAAAACTCTACTTCTGCCGATTTCTAGCTAGCTAGCTGCCAACTACAATGAGGATAAAATTAGGACTAAATTCCAGTGCACAAGTTAAAGGAGCTGATAGGAATCACATTTCACTGGAATTGTACATTGTATGATTCCATGTGACAAATACATTTTTGATTGATTGATTAATTGATTAAGTCTCACCTGTTTCCAAATGGTTGGGGAGGAGCAAGAAATTGGCTGAATCAAACTTCAAATTGCAGACACATACAAGTTAATGTTGAGCAGGAAAAATAGGTACCAGCCAATTTTGTACTGGAAAAATCACATGTATCAACATCAAGTACGAACAAGAATAGATGTGGTTCTGTGTACAGTGCAAAAACCCCCTACATACAAAATGAGTACACAATTCCAGTTCAAACAATAGGTTGTTACCACTCATTCCCTAACCCTTTGTCATCTTACCCTGTACATACGTGTAGATACTTAGTGGTGGGATGTAACTATATACTCAAGTACTGTAATTAAATACAAATTTTAGGTACTTGTACTTTACCTGAGTCTTTCCATTTTTTAGACCTTTATACTTATATTCCACTTCATATCAGAGGTAGATATTGTACTTTTTACTCCCCTACATTTCTCTGATAGCTTAAATTATTTTTCAGATTACAGTTTTTCATACCCGGCCTGTCCAGTGAATACACTGAGCAGGAACAGTTATTTGTAGACTGTAATCTAGAGTGTAACCTTTGGATTTACCTAAATCTAAAATACAGGAAATGAAAGGTTTCATTTACAATTAGAATTACCGCCCCACGGTTGTATGCCTCTGCGCACCAGTCAAGTTTTTCTTCTACATCCATGTCTGGTGAAAACATGGATTCTTCGCACACATTTCCCCCCCACCAGCACAAAAGATCTAAACAATCAACACAGTTTCAAGTTAGGCACCGGAGATTAGACTCACCAATTCCGTATCTGACCAAATTTTTCCCCTTCTGTTCCTGAGATATGATGTTGTTGTCAGAAAAGTGTTTTTGCGGAACATTATGATGTTACAGTGACGTTGATCTTTGACCTTTTGGATGTAAAATGTCATCACTTCATTATTTTAGTCTATTAGGCAGTTTTGTCATAATAAGCATATGAATTCTTGAGTTATGGCCAAAAACATGTTTTGTGAGGTGACAGTGACCTTGACCTTTGACCACCAAACTCTGAACCAGTCAATCTTTAGTCCAAGTAGAAATTTGTACCAACTTTGAGGAGACTTCCTCGAGGCCCTCTTGAGATACTGTGTTCACAGGAATAAGACGAATGCAAGGTCACAGTGATTGTGAGAGTGAGACAGCCAAAGTCACAGAGGTATTGTGTTCTTGAGAATGTTGAGATAAAGTGTGCACGAGAATGAGACAGATGCAAAGTCACAGAAACCTTGACCCTTTACCAATCAGTTCATTGTTGAGTCCAAGTGGTCATTTGTGTCAAATTCAAAGAAACTCCCTGAAGGTGTTCTGAGATACTGCATTTAAAAGAATGAGACAGATAAGGTCACAGTAACCTTTTCTTTTGACCTATGACCACCAAAAAGTAATCACTTCATTGTTGAGTCCAAGTGAATGTTCATACAAAATTTGAAAAAAATCCCTCAAGGCGTTCTTGAGATATTGCGTTTACAAGGTTGGGACAGATGTATGTATGAACGTATGTATGGACAACCCGAAAACACGCTGGTGACTCCACGCTGGTGGCAGCCGTGGCCAAAGGCATAAAAAGCAACACAAGCACTAACTCCTAATAGGCTGAAACCATGATTATGTATCCACTTGCTGTTTTTGTGGCAAATCTTTGGTGCAGCCAAAAGGCCTCCTTCACTTAATAAAGTGAAGAGAGCGTGGGACCAAGTAGCTGTTTTACTAGAAGCAGCCCGGTAATGTCAGGCACAAAAAAAGCAACAGCTTATCTCTGACCTCATCAGAGACTTCATGAAAAGTAACAATGACTCTTTTAATTTATTTAATTCCAATAATAAACCCGCTCTGGGACAAGTGACATGATTTGATCTTCCCTTTGTATGACTCCAGCAGGCAGAGTGCCACTGAGCACAGATAGCAGAGTGCTCCAAGGCTCAGTCTGCACACAGCTGCCTCCTCTGGACGGACTCCATCAGTACGACCCTCGAGACACTGTCCAACACACTCCACATGTTTCTCGGCCTCAAGGCAACACAGTCTCCTCTCATCTGGCCGGGGCGTCCATCAGTGCACCTTCCTGTCCACATGAGTCATCTCAGAACAAGGTGGAATGACAATGTGGAATATATTACTTAATATATTCTTTGCTTCCATCGGTGGCAGATTTGTAATGAATAAAGAAATGAAGTCGTAAATGCTAACTAAAGGAACACCTTGTCTGCAAACCTTGTTTCTCATTTCTTATAAGGACCAGTGAACTAGAAAATAACTTTTTCAAGGACTTATCCTGTGTCCTTGTGTTCTTTTTTGGTGTCCGTCAAATACGTCTCGGGGAGTAATCTAAGACTTTTTATGTATCAAAATCACTAACTTTTCTCCTGTAAAACATTAATTTATCAAATCAAATGTGATTACCTGAATCCAGCTGACCCTCTAAACATCACATACCATCCGTCTCATAAGCTTATTTCTATAAGAGCAAAGTCTTATGGCCCCAATCTCCTCATATAACAACCAGTCCTGTTCAGTCTACAGACTAAACAACTACTGAACTGAACACAATCAGAATCAGCGCTGAACGTTGAAGCTGTAAGACGGGGATGTGTTCACTTACTGTTGTACAGACTTAGGTGCCTTTGAACAATGATGCCACAGCTTAGCTTGGGAAAACGTAAACAAACATAAATGTGATGAAATTTTTGACTCACATTATTTCCACAAATTTGACAGCTGTTTTCACAGTGTTTATTTGACCCAAAGAGCCCACACACCAACATGTTCTTAGTGGGTCAACTTCTACTCATTACATGCATACTGTCTTTTCTAGAATTAACTTATGTATTCACAGGAAACATAGGTTTCATAACCAAAACTACTTTAGGTTTGGAAGGAAATTCACTGTTCAACACGAACATGAACATGGGTCTCCTGGCTGAAAGTCCAGTGATTGTTGGACTTTCTCGCTCTTCATACTATGTCATTGCTGCAGATAGGTTGACATTGGAGTTATTCGAGAGGGCTGCTAATCATAAAGGCTTATAATGACAAACTCTAAATCTGAGACAATGTCTTCAAAGCTCTAAAACAGAAGTGCAAAAACAGCTTACTAGCTTCAACAAATTTAAAATGTGAGATTTATATTTGTAAGTTCTCATGTTTCTGTAACACAGGATAAGTGTAGCACTGAAGGACTCTCTCCAGAGCTGCTCTCCTCCAGGTGTATGGTCAGTTGTCTGCCTGGTAAGCAAAAGCTAACACAGCAGCAGCAGCTAACATCCAACACTGAGCTGTTAAATGGTCTCCACAAACTGACATCAACAACGAAATAGCTCAACTCTGTCGGTAAACGTGTTAATAACTGTTAAGTACCGTTCGTAGTGCTACGCTAACAGCTAGCCTTGTTACTGTGTGTGTGTGTGTGTGTGTGTGTGTGTGTGTGTGTGTGTGTGTGTGTGTGTGCGTGTGTGTGTGTGTGTGTGTGTGTGTTTGTGTGTGGGTGGATTCACCAATTGTCCCTGGTGGGAGCTCTCATTATAAACAGAGAGAGTGTGTAAGAGAGAAGGAGATCTGCAGGGGCTGAGCGGATCAATGTGCTGCATGGAATGCAACTCTTTAATGAAATAACATTGTGCCCGAGTTATATTGACTTTGTGGCAGACCATCAAAAATAAATCAGTATATGAGAAACACTATATAACGTAATTATAACTAATACCAGTACTATAACCAAATGAGATGATTTGAGCTTTGTTACATGGTGCGTTATCCAAGAGTCTATGAGACAGCAATGGCAGACAAATGCGGACCACCACTTCCACCTCCAGCCGCTCCAATGGCAAAATCAGTCAGCAAAAGAAAGTCTATTGCAGAAAAAGCTAACACTAGGAGAGAACTCGATGCTGCAAGAGCCAAAACTCGGGTCAACATCGGCTCTGCTTTCAAGCGATGGCGAAGACTGATGCAGCTTCATCCTGAGCTAAAAAGGGACGAGATGGTCGTAGAGTTTCTGCTGGACAGGTATTTTTTGTTTGCCTCTAATGTAACATAGGCCATAACGTTAGATATGACAACACAGCATGCAGTTGCTAATGGTTAGCCTACTGTAGCCTAATGTAGCCTGAGCCTCTGTTTTATCTTCCTTGTTTGTTGCCAGTCACCAGTACTATCTAACATTAGCGTTTACATTATATTATCAAACTCATCAGTCATCACTGACCCCAGATAAGTTTCAAAACTCCAGGGTTGCATTTGACTGTGCAAGACAGGTAACGTTATGTTTAGTTTGCTTCTAATATAACATATGACATTCAGCAATCAGCAGCGTGTTTTACTCCTCTTCTATTCCAATCTTCTCTTGGCGTGTTACACTCGCTCTCCTCTTCCGTGTATCTAACTTTGCCAACGCCTACGTCTATCATAGACGTATGGAGGACGTAATGGAGGAGGGGGGAGTAGGCCTTTGGAGAGAGGTGGAGTTGCAGGAGGAGGGGGATGGGACTTTGGAGGGAGGCGGGAGTTGTGGATTTTTCTAAGTGCTGTGTAAAATGCAATAAAGGCAAAAGTTGCTCCTTTCTTCCCCATTCTGATGCTCGGTTTGAACTTCAGTAGGTTGTCTTGACCATGTCTACATGCCTAAATGCACTGCCACAGTGATTAGTTATTTGCGTTAATGAGCGGTTCAACAGGTGTACCTAATAAAGTGGCCAGCGAGCATATATATATACACACATAGATATACAACCATTCACACTCACATTCACACCTAAGACTTAAGAGTCAGCAATTAACCTATCCCCAATCTGCATGTCTTTGGACTGTGGGAGGAAGCCGGAGTACCCGGAGATTGACCCGGAGATGACAAAAAAAATATTTTTATTTAAGTTACCAACTACAGCTTTAAAGGGACATTGCGTAGGAATTACTCCCATCTAACATTGAAATCGTGTATTGCATTCAAACGAATATTGCACTCTAGCGCCTCACTTTTTCAAACAACAACGGTAGCCGCCGTGTATCAAAAAGCCTCGACAACACTGATGAAACCATGTCATCCGATACTTCATGGAGTGTTCACTCAGGTGAAGAAGTTCGTGATAACATAAATATTGCAAACTGTAGCGCATCATTAGTGTGAGTGTATATAGGCCAAAAAAAACCCACATATAACAACACAGACACTACACATACAGTGAAATCCGGTTATACTCTTCTGGTGGAACTGTATGTTTACGTGGTTACAGTAGCTTTCATAGTCACGGTAAATGCCGGCTTTCAGTCATGGTAAAGCCGGACTAAAAGCCGGTGGGAAGACTTTATAAACTGGCATTTACTGTGACAAAAAGCCTGCATTTACCGCGACTTTGAAAGCTACTGAAACCACGTAAACATACATTTCTGTACCAACGAGGCTGGTGTATTTTAGCAGGATCTACTGTTATGCTGCCTATGGTAACGAGCAACACTGTCTAACAAAACCGAATGAAAAAAGTTAGCTTTAGGCTAATTTAGGCAGCACAGTTGACTTACTTGTCGAGGAGAAAGCTGGCAACTTCAGCGTACCTTTTAAAATCTTTCTCCTTCATGAGTTCCTTCCACCTGGGGAAGGCTAGCCCGATGTTAATCCTCTTTTTTTGAATGCTCCGGTCACGCTGCCTTTTAAGTTCCCTTTTTCGCTTTCTTGGCGATGGTGAAACTGTCTCCTGTGCTGCTGCTGCATATGCATGGCCCTGCATTATGCTGCAGTAGTGCAGATTTTCAAACTTGCCGGGTTAGTAAGCCTCTCGCGCTGATCTTCTCCCAGCGTAGGTATTCCGCGTTGGTGCTATTTGTCCCTTTCCGGTGGCTGTAGTTTCAAGATGGCAGACCGTCATGGCGCTTCCCTACCCGCTTACCCGTCGTATGTATAAACAAATCTAAAATTCTTCACTTATGAGAATGTGTCAGATTATTAGCGGAGATCATAATACACCACTGATAACACATATATAAATGCAGACATCGATTTTGGCCAGTAAACAACAGAAAATGTTACACAATGTCCCTTTAAGAGAGCTGGATACAGCCTTAACTGACAATTTGCCCCAGTGAGTGTGTCCACTGGTACGGCAACAAACAAACAAACAAACAAATCTTCTGCGGCCCACAATGCATTTTCCTTAAAAAAAAAGAGTAATTTTATGTTTGTGAAACTTTCCAAAACAGTGATCTCTTTATGTGCATTACATCTCAAACACGTCTGTGGGCTGAGTGGAAAAAACTCTAATGCACATTTGCAGTGGGCCGCACAGAGAGGGAGCAAACCTGGAAGCTAGAAAACTGTTTTGGCTAATGCGCTTAGCAAGCAATTGCACATCATACATCAATGATTCCTAAGCACTTGTGTCCGTTCATTTACTTTACTGGCAGTCATGCTGCCTGAAAAATTAACTTCACATTCAGTCTGATTACACATTGTTCACCAAATTGGCAAATTGAGCTTTTCTCTGCCTCACTGTTTCTTCTGTGGACTCATGCTGGTATCCATGACAACAACAAGACTAAAGAATGCAGACACCTTCTGAAGTTTGTTAACTGTCACCTGACTTGTCTGAGCATCTGAATCACATTTCCAGCACACCAGAGTCAATCACAGTTCTTCTCCCACACAATGTATTGTTGAACCTACGTTTGCCTCGTGGTGTAATACATGACCAACGTGCTTCCAACAGATTGGAATGAGCCCAACAGAAGGGTGCATGTCTGCACTCTATAGTACAGGAGAATTCACAGGCTTTCATAAAACACAAGGGGTGATGGAGAGTACATTTATAATGGTGTTCAGTGAACAAGACAGGAGGTCAGGCTTAACTGACAGCCATCTGGGATGCAGAGACGATGGAGCTCCTCTGGAGGTCATAAAATCCTGCGCATTTGTTCTTCCCCGAGCATGCAAAGGTGTAAATCCTGTCAACACTTTTTTTTCAACAGGTGGAGGAATGATGCTCTTGGCAGGTACACACTGTCACTATACCCATGCTGCTGTCTTCTGCAATAAATTGTATTTTTTTCTTGTGTGGAAAATAACGTCCAATAGATGTGCATCCACACCTACTCTCTTCAGTGCTGCAGGGGACTGGATCTCAGTGTGTACTGGGGTAGACAGGGTACAACTTGGACAGGTCAGCCATATTTCAAAGGTTTGACACATTCACCCCAGTGGTCACTGATTTAAACAAAATAATCTGGACAGAAAGGCTCTGGTCGGATCTGTGGTGAGAACTTTCGTGCTCCATGGCAACACCACTTGTTGTAGCTCTGCTTATGTCTATGCAGTTATAAAAATAGAGCTTTTCAATAACTAGTGCAAGTATGTTTTTCTATAGAAAAGTGGAAGCTTAAGTAGATTTTTCATGTATGGCCAAATGAGGCTGTGTTTGATGGTTGGATGTACAAAGAGGTGTACATACTCTTACATAGTGTTAATAGAGAAACTGTACATTGGGTAAGACATGAACGTACATTGAGATATGGAGAGACACGCAACATCATTAGGTTTCCTAGCTTTCTGTAGGCGAACAATCTTGAAATAGTAGTTAGCAAGCACGTAACCCTGCATGCCTGAAAGGAAAAACAAACTTTTCCGACCCAGCCATACTTTGGTATGGGAAGTTTAGGCAATGTTTTAGTCAATCTAACCATGTTGTAGCCATGTCAGCAAACACGATGAGCAGATGAGAACAGCGTGGTGAAACTTAAGAAATACTACTTACCATGAGATTACTGAAACATGTCATGTTAATGCAAACTGCACCACTTCATCTATTCCTATATGGGGGAGGGACGAAAGGGAATGCCATAACCCCGGGTGTACACTGGATCCGTCGCGTGAGTGGTCCAGCCGTGGCACGGACTCCTCCGTCCTGTGCCGGGCGTCAATGTACACTGGAAGCATATCTATAGCGGCGCACACGCGAGCGGCTGGGATTGACGGATCGCGAGATCATGATGTCACGCGATAATTTGCGGAAACACTGGAGGTATAAAAACATCAAAAAGGTCTATGGGATTTTAACTTTTAATGATAATGTTGCAAATATTAATCCAAAAAACTTCAAAATCAAGGATGCACACCATCGTGCCATGCGCAAGCCATATCCGAAAGCTCAGGTTGATCTGACAAACAGTCAGAGAGATATGCGAGCCACAGACACACAGATACACAGACATACAGACACACGCACAGAGATTTCTTACTTTATAGATAGACAAGCAGTATTAAATGGAGCCTGAAAGGTGAATTTCTTTTTTTCACTTGCTCGCATAAGATAATTATCCTCCCAGGAAGAGTTCATTATCTTGTGGGTACAAGTTATTATCTTATGCACTCAAGTTATTACCTATACCGACGCAGAAGACATCCTTTAGCATCTGCATGTGACACACAGCTGTGTCCTGGGTGTAATATGTTGTAACACATAGCTAACATTGTCAGACAGTCGTGGTTAGGTTTAGGCAACAAAACTTCTTAATAAGGTTTAAGGTTAAAAAAGTACATAATGACTTTAATACATCACCTTTTACCGAGACATTGCTGTGTTTCCTGCCAGAATAGTGGCATTAAAAAAGTATTTCAGTCAGAAACACTTTTGTCAAAGAAAGCTTTATTTCCATTTGCAGTATTATATTTGGCAGTATGGCTCTGTTCTGGGGCTCCTCTGCCTTTCCTAAAGCCTATGCAGAAAGACTCTTCCACGCACCTGTGTGGAAAGCATAAGGTGGAGAGAGCACACCTTTCCGCCCTTCCACACGCCTGCGTGGAAAGCCTTAAGGCAGAGAGAGCACACCTTCCTGCCCTTCCGCGTGCAAATGAGGAAAGCCTGAGGCAGCGAGGCAAACCTCCCTGCCCTTGCATGCGCCTACATGAAAAGCCTAAGGCAGGGAGAGCAGTAGCAAAGACCCCCCTGGGAACAGAACAGAGCAGCATCAATGACAAACAGAAATAACACTGATAAGTCAGGCACAGCATGAAAAGGAGGAGCTGGGGTGCAGGCGGGTTGCAAAGCGGCTTGCAGAGGAAGCAGCAACAGTAGGCAGGCCAGAGCAGTTTAAATAGGTCATCCTGAATGAGATTCATCAATTGGTTGCATAGAAAGGGATCATGTGATCTATCTGCTGACTCCTTTCCATCAATCAGCTGCTCCATCAGTTGATTGGGCTGTTTGAGATCAACTGATGTAGCTGGAATATGAGCTGAGCTTGACACCGTGTCCTGCCTGAACTAACGCTATGCTCAGTTTCTTTTTTGGAAACAGTCCTGCGCTCCCTGCTGAGATAGCAGATGAAAAGCGGTGCTTTTTTTGCCAAGACATCACTGCATTTCCTGTCAGGACAGTGGCACAAAAAGTGGTTATTTTCTACAGAGACATTGCTGCTTGGTTTATAAAGACACAATTGCTAACAGGTTTTTGGCAATTGGATTGAGGGCTGTCACATCCTGCCTCTCAAGATCAAGACTTCACCTTGACATCTGGCACTCATAACAATGTAAATAAATAAAGTAACTTAAAAAGTCAAAGACAATACAATGAAGCAATAAATATAATGAGAATGTTTCATATACTTCCAAACATATAGCCTTATACAAGGGTCCCCATCACATTCAAATGACTATCGCACCATAAACTACTATGAACAGTGCTTACACCACCATCATCTTACCAGATCCAATCTCCCATCCAGCAACTCTAGATCCAGGGGAACAATTTAGGAATGAGTAAAATGACAGCATTGTCTAAACCTAACCAAACCTTAACCATAGTGGCGGCAGATCAGAAAAGACTAATATGTAACAGTGATTTGTAAATGTTGTGGAGGGCACTGACTAATCATTGAGTGGTGCCATTGGGCGTCGGAAAACACTTACACGAGATGTTTTGGAAAGCAATAAGAAATTACATATGTTGTGGTTTGGTTTTGAGGACTTGCCGTTCTGCAAACAAAGAATGTAGGCAGAAGAAGAACAGGACAAAGAGAAGATGAAGAAAACAGGGAGGGGAAGAAGGACAACACAGAGACATGAAGAAAGGACGATGTGTTGTAAGCAGAGAGAGGAGGGATCTGGTTACAGTGTATACTGTCAGTACATTTCCTCTCATAGTCCTCTAATTAAAGCAACATGGAGGAGATTGAGTTTCTACAATGCTAAAGGCTATGTACGTGTGTATGTGTGTAGATGGAGATGCACGAGATCTATGTATTGTTTTCTGACTAACAGTGTGTGTGTGCAGAGACAAACATCTCGTGGTTGTATTGTATCAGTCCCACTGGAAATAAAGCAGTCAGTACTTGTGAGTGTGTGAATGAGAAACAAACATTATCTGTATTTTGTGTGATCATATATTTAGGTTATCCCATTAGGTCTGAGCATGAGAAAGAGCTTCATTGTAAAATGATAAACACACTACTTGTACTGCCAGTTTTCCTCTAAAAGCATGCGAGCCAGCTCCAGTCAGACCGAGATTAGAATAAAGATTATCATGAACGCTGTCACACACTGAAACCTTTGACCCCTGGCTTCCTGTCCATAATGGTTTTTGTCTCTCTATTTACATACGGTTTTTCCTATAAAACTGTTTGCTGCATAGCGCAGTTTATTTTTCATTTGTTACAAAATGTCCATATGTGAAAACAGCTGCTGTGCCTTGACGTGTCAACAGGGATGTTGTTTGGAGCTCTTTGGCTCTGTATACACTGCCTGTGCAAGCGTAGCTGTCACTCAAGCCAAGATCTGAAAAAGGAAAATGTGTATTTATCTACCACTGGAAATAGTCCCAAACAAATGCACTATCCCCTTGTTTGAGTAAGGTTCGTTAAAAACTACAATGACCAGCTGTTGGAAAATACCAAGTGGCAACCTCCAGGGCTGGAAAAAAAGTCAATGCAGAAGTGCCAAAAAACACAGTTCCTTGAATGGCCACTTGAGGAAGGCTCCAAGAGCAAGTCAATCCCCATAGATCCTTTAGGGTCGACGTCACTAATGACGTCATTTTATTAGATGGAGGCGAAACCTGACTTGCCACCACAGGGCTGTAGGCTACAGTACATTGGAGTCTTAAAATGTCATCTTGTTGTGTTATTGTGTGCCACAATAAAAGAAGTCATGGCTCAAAATTCAGATTTTATCACATACCAGTCGCCCCTGCCCGTCAAGAGAAATAAAGACAACTATGGTTAAATGTGATAAGACGAATGGACTGCATGGAGGTGATCATCAAAAATGCTCACATGTGCAGTGCACACTTCATATCAGGTTAGGGGAAAAGTATTTACTGTTGTAGGGATGAATAACGTTATGTATATTAAGTGTTATCATGTCCACCTTATCAGAAATTGGGCAGCTATTAAGAGGAATATTGGATTTCTCAGTAACGCTAACTTTGTAGTGCATTAGCTAACTTTAGCTTCAATAGCAAAACAAATTGGAGGAAACCATTCAAGTGTCATCCTCCTTTGTAAGAGTGGCATAGTAATCAACCACAGAACCAGACATCACACCTTCAGCAATCCTGTCAAATCATCCATCCACTGAGTGAGAGCATACGAGTCGGACAGTCTGGTCCCGTTGGTCAGTGTTTACTTTTTCAAGTAACACTCGCTGTCACAGAGAGTGAGTGACCTGATATGGTGCGTTTGTAAATTCAGTCTGACACTCTGCACTAAAATGAGAGCCCTGCTGGTCAAAGAAACGGAGCGTTATATTTCTATATGAATTAAAAAACACTTAAATTAATCACACATTCATTCCACTTGGTGCCCTGCTGCTCCGTCTCCCCAAACAGAGTGCCCAGAGTGCGCTCTGCCACTCTGAGAGTTCGGTGCTCTGGATAACCGAATGGTACATTCTGACAGCGCTCCTAATCTACAGATGGTCCAGTTTGTGCCAGAGTGCTCTACAGCACTTGGAATGAGTATTTCTGAATGCACCACTCACATCATCTACCTCCATTGCCTAAAACAAACCAACAGAACATGCTACAGTAGTTAGTGCTTGCTAATGTCTGTGGAGCATTGTTTCACCTCCAGCTAATCCCCACCCACCACAAAATGTCATACTGTTTACAAACAGTAAAAGGGTCCGCAGACCCCTTTCATAATTGCTATATTGTAGGCAACAGGACTTGCTTGAGTTTCTTGAGTTGCCTACGTTATAGCGCGTATGATTACCATGACCTGGATTACCGAGAATCTTCACTGACATATAGACCCCTATGTTAAAATGCCCAACTTTACAGCAGAAATAAACATAAGCCCCTTTTCCACCAACATTCCCGGGAACTTTTATTACCAGGAACTTATTTACCTGGGTAAAAGAGTTCCTGGTAATCTGTGTGGTTTGCATTTCCACCGCACCTCAAAGTTTCTGAAAATATATTCAAATCAGGCTGATGACGTAGATGATTAAGCGTGTGCCCTCCGCCAGCTTGTTGGCTGGTAACATTAGTGCTGGTAGAGAAAGAGGGGGAGGGGGCTGTTTGTCTCAGCCAGCGGCTAAGTTTAAAAGTATTTTAAGATAAGAGTCAAACTAAGTTAGTCTACATACAGACAGAGTCATTTTCTGAGTTTGTTTCCGTTGCGGCCGCCGCTCGGCTGGTCACCGCTTACTGTAGCGTGTAGGTGTGTGTGTTCAGCGCCGGCACAGAGCGCAGAGGAGAGGCTGCAGGATGATGATGAATCAAACCAAAATGTGTAAAAGTGCCGTTAAAAGAACCGATACCGTTAGCGCTTATCAGTACTACGGTGGAAATGTTTATTTGTAGAAAGTTTGCAGCCACACCGGCACGCAAGTGCGGAATGCTGCGTGTGTTCCACCAATCAGCGTTCTTCAGCACACAGCCCCGCCCCTCAAAGTTCCGGGTAATCTGAAAAGTCCTGCCCCGCTACTAGGTACTTTTTTCAGGGGAATTTGGGGGTAGGGGGAAATTTTTTTCCCTGGGTAATTTTGGTGGAAACACTCAGAGGCTTTTCAATTACCCAGGTAAATGAAAAAAGTTCCTGCGGTGGAAAAGGGGCTATATTTACAGCCTAAAAAAAAAAAAAAAAATTCCTATGGTTTGTGAAATTAATACAAATGTACCCACCTACATTTTATTAAGGCTTAACGCTATGCATAATAGAAGGGTGTCATATGTTGACAAGTCGCTACCATGGTGACAACATTAGCTAGGTAATGTATCCATGGCATAAACCTAGATTAACAAAGTATTTGCATAGCCGTAGCTGACACTATTTTACTATGTTTTCAGTTCAAGTTAATTGTGATGATTTTGTTGCCTCAAAAAAGTCTTGTTCTGTGTCTGGTTGTACTAAAAAACCTTCTAAGGAGTTGGATAGTCAGTTTTTCCAGTAAGTACATTTTGTTTTAGTGGTTTAATGCCTGTTTTTTGCAAGCAAACCTAGCATTAGCACTATCACAATTAACCACAGCTGTAAGCACACCACGCTAACCCAGCTAGCATCAGGGTTATCTCCACCCTCTCATCCAAATATGGTCACTTCTGACTCCAAAAATCCAAGATGGTGACGGCCAAAATGGCAAACTTCGCAGTGAATATGTCCATTATTTTCTACAGTCTATGGTAAAGCCTTACAGAACTGCTAGCATGACTGTGGAGTGGTGTTTTTTCTTACATGTAAACAAAGGGGGCAATATCACCAAAGTAAACCTTGTGGACTTCAGCTCTAATATTAATAAATAAGAGTTCCCTTGGAGAGAGGAAAAACTTGGGATTACTTTATTAAATGCGTATTATAAAGGCCACTTAAAATGAGTAGTCTTGGGAAACTTCTGATGTTCAACAGAATTATGATCAGGCTTCAGGAATTATTTGTGTTTGATGTGGGTGGCAGCTGAAATTAGAGCTGTGTTCAAGATAAAGTTGAAATTGTGTGGGCTGTAGTTTTGTGCGGTAACACTCTGGTGACCCTGAGATGCTGAGAGCTCTTCAATGTTCCCTGGAGACAGCTGAGAAAAACACTGGGTTATTTTTAACTTGAGTTATTTCATCCCAAAATACTGTTAAAACTAATTTCAACAACCTGACCGAAACATGTGGATGAACCCATCTGTCTGTCTGTCTGTCTGTTTGTCTGTCAGGTAACAAAGGCGCTGCAGATAGTCTGGTACTGTTATCTTTACATTGCGTTGCCATATTTTCAGCACTTAAGTTATTTAATACTATGTAAACCTGAACTGAAAGACAAGATCAGGAACCATGGAGCAAGGAAAAGTTTGTCCAGCTTGAAATAAATCAACAGTGCTCACACTGAGTTACAGAACCTAATATTTATTGAGGTGCAGTTTGTTTTGTTTCTTTGCTTTTGATAGGACAGCTTCAGAGTAAATTGGATGACATGTAGCACAGGACCACAGGTTAGAATTGAACCCCCAGTCACTGAAGCAAAGACATAGTCTTTGTAAATGGGGAGCCCATTTCACCAGATGAGCTTCTGGGAAACTACTTACACAGCCACTTCAATTATTCTAACCTTAACTTTGATTGTTGCTTACTTAGTCAGAGATATTTAATGTTATAATGACATAGGAAAGATCTTAAACCAGTTTTCAGGGGCTTTAACACGGAGACGTGTGCTAAATGTCACTTTTGCCTTTCTGCAAAAAAAAAAAAAAAAAAAACCTCAGTGGACCTTGTAAAATGTTTTACTGTTCCAAAGCTTTGATGTGGAAGCACAGTGCAAATAATAAAAACATGTTTATCTTTTGATTAGTTGAGAATTAAATTGCAGTTTAATATTGAACCAGAGGCTAAACTAGTGAGTGCAGAATGCAAAGAAAAAAGAATAATCAGAAATAGAGAGTATATCATTAAAATTATGTACAATTTGTACAATAAATAATGTAAAGTTTAGACTGTAAATTGTATATATAATATATAGTGTATGAAGTATACAATAGTATAGACAGTTAATATATAAAGTATATCATAAATATAAAAAATGTACAATAGTCTGTACAATTGTTGATATACAAAGTGTATCTCATAAACCATAAAGTGTATGTACAGTACTTAAATTATAAAGTATATCACGAATACCATAAACTGTACAATTGAATATACACTAGTAATATTTAAAGTATATCATATATACCATATAGTCTAAACAGTATATACAGTAGTGAATATATGAAGTATATCCTACATACCATAAAGTGTACAATTGTATACACAGTGGTGTATATATATATAGTTTATCATATATACCATCAAGTACAGTATGTATAGTATTAAGTATACAGAGTATAGAATAATATACTGTATATTATTCTATACTCTGTATACTATATACTATATAGTATATAGTATATACTAGAAACAGACAGATTGACCATGATCCAAAAAAAGAAGGAAAACATTTGTTTAAGACTAAAGGAGACCAAACAGCAGGCCATACTGTTAACAGTGGTGCTTTATTTCTCAGCAGTGAGCTTTGACTCTCAGTTTGTACTGATACGACAGTGTGAGCTTCACTTAAGCAGTTTAATTTCATCTACTTTATAGTACCTGACCCACAGAATTGATTATCCCTCACTCTGTCAGTTGTCGTGTTTTCAAACAACATCATTGGCTTGAGATCTCATTACTTCATAGGTCTGAAATGTGTGTGGATGAAACTGCATTTTCCCCAACGAGGAAATAAACTAGCAGCCGTCTGCTTGTCATGATCACTTCTGTCAGTGCTGAAGTAGCTGACAGGCTGAAGAAGCTCAGAAGTAGGTCGTTCTCAGAGGCTGGGATCAGCGGGTTTCTCCCCTCACAGCTCACCTTACAGCCTCTTTGGCCTGCTTTTTCCTTCTCCAAAAACACACAACATGAAGCTCTTGTGAAAATGTAATCATTCGCAGACATATATCCCCCACTTCACTCCACCAGTAAAGTGTGTTTTTGTGAGATATCCAATTTTAACTATAGCATATAATGAAATTACAGCCAAGTCAAATCATCAGTTGATATTTGATTCCCCACATGCTGGTTGGATATCCACTGACTCATTCTTTGATCTCTGACTACTCTGTATTAGGTTCTCAAGGACATTGACACATCACATTTACTCAGTGTACCAGCAGGAATGTCTGTGGGCGCTGAGGGGCTGGACCACTGGAATATTTTTGCCCCATCCCCAGATTCCAGATAAATATAAATATAAGATCATATTGTATGTAGCCCAATAGAAATGTGATTGCAGATATGTGACTGTCAAAATTAAACCAGCATGACACCTGACTCCTGCAGCCAAGAAGACTATTTTTTTTCTTTCTCTCAAGATGAACTGAACATCCTATTGTTTTTTGTCCTTATGTGCAGCCAGGGATCACCAAAGTCACTGCAACTTATCCCCTGGGGAGCGTAAATGTCAGGAGTGAATTAAATCATAATTCATCCAGCAATTGTAAAGATATTTTGCTTTTAACTACAAAGGAGATCAACAAAGTCATTAGAATTCATCCTCTGGGGACCATAAATATCTGTATAAAATGTCATGGAAATTAATCAGGTAGCTGTTGAGATATTTCAGTGTGGACCAACGTGATGGACCTTTGGATTAATTCCAGCCTCACCTTTGAGTATGAAAAGTCTAGGGCCCAATATGGAAACTTGTGGGACTCAAGTTTAACTATTATATATTCAGTTTCATTTTTAGGAAACATTACATGTAGTTATCCAAATAACTGCCTAACAATTTATGAACCTTTCTAGTTTGGAGGGAATAAGACATTTCATGCCTGGTCAACATATCCTCTGACAATGATTCATATGATATCCTACAAAAATGTGCATACAACAGCTAGCATGATATCTAACAAATTAGCGCCCAACAAATTAGCACCCCTAATGGTTAGCTGAAATGTAGGAAAATACTCATGGTTATGTTTAAGAGAGTAAAGTTGCTTAAGTTACATACTTAGCGTTAAGTGATGTAGGTTAAGTGTAGGAATGTAAAGTGATATAAGTTACGTTTAGGAAAAAAATCATGGTTGGGTGTCATCATGACACGTACTTAATATAAAGTTACATACTTAGTATAAGGTTTTGTAGGTTAGTTTTAGGAAAGCAAAGTTATGTAGGTTAGGCTTAGGAAAACAATAGTGGTTATGTAACATCAATTTATGATACATGATGCTCTGCTTCTGCACCTGCTGATATAAAAGTCCTCCAAGGAAGGGAGAGTGCTTAAACCACTCCTTGCAGCACCTTCCTGCCATCTGCAGAGCAGTTCCCATACCAAACAGTGATGGAGGATGTCAGTGTGTTCTCCACCACACACCGGTAAAAGGAGGTCGGGACAACAAGGCTGAGGCCGGCCCACTACAGCCTCCTTGTTCCTCCGATGAAGAGGGGAGCGGGGGTGTGGCCTCTCCTCCTAAAGTCCACAATTATCTCCTCAGCCTTCCCCACATTGATGCAGAGATTGTTTGCTCTGCATCAGTCCATAATTTCTTCCACTTCTTGCATGTGCACAGACTCGTCGTTGTTGGAGATAAGTCCAGCCACAGCCATGTCATCTGCAAACTTCCCTTTATAATTGCTTAGGTACCTTGCAGAGCAATCATATATGAGGAGCGTGTACAGCAGGGGGCTCAGGACACATGGGGAGCGGGTGTTGAGTGTGATGGTGGAAAATAAGACTCCATGGATCATAACAGTCTGTGGCCTGTTTATCAAGAAGCCCAGGACCCAGTTGCAGAGAGATGGTGTTAGTCCCAACAGCAGCAGTTTGTTGACTGAAGTCTGCAGAATGATAGTATTGAAAGCAGAGTGAAAGTACAAAAGAGTAGCCTGACATATGAATCCCTGCTCTCCAAGTGGGTTATGTACTTAACTTTAAGTTATGTAGGTTAGATTTAGGAAAGTGTATTTATGTAAATTAGTTTTAAGAAAGTAAAGTTACGTAGGTTAGTTTAAGGAATGTAAAGTTATGTAGGTTAGGTTTAAGAAAAGATTCATGGTTGGGCGTCGTCACCTTACATACTAAATGTAAAGTAATGTAGGTTAGGTTTAGGAAAGTAAAGTTGCATGGGTTAGGGTTAGGCAAAGAATCATGGTTGGGTGTCATTACGTTACATATTGAATGTGAAGTTACATAGGTTAGGTATAAGAAAGTAAAGTTACGTAGGTTTAGGAGAAGAAACATGGTCGGGCTTCTGCAGGTTACAAAGTTGCATACATATAATGTGACAACGTGACAGCATACCAAAAAATAACAAAGTTCACATGGGACATGAACACCAGTCTCCTGGGTAAAAGTTGTGTGTTTGTTTGACCCATCCACCACCTCCCGAACCTGCTGCCTTACGTGGACTTATGTGGGCTCTTTTTTACTACTTTCCTCTTCACCCCCATCAGTGCATTTGTCATATAATCACAGCCTTCCCCAGTACAGTGGTGGAAAAAAGTTTTCGGACACCCCATGCATTTGTGAAATATTGCATTAAGAATCACTCTTAGGTCTTCAAGTGCAACTTTTTTTAGTATAGTCACAGCCAAATTACTAAACAAATCCTAAAAAAGCCATTAAAATCTTAAAATTGATTGGTTCCATAAAAATACATAAGAAATTTTGAGTATTGGGTCATTTTGGTACCAGTGATCCACTAATGAAGGTCGTGCTTTTTATTAAAAGACACATTTTTTGTTGCCATGCTTCGTGTCTATATAAAGCCAGCACATTTGAAAGTTCTTCAGAGACAAAAATGGCTAAAACAAGTAACCTAACGCAGGAAACACGCCTGAAGATACAGATTCTCAGCCAGGAAGGGTAGCTGCCGCCAGATAGCCAGGAAGTGCAGATGCAGTCCTTCAGCAGTTGGATACACTCTGCAGAAATACAGACGAACCAACAGCTTGGAAGACAAACCAAGATCTTGGCGTCCAAGGGTTTCTTCAGCAAGAAATGACCGCATCCTGATCCGCATGTGCAGGGAAAACCGCTGAATGACATCACAGGAGCTTCAGCAGCAGTGGTCAAACCAAACTGGTGTCCAGTGTTCCACCCACACTGTACGTGGCCGACTTTTAGATCATGGCTTAAGGTCCTACAAGGCTGTCAAGACGCTCCTGATCAATGAGAGGCAGAGGTTAGCCCGGCGTCGTTGGGCCCAAGCACACAAGAACTGGACAGCCAGGAACTGGAAGAAGATTCTGTGGTCAGATCAGTCCAGTTTCCAGCTTTATCTTCCTCCTGCTAATGTGAGGGTACGCAGAAGGCCGGGCGAAGCATTATCTCCAGCATGTACAGTACCCACTGTCAAGCATGGTGGAGGCAGTATCATGGTTTGGGGATGCATGAGTGCTGCTGGTGTTGGTCATCTCACTGTCTGTGATGGGACATTGAACTCTGCCAAGTATTGTGCCAAACCCACATGCTCCCCTCTGCACGTGCACTGTTCCGTCGAGGTCAAAACTGGATGTTTCAACAAGATAATGCCCCTTGCCACACATCCAGGGCCAGTAGAACTTGGCTGCAGGAGCACAGTATCCAGGTCTTAGAGTGGCCAGCTCAATCCCCAGACATGAGCCCCATTGAAAATCTGTGGTGGATTATCAAAAGGTCTGTTTCAAAGCGTAAACCAAAGAATTTAGAAGAATTAAAAGCAGTAATTCAAGAAGAATGGGACAAGATTACCCCTCAACAGTGTGAAAGGCTCGTGGGGAACATGCCAGCCAGGATCAGAGCTCTACTGCGTGCTAATGGCAGGACTACTAAACATTAATTTGATGATGTGATGGTTTATTTATTTTTTGTTCAGTTTTGAACACATTCTCTGTTATTTGTTGACTTTGATGCCGACAATGTTGAGAACTGACATATTGAAACTGTCAAGAATTTAGTTTTCTTAGTTTTTCTTGTAAACAATAAACAAAAAAATATCATTTGTATTTGTTTGTGTCTGTCTAATGCAGCCACACCTTCTGAAACACAATTAAGATTTTTCCACAAATATTTCATGATAATATTTGAGATTGTGTAAAATTTTAAGGGTATCTGAAAACTTTTTTCCACCACTGTATGTTATATGTGAATTCTGGTGCAGTACTTTTTGCAGATATACATACCAACACTGTTTAAGAACAGCCAGCTATGGGCTTTACATCCTGAATGGATGGAAATGGAATGATCTGTTGTGTATTTCATGCATATTATTTGACATGCATAAGACTTTGTTAAATAAGCCACTTTAGAAATGAAATGCTAATTGACTTATGTAACAGGTGTAAAACTGGTGCCCTGCAATTGGTAAGACTTTGATTATAATGGGTCCTGTTCTTGGGTCTGGTTTTTTTTGACTCATAAAGACATCAAACTCAGTAAGCACTTAATCACTTTTAGCTAGCTTTTTTTTTTTCTCACCAAGACCGCATTGCATCATTTAAATCAACACAACTATGGGATATTTCTGTTGGATTTAAAGAAACTTTAAAAGGAAGTAAATTCAGACTTTGAGTTTATCCTTTGATTTCTGTCTTTACTTGCAACAGACTTTCCATCATCTCATTGAAATTCAGTAGGTAGAAAGTATCTTGTGGACTATGGCCAGATTAACCTGCTGGGGGGCCTCAGGCAACAAAGAGCTGCAGGGCCCTGATTAACCCCCACCCTGTTCCTCCCACTCTCTATGCAGTATGAGTAATAAGGTAAAAATTAGCACAAACCAGTTGACACACAGCATCGCCCCTGGATATCTGTGGCCTCAGGGCAGCTGTCCACTGCGC
Source organism: Cephalopholis sonnerati (assembly GCA_019142605.1). Lineage (NCBI taxonomy): Eukaryota > Metazoa > Chordata > Actinopteri > Perciformes > Serranidae > Cephalopholis > Cephalopholis sonnerati. Next base: position 5,208,692 of record JAGQAX010000023.1, on the reverse strand, counting down.
CTGATTGGTAATCCAGCCTTGAAGTGACAACGTCTATATTACATGTTATCTTAATGAGTGATGACAACCATTTAAAATGAATACTGTGTGCAATGCTAATTCCTTTTGTCAGGTCAATGACAATTACAGTATCACTTTCCCTACTGAGAGGAAAAAGCAGGAGTCAGGGCATGGTTAGCCTAGCTTGGTATAAAGGCTGGAGGCTGTTAAGTAGCACAGAAATAACTTCAATAAAAGGCTGAATTTTTTTTTAATCTGCAGCATGTTAGTCTAGAGGTTTGGTGATTAAAACTAAACTTGTATTTCTGTCAGAGAAAACTGATCTGAGTTCAGACTGTTTACTTACAGCACAGCTACACTCACAGATAACTAAGTCTCCTATCACAAACTTTACCGAGTCCAGACTGAGTGGAGTCCTGCTGGGATCAGCTGAAGTCCAGTGGCCAGTGGCTGCTTGCTGCACTGCTGTTTAGTGGCTAACAAGCGGAGCTAGCTGCAACTAACAAACTCCACAAATCCATTCAGCAGTTCCACCATCCATAGTCAGACACACACGGCTGATTTTTACTGCTGAATTACAGCTCACAACTCGCACCAATGGCTAACGCTGCTCTGGTTTGAGTGTTCTTGCTGGATAGCGAAACATCCTGGTGCAGACTATTAACTGGAGTTTAATAGCCCGTCGCTTATGAAGCATTTGAAGATATGACTACTCGTGTCATCAACAAGAATGGAATATAGATTTCATTGTAGTTTTCATCATCCAGATCATTTTTAGCTCATCATTGTCTTCTTTTTGTCATGGAAAAAAGGTTGACAAAAATCTTTCATCATAGTTTTCATCAACAAAATTAATTTTAATGCTGATACACTTGTGTGTTGATAGGCTGTTTTGCTATTCGATCAGTGTCTTATCTGCGCAAATAAACTATATTGTTACTGTTCCCTGCTTTAGCTGGCCATATTGTATCTTAGTGATGTTTGCTGACACAAAGAAAGTAGGCCTACATGCTTGCAACTCTGAATATTTGCAACAAGAGTCACAGTGTCAGCCCTCTCTTTGAGGCACATGCAATCCCCCCACCCCCCACAAAAAAGTGAGCTCTTCCAAAAGCCATGGCATAGTTCACACACTGGGTTTTTGTAAATTAAAAGAATATGGTCCTGAGCTGCTCTACAAGAAAAATGTCCTGAGATAACTTTTGTTATGATTTAGCTCTATATAAATAAAATAGATTTGACTTGACAGTTCTGATGAAGAGTTTTTGACTGATAAACTCTTTGTAAATACATTTTCTGGACTTTGTCACTGATTTAGTCATGAATATGTAATGTTACAGAGAAGTACTTGAGATGTCAAATAAAAGGATGGTTGATAGCATCCGAGGTTGGTAGGAAATGTTATTTTTGTGATTTGAGTGGACTGACCCTTGTAACAAATGTTAGCAATTGACTCATTTGGTTGTGGGAGTTGACCCTTGGCTGTTTCTTAAAGTCACAGTCACATAAACTCGGTCATGTCTTGTGTTTTGGTTCATCAGTCTCAGGTCCTCTACGGTCTCTTCCAGTGTAATGATCATTTAGCACAGAGCCGAGACCCGAACCTGAGGTGACAGAAAAAATGTGGACCCGCACTGGGTCAGGTTACTCTGAACTCTGACAACTCTGCACAACTCTCATTGAAAATCCAATCCATTTACTGCGTAGCATTCAGCATTTAAATGTCCTCTGCCACCTGAAAGTGTGATCTCAACATTCATGAGATAAAATGTGGTGTGTGTTAGTCCGTCTCCAGCTCTCCTGTGCACCGCAGGGCTGGAGCTGCAATCAATCCTTGGTCAAATGACAACAGAGGGGCAGACAGACTGGGAGAGGACAGATTAAAACCAGATGTGAGGGGTTTACATCCAGAACTACCCCCTTCACTCAGACTGCTTTGTTCCCAACCAGAGGAGACAGGGGATGGAGCAGAGAGGGGCGGAGGGAAGGTGCACAGATCCACTCTGCCTACAGTCTCTTTCTCTTTCTGGCTCCATTTGCGAATCAAATTGAAATGACAGAAGCTAGTAAAACCTCCTGTGCTGCTAAAATGTTTTTACAGTCCCCTGAAACTGAATGCTTTTGCTGATGAAAAATGCAATAAGTAGCAATGGAAATGCATTTGTTGAATAAGTAATGAGTCATAGTTGGCCCAACATTACTTCTATCTTATTGCAAAACTGCAAAAGTCAAAAAAGGCTTTTTACTTTTTCAAATATCTGACCTTCCCACACAAGTATTAGCTGGTTGTTTGTTCAAAGATTTATTATTCATTATAGCCTATGTGACCTCTTGTGCTTTGGGTAAAGACTGTAAGTAGCTAAGGTGGAAGTTAAGGGCGCTTTTACATCTGTGGTTTGGTTTGTTTAGACCAGACCAAGGTTTTTTTTCTCTTTTCATTTTAACAAGGTCATTGAGCTTTTTTGTTTTATTTGGAAAAGGATCAACGTGTTTTTCAAAGCAGAGATTTTTAATGTCTTCAAACATGTCTGATGGCCATCTTTAAAAATCAAGTGAGTCAGATTTAGGGGGATTTAATGGTGTCTAGCAGTGAAAATTGCAGATTTAAATCAGCTGAAGCTTCTCCTGGTTAGAATTCCTTCAGTGCTCATTGTTCAGGAGGTTTTTACCAAGAGCTGAATTATCCACAAAGGTCTCATCCTCTCCAAAACAAACGGACCTGGGGATTTAAACTGGTAAAAATACTGAGTAATCCAGTTTCATGTTACAAATTAGGGTTTCTTCAATGCTTTTTAACATGTTGGAGACAGGCCGTCAACAGAAAAACAGCTTATAGTAAAGTCCGCTGGTCAAGTCAAAATGACCACTTGCCGCCGCTTGCTGTGGCAAGTGCTCCGTCCCTGACGAGCCCTCTGTTTCCGTCCTCACCGTGTGCTGGCATTGGACAGTGGGTCGCTGCTGCTCGCTGTATGTGCTAATGCCCCCTAAACACACACATTATATTCAGCCACAACATAAATCTGAAAAGCTGGAGCTCAGAACGGAAGTACAGAGTTGTTGCATAGGGATGATACACCATCTCATCTAGTTGCATTGGTGTGCGGCAGGTTTTTAGAGCATTGCAGAATGGTGCATCGCAAGTGGTTGCCTGTTTCAACTCATCTTGTCATGAATCTCTGGTCTGAACTGAGCTTTAGGTAAAAAAAAAAAAAAAAAAAGTGTGATCACTCTGCTGATGGAAGGTTGAGACAGACCCAAGTCATCACTGCTGCACTGTTGTGCTTTTCCAATTTTTCAAATATATTAGTGTTGTGATCATTTTATTTCTGGTGTTACAGAGTTATTGCATTGGGTGTGAATTGTGTGCATACCCCTAGTGAGATTCATCGTAAATATTATCCCAGCACAATCTCTTCTGTAGCATTTCACTTACTCGCTGTCATTCTGTGTTTGGAGAATATTTCTCCAACCTCTTTGTGTTTCTGCCATTTTCTCCTCTGCATAAGAAACTCTTAAGACTCTTAAAAGTCCTCCTCCCTGCTCCTAACAGTTCTTCACATTTTTTAAGCTTTCTTAAGGTCCAAGATGCTCGCTTACTTTCATCTTTACAAGAACCTAGTCTTAACTTTAAGGGGAAATTCTACAAAGATGTCACAATTCTAAGAATTTTCTTAAAATTTGGTCGCAAGGAATGACTCTTCTGATTTAGGGCTTAGGAAGCTTTGTGAAAATGGCTCAAGATTCTCTACATACAATTTTTGTTTTTATTTTACACTTGCTTTGTCAATGTATATGTGTTTTCCATGCCAGTAAAGCCCCCTTTCATTGTAGCGATATGATACTCCAGCTGGTGGTGTCAGTTTGTAACATGGCCGGGAGTAACCTTTCACCCAGGAGCCTGGTGTTTGTATGAATGTAGAGCCAAACCATGATGTTTTTTTCTAAACCCAACCCTGTGCTTTTGTTGCATAAACCTAATTGTGTTTTTGTTGATGTCCTGGCGTTGGTTGTGGTGTCCCAGAACATCAACAGCAGACACAAGAGGACACCTAGCATGTAATATGTAGGTGTGAAAGGCCATTAACAAAGCAACAATGTGCCGACATGGGTTGAGAACGTGTTGGCATTTGCACCCAAATGTTGACCCATCGAGTACATGTCCTTACATTCTGTTGCTGGGGTGGACTTATCAGGAGAGGGCGGAGAGGCAGGGCAAGGAAAAAACAAAACAGGCATAAAGCAGGGGGCATCATGGCAACAATCAGGCTGTTCACGTAAACTGTTGTAATGTTTTCATTCGAAAAGTAATGCACACAAATTTGTACATATCCCCCATTTTTTGTTAAACACTGTAATCATGTGACCAAAGCACTGATGGGTGTAAACAAGTAGGTGGTGCCGAGCAGTCTTGTAAGGAGGCAGGTTGGGGCGGTGGATGGGTTACAAAAACGTGGACTTTCCACCTGGGGACACATATTCAAAACCATGTGAACTGTAAGTGACCATTGAGTCGTTACAAGATACGTCCCCACCATGTTTCTTTTCCTAATCCTGACCTCCGGACCTTTAAATACGTAACTATACATTAAGGATGTAACGTCACTTGTGTGGCGATAATTCGTAGGATATCATATGGACTGTTCTATGAGGATACATTGCAACAGTGGCCAATGAGCATCCAATTTTCAGAAGGGTGTCAAGGGCAAACAGAGGCCAAACCTCGACATTCTTGCCTTGATTTATATTATCCCTTAATTATCTGCTATTCAAACCCTAATTATTTCACTATTAATAGGTAACTTAATGGAAATATGGGGTCAAGATGGGATTCAGTTACAAAGAGATTTCTTTAATAAATTACCTGTCTCTGTCTCACCTGTGTGTTTTAATGGTGGCAACAGATAATGGTGACAGTTGTATGATGGTCTTTGTCCATCTTTTTCTACTGCCATTCACTGCATTTGACTTGATCTTAACATTTAACAATGCTTTCTCTGAGTCATGCTGGTGAAGAGGTCACAGCTCTTATTTTCTTGTCTTGTGTTTTCTCCCCACTGTTTACTCTTTTGAGCTTTCGTTAGAGTCAGTAGAGTTGAAATTGAACATTGCTGCCCTCTGACACCGTTCCTGTCTCTGCCTCCACACTTGAATGACTAACATTTCTGTATTTTTCCTGGAACTTGCCTCAGGGAATCTATGCTTTTGTCTTCTATACCCGTATGACGCGCTTCAAAATGCCAACAGTCGTCTGCTCTTTTGGTAAACAGTCAAGCGCTGCCGAGTTTTGATCAGCACATCAAGGACAGTGTGTACAGTACATATTAAGTCAGTATGTTGCCATTCATCCTGTCTCATAACATGAATAGAGGTGATACTGACCGAACAATGGGGTTTTGTGTAGAAAATTGTTGTTTAAATGAGCACATTTCAAAACCATGTTGTTAGAGGCTTTTATCATTATATATTCTGATGTCAACAAAGTACGTGTTAAGCCAGAGGAGCTGTCATTAAAATTCTTCAGTCAATGGAAAAGGAGAAAAGTCATCAATACTGAAGGGAGCTTCGCCTTTAGTCCTGATTGTCATGGTCACTGTTAATGGATGACAACAAAGGGCCATGTCTGTCGATGCCAAGCTTTTGAATTCTGAAACCCCAATAGTCAGAAAAATGTCTGATTGGACCGAAAGGCTATTTGTCCATTGGTTTTTGGACTCCTGTTTTGAAGCCTCTAGTTTGGCATTTCGGCCTTCACCATCTTGGTTTTTTGGAGCCAGTAGTGACCCCATTTGGATGAGATGCTGGAGCTGTGGAGGAGCAAAGGGTGGATCTGACTGAGAAGCTGAGAAGAGTATCTGTCGGCAGCCTGTAACTTAAAGCGGCCTGCTCTTAATATGCGTAACTTTAACCCTTACATGTTCCAGTTTTCTTTTCTTTGGATTTTTTTTGGACCAATTACAACATAAATCAGTGTTTTGGGTTTTTTTAATCCCTGAAACAGACCTCATAGTTTTTTAAATATAGGCCTTGACCAAATGGTTAAAGGATCATTTCAGGGTAATTGAATAACATAAAGGCAGTAGAATTATCATTGTGTGCTTGGGTGCCTCTGCATACCAGTCAAGTTTGTCTTACAGTTTCTATTCATGTCTGTAAAAAAAACATTGATGCCTTCACACACATCTTCCCCCTGGCAGAGATAAGACATTGAGTAGTGGCCGGAAAAGTATTTTATGCAGAACATTATAATGTCACAGTGAAGTTTACCTTTGACCTTTTGGTTATAAAATGTCATCACTTCATCATTATATCATATTAGATATGTGTGTGAAGGTTTGTCATAATTAGCATGTCAATTCTTGAGTAATTGCCAAAAACATGTTTTGTGAGATCACAGTGACCTTTGACCTTTAACTAATAATTCTAATCAGTATATTCTCCAGTCCAAGTGGACTTTTTTTGCCAAATTTGAAAAAATTCCTCCAGGGTGTTCTTGATATATCGCATTCTCGAGACTGCAATAAGCAAGGTCACAGTGACTTTGACCTTTTTACCTATGACCAACAAAATCGAATCAGTTCTTGGCTACGTACAAGGGGACGTTTGTGCCAAATTTGAAAAAATTCCCCCAGGCTGTTCTTGATATAATGCATGACAAACAAGGTCACAGTGACCTTGACTGTTGACCTTTGAACAACAAAATCTAGTCAGTTAATTGCTGAGTCCAAGGGGACGTTTGTGCCTAATTTGAGGAAATTCCTCAGGGATTATTATTATTGAGATATTGCGCTCACAAGAATGGGACAGGTGGACAACCTGAAAACATAATGCCTCTGGCTACAGCTGTTGCTGGCACAGAGGCATAAAAATCAACACTACATACCATAAACTGTTATATTGCTAGTAATATGTTAGTATACCAACATATATCAATTTGTTACAATGGAGTTTGTAGTATTATAAGTACTAGTATTATTTCCATGTATTTATTCTTAATATTTACTATTACAGTAGTCTCAGAAATGATGAAAAATCATACTGATAATTTTTTCATCAAATATGAATTGATGATTCACTACCTTTACCATAAAAGAACAAATTAAACATATGATTGAGCATGTCTTTAAAAAATGATTTGACCCTTATTAGACTTATTTTTTTGTAGGAGGTTGCATAAATCTGTTCAGTGAGACCTCTGAAACTATAACATGTCGAAAAATATGCCTACCTTTGAAAGTCCCACCACACAAAGCCCTCATGTCTCGAGCATAGAAAGGCACACTATAAAAAGACATAGCGACATTTAGTGGTTTCTTTTTTAGCATCAATCAGGTCAATCACAGTTGAGTTAAGTTCAACCCATTTTTCATGAAGATAAAGTGACTCAAAATCTCTGCCCCTACCAAACGGGTGAGCAGAATGTGAAAGGGGTAAAACATAAATGAGTGAGTTTTATAAAACTACAGTTGTCATAAACAGGGAATTAGCTATAGACAAAAAACTGTTTTTTGCACCGAGCTGTAAACATGTTTGTTTTTGCTGTAAAGTTGTGCATTTTAAAATGGGTGCTTATGAGGATTTACTCACTTCTGGAGCCAGCCTCAGGTGGCCATTAGAGAAACTAGTTTGGCACTTCAGCATTGACTTTATTTTTCAGCCCCAGAGGCTACCGCTTGAAAATGACAACAAAGAAACCAAAAATCACAAAGAGATTCAAGCTGACTCCAAAGAGGCAAAACATCCAGAGAGAGATGCAGAATGACAACACAGAGACACAAAACAACCACAAAAAAGCAACAAGGAACAAGGAAAAAACAACGAAATAAGTGGAAGAAGGCGGGATTTGTTGTTGTTTTGGGTCTCTCTCAGTCTGAGTCTTGTCCCTATGGAGGAGGGACCTTCCAGGGTCTTTGCACAGGGACCCCTTATGTCATAATCCATCCATGGCTGGCGCAGTTCAACCCCCATATTACTACACTTGATATCTGTCCGTTGAAGTCATACAATTAAACATGTACTGGGTTGTGTTGTCAGAGCTCTGTTTATGGTCAGGGGAGTGTTGGATGGCCTGACTGAAAGGAACTGATAAACGCATGTTTAATTAGAATGGAAAATAGTAGTCAGTGCCATTAGGGTTGAAATAAGGCAGTATCAGCTGTAGCTGTAGTCTAAGCAGATTTTCTCTTACTGTACAGCATGTGTTCAAAGCTCTGCTCTAAGAGAGTGATACAATAGCACACCATTAGCATGGTTCGGTGCCTCCAGAACCACTCCGGAGATAATTGCATTGCAGTGTTTACGACACGTTGAGACCATGATGTATAATGTAATCATGCCTAGGGGCTGTGTGTGTGTTGGTTTTCTGTGTCTGGCTTCAGACAACAGCAGCTCACGTCAGACTGTGTGCAGCGCACGTAACAACAACAGAAAACAGTGAAACAGCAGTAATCATCACACTTCTTTAACAAGCGCCCGGCTGCATAATGTTACTGATTCTGTCCAGACGTCTGTATGAGCCTTAAAATGCCAACAGCAACTCTGGATCTGGAACTTCATTGCCTGTGTGATTGATTATGGGGTGGACAAAGGTGCTGATCTATCTGTGTGTGTGTGTGTGTGTGTGTGTGTGTGTGTGTGTGTGTGTGTGTGTGTGTGTGTGTATATATAAAATTATTATTAGTATGTGTATATTATTATTATTAGTAGTAGTAGTCTTAGTATTAGTATTAGTATGTGTATATATATGTTTGTATATATATACACAATTACTTTATTAAATACACTTTGCTAGTACTGGGTTGGAACCCCTTTATGGCATAGATTCAACAAGATGCGAGAAACATTCCTCAGAGATTTTGGTCCATACTGACATGATAGCATCACACAGTTGCTGCAGATTTGTTGGCCGCACATCTATGATGAGAATCTCCCATTCCACAACATCCCAAAGGTGCTCTATTGGATTGAGATCTGGTGACTGTGGAGGCCATTGGAGTACAGTGAACTCATTGTCATGTTCAAGAAACCAGTTTGAGATGATTTGAGCTTTGTGACATGAAGCGTTATTCTGCTGGAAGTAGCCATCAGAAGATGGGTACACTGTGGTCATAAAGAGATGGACAAGGTCAGCAACAATACTCAGGTAGGCTGTGGTGTTTAAACCATGCTCAGTTGGTACTAAGGGGCCCAAAGTGTGCCAAGAAAATATCCCCCACATCATTACAGCACCACCAGCCTGAGCTGTTGATACAAGGCAGGATGGATCCATGCTTTCATGTTGTTCACGCCCAGATTCTGACCCTACCATCTGAATGTTGCAGCAGAAAGTGAGACTCATCAGAGCAGGCAATGTTTTTCCAATCTTCTATTGTCCAGTTTTGGTGAACCCGTGTGAATTGTAGCCTCAGTTTCCTGTTCTTAGCTGACAGGAGTGGCACCTGGTGTGGTCTTCTGCTGCTGTAGCCCATCTGTATACCTTGGTTGTAATGAGTGGTTATTTGTGTTACTGTTGCCTTTCGATCATCTTGAACCAGTCTGGCCATTCTCCTCTGACCTCTGGCATCAACAAGGCATTTTCACTCAGAGAACAAACCATCCTCTGTAAACCCTAGAGATGGTTGTGTGTTAACATCCCAGTAGATCAGCAGTTTCTGAAATACTCAGACCAGCCCGTCTGGCACCAACAACCATGCCACGTTTAAAGTCTCTGAAATCACCTTTCTTTCCCTTTCATATTTCCAATATCATATAGGTTAGTATGGAATATTTGAGGTAGGACCTATTATGGGCATTTTCATTGTCATACTTGAGGTTTTTAGGGCTGTCAAAATAACGCATTAATTTCGATTAATTAATCGCAGAAACCATAACACGTTAAAACAAATTAACATTGATTAATTAAGTTCTCTGGTGCCCTTTGACCTGGTGCATCATTGAAGACCACAGTGGCTTTGTAACATGACAACACTTCTTGGCCCCATGAATGAAACATTTACAAATAAAAAAAAAAAACTTTTAAATTGCTTGACAGCCCTAGTTTCTACTAGAACATGTTTACATACTTTAATGGTCAAGAAACACTTTACTTTCTTCATACTGTCTGTGCTGGAACACTGTTACCACCCTCTGTCTATGAAGGCTCTATTAAGCCTCCCTCTCAAAAAAGTCCAGTCTGCTCTGATTGGTCAGTGTTTGCAGGTTTTCCATATCTCAGCATCCCTGCACTGTTATTGCAACCAGGGAATGACTGTAACAGAGAATAGCGACACTTTTAGCCATGAAAAATCACCAATAAAAGCCTCTAAACACAAATGGACATGCTCCAACAGAAATATGATGTGGTTTCAGTGAGAATTTAGCAACATCAAGAGCAACGCTTATGTCTTTTCCTAATTAGCATGTAATGTAAACACTTGCAGTAGCGTGCTTACTGCAAGATATGTGGTACACTATGACATCATGTTGTAGCCAGAGTAGAAAAAACAGTTGGGAGTGTTCAGAATGATAGGAAACTTCAAGTCTTTGCTCACAAGGATTACTGCTACATAACTCACTATTTGAAAGTTTGGCCACATTTAAATGAACATCCATCACGTCACTACTATAAGACACAAAATATGGGACAGCATAATAGGGCCCCCAGCTAAATGAAAGCTGATCAAAATCAAATTGTGTAGTCTGCTGTTCTGTACCTCAGCATGTTAGTGTCACAGCACTGCTAACATTTATCACAATGTGACTCTACGATGCAGCATTTCCACTGCATATGAAATATATAACTGATATATAATTATTTAGAAATATATTAGAATGTAGAATGCATGAATGTGAAAAATGAGTTGGGCTTTTTTTTTGACAGGGAGGTTGGCAGAATGCCCAGATTAACTAAGCTTTGACACGAATTCTCATACCAAAGCAATTAGCAACATTCAGGTTAACAGCTTCTTGTTTTTATTCTGCTCTGACCGTCACTTTCACTGGTTAAAATGACAGGCAGCTCTTATCAGCTCTGACTAATTAATATTGTGTGAGTAACTTGAGAACAGGCCAAAATTCAACTTGTTCATTGTTTAGTGTGTGTGGTCTCTGTAAAGAGTGCACTCTCCAGTCAGAAACTCCACTCTATAATGCCACTGAAATCACAAGTAGTCTGAGTGTTTTTGTAGTTCCAACAAATCCATCAGGACTCAGTACTCATTTACTGTATAGTACATACAGTGCTGTGCAAAAGGTTGGGCACTCCTGGTCATAATTTTGTTTACTGTGAGTAGTTAAGTAAGTAGAAGATGAACTGATCTCCAAAAGGCAAAGTTAAAGATGATACATTTCTTCGGTATTTTAAGCAAGATTACTTTTTAATTTCAATCTTTTGCATTTTTAAAATAACACAAAAAAGAAAAGTGGCTGAAGCAAGTTTGGGCACTCTGCATGGTTAGTGCTTAGTAGCGCCCCCTTTGGGAAGTATCACAGCTTTTAAACACTTTTTGTATCCAGCTAAGAGTCTTTCGGTTCTTTTTTGGGGGATTTTCACCCATTCTTCATGCAAAAGGCTTTTAGCTCTGTGAGATTCTTGTGCCATCTTGCATGCACTGCTCTTTTGAGGCCTATCCACAGATTTTTAATGATGTTTCGGGGGACTATAAGGGCCATGGCAAAACCCTCAGCTTGCTCCTCTTGAGGTAGTCCATTGTGGATTTCCAGGTGTGTTTAGGATCACTGTCCTGTTGTAGAAACCATCCTCTCTTCATGTTCAGCTTTTTTACAGATGGTGTAATGTTTGCTTCCAGAATTTGCTGGAATTTAAATGAATCCATTCTTCCCTCTTCCTGTGAAATGCTCCTGGTGCCACTGGCTGCAGCACAAGCCCAAAGCATAATCGATCCACCTCTGTGTTTAACAGTTGAACAGATGTTCTTTTCATAAAATTATGCACCCTTTTCCCTACAAACATACCATTGTTCATTGCGTCCAAAATGTTCTATTTTAACTTCACCATTTCACAGGGCTTGTTTCTAAAAAGCATCAGGCTTGTTAACTTCTGATGCTGAATTTTGTGGTGAGGACACAGGAAAGGTTTTTTTCTGATGACTCTTCCATGAAGGTCATATTGGTAAAGGTGTCGCTGCACAACAGAACAGTGCACCACCACTCCTGCAGGTCTTTTGCAGTGAAACGGGGGTTTAATTTGCCTTTCTAACAAGCCTATCAGTGGCTCTTTCAGAAAGTTTTCTTGATCTTCCGGACCTCAACTTGACCTCCACAGCTCCTGTTAACTGCCATTTCTCAAATACATTATGAACTGAGGAAACAGCTACCTGAAAACACTTTGCTATCTTATTATAGCCTTCTAGTGCTTTGTGCTAGGCAGCTGTTTAGAGGATGACTGCATGGCTGCTGATTGTTGAGACAAGGTTTCAGGAGTCAGAGTATTTACAGTATGAAGTTCTGAAATTTGCATCACCTGGCCTTTCCTGAAATCCAATGTCATGAGGTACCCAAACTTTTGCATGGTGCTCTTTTTCCTTTTTCACTTTACAATTGTACAAAACAAAAATAATATGCTAATCTTTTGCTTAAAATGTTGAAAAGCATGTTTCATCTTTAACTTAATGCCTTTTGGAGATCAGTTCACCTTCTACTTACTTAACTATTTACAGTAAACAAAATGACAAACAATTCACCCCTCTGTTGTCTAAAGGGTTAAAAATAGCCTTTCTCATTAATGTAGGTTTTCTACAGAGGTAAGCTCCTGAATAGACATTTATGTCTTTGCTGACTTGTTTCATTCATAATAACAAATTCAGTACATTGTTTTACTGTTTTTTTGTGTGTTCTTTTAGAAAAACGTGTAAAATCTTAATTTTCTGATATTGTTATCTAGTTTTACAGGACCTTTTAAGAGGTTCTCAGGATCTGTAGCTGTACTAACTGCATATTAAACTAACTAACATATTAAACTTTTGCCAAATCCTGTCAGAATTACAGGACAACATATATATCTCCTCAAGAAAAGCTTAAAGTGCAGTTGATTGTTCTTCTTTTCGTGAAAATACACCATCCAGTTTGTTTATTACTGATGCGGTAGTGGCTTTAAAAAAGTTCTTCATCACCTGCATCAGCATTTCTAATATTGCCTAAATAGTGATCCTCTTTGCTGTCTTGGTCTAAAACATGCCCCATGTTTGAAACAGTTGTGACTGGTCCAAAACCTCTCAATCTGTCTAAAATGCATTGTTTGGACTTTAGTTACAGCCACTAGTGCAGCTTGAGGTCACCGTTGAAGATACACTGTTTGTCAGGGGAGTAGTGGCTCTTTAAAGGAAAGCACTTCATGAAGTCTTCAGTAAAATGAGTTTAATGATTTATTAATCTTGGGTAGCTTCCTGTTAGGACAAATCATTGTATAATACCTTCCACTGTCAACACTGTATGGTGTACTTTGTAGCCACTCAGTGGCTTTGACCATGGGGTTTGAGTGCATTTGTTCATTAGTTCGTGAACGATAAAACACACTGACTGCTCTGGGAACTGGGCCAGGATCATTATCACAAGATGTAACACCTGTAATACAATAAAAGGAAGCAAGTTCCAGGTAATCTTTTAGCATTCTGTTTCCTCATGTTCACTTTGGCTCAGAACAAATGGCAGCCATCACTTGGATTCCCCAAGAAAATAATAAAGAGGCTGATTTTATGGAAGTGTAGAAACACTGAAACAAAGACTGATTTAAAAAGTGTTGTCTCTGACCAATTAACAGTATATGTGTGTTATTGCTCTCTCAGATTTGCCTACTGGATGCCTCATTTGTCTAATGCGTAGTGCCATACATTCAGTGGAGTCCATTAGTGCTCATGGGACTATACTCTGAAATGCTGCGTGATCACAAAAGTCTTTTCTGCAAAGCTACTTCAAGGGCAGCCATTTAATATCTCATTAAGCTGAAGGCTTTTAGATTAACAGATGCTTGGGCCACATGCCAAAGAAAAGGTCTTCTTCGTCTTCCTCCTTTCTGTTGAGGCAGAAATCACATTTGACACATCTCTCTGATTACAGAACATGAAAGCAGTCGTAACTCAAAGTCCTCTTGCTAGTGTTTTTCAAGCTTTCAACCAGATCTTGTGGTCTTTATCAGTGCTGTCCTGCGATCCAGTGCAGACTGTTCCTATAAAATTTTCCTAAAACGTCTACAAAAATACCAGTCATCCCTACCTCTCTAAAAGCCTTAGAACGCTTTCCGTGGAAGACAGAAACAGAAAAATTAACTTATTTTGTGACCGTGATTACAAGGCACAACTCCTCTCTCCTGCAGGCCAACTTCCACTGCCTAATAGATACATTAAAGTAAAATTCAATTTTGGAACTCTCCTCATCTCCCTAATTGGCAGAGTGCACTCCATTAACATGATGTTTTTATCTCAAATATTATATGTTATTCAATATCCCTATTTGTCTGTCAGTCATTTTTTAACAGACTAGACTCCATAATATGTGGAGGCAAATTAAATCCCACTTCAGTCTTCAACCTATTTCTCTCGCTCTTCCAATTGCAAAAAATCCTACTTTTGTCCCATCCATCCTAGATGAAACCTTCTGTACATGGAGTGACTTAGGAACACATTGTGTCAAAGAGCTGTACAGTTACCTGCCACTTTATTAGGTACACCTATTCAACTACTTGTTAATGCAAATAGCTAATCAGCCAATCACGTGGTAGCAACTCAGTGCATTTAGGCATATGGACATGGTCAAGACGACCTGCTAAAGATAAAACGGAGTATCAGAATGGGGAAGAAAGGTGACCTTGAACATGCCATGGTTGCTGGTGCCAGACGGGCTGGTCTGAGTATTTCAGAAACTGCTGATCTACTGGGATGTTAACACACAACCATCTCTAGGGTTTACAGAGGATGGTCTGTTCTCTGAGTGAAAATGCCTTGTTGATGCCAGAGGTCAGAGGAGAATGGCCAGACTGGTTCAAGATGATAGAAAGGCAACAGTCACGCAAATAATCACTTGTTAAACCAAGGTATGTAGAAGACCATCTCTGAACCAACAACACGTCAAACCTTGAAGCAGATGGGCTACAGCAGCAGAAGACCACACCAGGTGCCACTCCTGTCAGCTAAGAACAGGAAACTGAGGCTACAAATTGGACAACAGAAGATTGGAAAACCGCTACTGCAACATTGAAAAGGTAGGGTCAGAATTTGGCAAAAACAAGATGAAAGAGTGGATCCATCCTGCCTTGTATCAACTGTTCAGGCTTGTGGTGGTTTAATGGTGTGGGGGATATTTTCTTGGCACACTTTGGGCCCCTTAGTGCCAACCAAGCATTGTTTAAAAGCTTCTGATCTTCTGATGGCTACTTCCAGCAGGATAACGCTCCATGTCACAAAGCTCAAATCATCTCAAACTGGTTTCTTGAACATGACAATGAGTTCACTGTACTCCAATGGCCTCCACAGTCACCAGAGCTCAATCAGAGCACCTTTGGGATGTGGTGGAACAGGAGATTCACATCATGGATGTGCAGCCAACAAATCTGCAACACCATGCTATCATGTCAATATGGACCAAATTCTCTGAGGAATGTTTCCAGCATCTTGTTGAATCTATGCCATGAAGAATTGCAGCACTTCTGAAGGCAAAAGAGGGTCCAACCTGTTACTAGCAAGGTGTACTTAATAAAGTGGCCAGTGAGTGTATATAAAAGGTACATTTGCCACCTTTGCACAACTACAAAAGAAATTCAATCTTCCTAACAGTATTTTTTCAGGCATTTACAGATGAGAGTTTACATACAAAAACATCTAATAGAATATGAAACCGAGAGCCAATCAACAGTAGACAGCTGTCTTAAAACATCACCAACCTGATATAACTTCAGCTCCTACCTATATGACACCCTACTATCACTGGTCTCTCCATCTTTTGAAGGTTACAAACCCAGTTGGGAAAAATAAGTAGGTATTCAAATACTGGATGACATATGGGAAGGAAGCCTCGAATGCATACACAAATGCTCAAACAAAGCAGACACTGTCTTAAACAATTTAAAACACAATACAAACCACTCCAAGGCAAAAATACACAAAATATATTTAAACATGTCACCAATTTGTATAAATGTCATTCTTCAGAGGCAACCCCTTCTCGTAGCTTTGTCTTGTGCCCTAAGGTTGCATGTTTTTGATCCGATGTCTTCAACAGCATGTCAGAAATTATTTACATTTCACTAGAACAGAACCTATGTGTTAATCATTCTGGGTGTATCTGAAGCATTAAGACAGCTCTTCACTGCCCAACAAAGTTTTCTTTCCTACTGTATCATTATGGCAAAAAGACTGCTACTAATGTTATGGAAACGAACAGCAGTTCTAGCTTACAATATGTAGCACTTGGCTCAAGTGAGGTGTCAATCAAAAGGTGAGCCACCATTTTGGTATCAAGTTGTTGGCATATTTACATGCAATCTGGAGTCATTAGGACAATACATTTATCATATACAGTCATTTTGTTCTCAACAAATTATATAATGTACATCTCACGTGTAATTTAAGTTTCCCTCACATTTTCTGAGCAGTTAATTTCACTGGATTTAGATTATCTGAACCTTTGGTGGTATATGAGGACTGTTTTTGTTGGAATATAATCAATCTATGGATTATGATGAGGCATAATATGTGAGTTATAGCTGTTTGGTTGTTTATAGTTTTTCTGACAGAAGCATTATTTGAACCTGCTGTGGTGGTTGTATCTTAAAATAGTCTGCATCAATCAAACCAGCAAGGAGCGTAGCTTTCTAATTATAGGTTGCATGAGTAAACCAAATAAACACAACAGAAGAAAAAGAAAACAATCAAATCAGATTAACAAATAAAAAAAAACTCAAGGCAGTGACTTGCTGGCTGCAAAGAAATACATAATGCACATAATTAATCTACAGACAACAATTTATTATACTGCAACCACATAAAAAGAAAAGGTTAGTGTGCTTAAAACCAACCAGCTACGGCAGATCCCTGGTCTGTTTCCCCAACTTTCCTTGTGTGCAGACCAAGCAGCAAGTCCAGGGCTGGAAAAATGTAGTTATTGCCGAAGTGCCAAAAACTGCAGTTCCTCTAATGGCCACTTGAGGCTGGCTCCAAGAGTAAGTGTATCCCCATAGACCCCCATGTTAAAATGTCCAACTTTACAGGGTGCCCATTAGCTCACCAGGTATAGCATACGCCCAATGTACAATACTACATGTCCTTGCCGCAGCGGCTGTGGGCTCCATTCCAGCTCCAGCCCTTTGCTGCATGTCATCCCCCCTCTCTCTCCCCATTTCACATCAGAGCTTTCCTTTCTAATAACAGGGGAATATGCCAAAAGAGAGAAAACAACTTTTCAACAGAAATAAAAATGTTTACAGCTTGGTACTGAACATAGTTTTGGTCTCTATAGCTAATTTCTCCATTCATGACAACTGTAGGGGGGGTAATTTTATATAATTCACCTGTTTAAATGTTATTAAGGCGTAGACATATGCATAACTAAGGGTGTGGCTGCTTCAAAGGGGAAGGTGGGAGGCATCTGTTTACAAGTCGATACCACAGCGATAAAGTTAGTAAGTCAAGTATCCATGGCATTATGCCAGAGTCAGAGTAAAGGCGTAGCCGTAACTATTGCTATTTTAATGTGTTTTTATAGTGTAGATGACCTGATGTGACTTCAGCCGGATGATCTGACATGACTTTGAACAATTTGGTTATGTGAGGAGAAGCAATTGTTCTCAGAACTGGTTATCTGATTAACAAGAAACAGCAGCTTAAGTGATGGGAAACACCTTCAGTACCGACAATGCTTGTTTGTCAGACACTATAAATTGTCACGATGCACCAATTCTTCAACTTTCTCTCAAGATTAAAAGATCCACAAATGTGCAACTCTATGTTTGAGCCTCTCTTATTTTAAGTCTCACTTATGCTACAACATTTTCTGATCATGAAAGTTAATTGTAAAGTTTTGGTAACTAAAAAAGTCTTGTTTAGTGTTCGGTTGTACTTAGAGGCCCTCTTAGGCTGTGGTTCCTTATCTGTTTTTGTGCCAGTGCCCTCCTATAGATATCCAGGTCCCTTACCACCCTCCACCATTTAAAATGCAGGCTAATTGTCTTCCCTGAATATTAATGTTGACTATTATTCTGTGTTATATCATTAAAAAAGCATGTCATTGAATGCCAAATAACAGATTTAATTAAACTGGACAGTTGGAATATCATTATCATTAGTTTCCCGGGGAGCAAAAAAGCCATGTGAATAGAAATTATATTTGTGTGTTAAACAAAAGCAACAGTTACAAATTTGATATTCAAACTGTAATTAGGTCGTGCTTTGATCACAGACAGCAGCCCACCACAGAGTGTTAATTTGGCTCTGATGTCAAACAATAAGCATCTTACAGGAAATTTTGAGCATCAAACACTTATTATATATTCTGGTAAATTTTTATGCATCAATTTATGGTGGAAATGTCTTGAAACACAAAATTCTGGTAGCAGGTGACAATTCAAAATATAATATATCATGCAGTATGGCTCTCAGGCACTCTGTATTGCTTTTAAATATTTATTCTCCTGTTGATCAGCATTTCCCATTTAATGTTATCTCTGCTGAGTCAACACACCTGTAGGCATGGTTTACTGTTTGGTCCTAATTTGTTTCTTTTGTTCGAGGAAGTAACCTCTTTAAATGTGTGTGGCACCTATTCACATCAATGATATATTAATTTATTTTAATTAAACTATACATTCCTGGACTTTAATATCTCATATGTGTTTCAGCAAGATTTCTGCTCAAGTTTAAAACTTTCTGGACATACAAAACATAGCCTACATACGTGTTTCTGAGAAGTCGAGAATACAAATAATATTTCCTGTCCTACAGTCAGCTGTGCATTATGTAATCACTCTGCATTCCAGCTCAACAGGAGCCTTTTTAGGACACTCTGACATTCAGGGAAGCAGCTCTGTGCTATTCTTTGCTGAAGGTGGAAAACCAAAATTAGATCTAACAAAGAGCAAGGACAGGTTCAGAAAGCTGACCTACAGTGGCATGCAAAAGTTTGGGCACCCATTGTCAAAATTGTATGTACTGTGAATAGTTAAGTAAGAAGAAGATAACCTGATGTCCAAAAGAAACATACTTTAAAACATTTTAAGCAAGATTAGTGTATTATTTTTGTTTTGTACAAATTTAGAGTGTAAAAAAGGAAAGGAGCAACATGCAAAAGTTTTTGGCACCCCAAGACATTTGAGCTCTCAGACAACTTTTACCAGGGTCTCAGACCTTAATTAGCTTGTTAGGGCTATGGCTTGTTCACAGTCATCGTTAGGAAAGGCCAGGTGATGCAAATTTCAAAGCTTTATAAATATCCTGACTCCTGAAACCTTGTCCCAACAATCAGCAGCCATGGGCTCCTCTATACAACTGCCTTGCATATAGCAAAGTGTTTTCAGATTTATGTTTCCTCAGTTTGTAATGTAATTAAGAAATGTCAGTCAACAGGAACTGTGGAGGTCAAGCTCAAGTCTGGAAGACCAAGAAATTTTCTGAGAAGGCTGCTTGTAGGATTGCTAGAAAGGCAAATCAAAACCCCCATTTGACTGCAAAAGACCTGCAGGAAGGTTTATCAGACTCTGGAGTGGTGGTGCACTGTTCTACTGTGCAGTGACACCTGTACATGTATGACCTTCATGGAAGAGTCATCGGAGGAAAACCTTTCCCGTGTCCTCACCACAAAATTCAGCATCAGAAGTTTGCAAAGGAACATCTAAACAAGCCTGATGCTTTCTGGAAAAAAGTCCTGTGAACTGATGACGTCATATTAAAACTTTTTGGACGCAATGAGCAAAGACATGTTTGTGGAAAAAAAGGTTGCAAAATTTCATAAAAAGAACACCTGTCCAACTGTTAAATGGGGGGTGGCTCAACCATGCTTTGGGCTTGTGTTGCAGCCAGTGGCACAGGGAACATTTCACAGGTAGAGGGAGGAATGGATAAAAATCTGTGGATAGACCTCAAAAGAGCAGTGCATGCAAGATGGCCAAATAATCTCGCAGAGCTAGAAGCCTTTTGCAGGAAGAATGGATGAAAATCCCCCAAACAAGAACTGAAAGACTCTTAGCTGGATACACAAAGTGTTTCGAAGCTGTGATTCTTGCCAAAGGGGGCGTGACCATGCAGGGTGCCCAAATGTTTGCTTCAGGCCCTTTTCCTTTTTTGTTATTTTGAAAATGTAAAAGACTGAAATAAAAAATTAATCTTACTTAAAACGTTGAAGAAATGTTTCATCTGTAACTTAATGCCAAAATTAGAGGCTTCAAAACAGAAGTCTGCAATCCAATGGATGATGTCATGGAAGCAACCTTTATTATTTTATCTAGTCTATGATGCTGACATTAAACAAAAGAAGACAACCAGTGACTGTTTTGTGCCTCTAGCCTACTGTCTCCCTCAGCATTTTATTCAGTAGCGTTCGCGCATCTCTATAGCATTAATGGATGAAAGACAGCTACACCTGTAGCCTGCTTTATGAAATACTGTTCTGTGATGGTGGTTGAACATGCTCATACTATTAAGTGATGCACTCTGTGGAGAGACAACGTAAAACCATTATGGCTACCTATAAAGACCTAGGTCTATTCTGTGACTTAAAACTGACACAACTAACTTTTTTTAATTTAAACATTAAATCTAACAAAGGAAGTTAAACTGAAATATAAATCCACAACGTGAATACATTTATTGAGCTTCCCTGACAGTTCTCCCAAAAAAGGCAAGTCTAAAAGAAGGCAACACAGAGAGCTTGGTACTCTAATGACCCTTCTGCCTCCTGCACTCCCTGTGATGGTCTGTACAGTGTTTGAATGTAGTCACGTTTACAATATAGTTTCTCTCATTTACATATTTTCGTGTCAGACAGCCAAAAAGGGGAAAATAGCCTTGTAATCTAATGATTATTATGTATCCAGAGCAGTAACACACAAGTATTGTACTGTGAGGGACCCCTTACTGCATACAGATAGAGGTGGGGGCACCTTGCGACCCCTGGAGGCCAAAAAGAGAACAGCATGTTGAATTCATCAGGTTGGATGATACCAAGTTAGCTACAACCACTGGTGGGCAGAGTACTGAAAATCAGTTGCTCCCATCAAAAATCACTCAAGTAAAAGCAAAAAAGTTGTTCATAAATTATTCAAAGTACTAGTTACTTTCCGTTTTAATAATGTTTTGGGTTTGCAGACCAAAAATAAGGAAAAATAATAAAAAGACTTTTTTTAGATGAGGTGGAGTAGGTTGGCTAATCAACCAATAAGGACAGCCCAGACAATTAAAATATGAACAGTCTCCCACTCTTTCCCCATTTCTTCATTTCCACATCTCTCGTCATTATAACATTAAAGATTAACATACCGGTTCAATCTAGTCTCCCCTCAGGCCACAAGGATCCCAAATGAAAAGATCCTGTGAAAACAGCGTGGCTAGATGTGGTCAGGGATTGTTGCTGGAAGCTGTCTGTTGTTGTGGGTTTTGCTGGGTGGTGCCTCTTTTTCTTCCTGGCAGCTGACAATTTGGCATCTGCAGCAGAGGTGCTCCTTGCGTGCCCCCGCCCCCCCAACACTCACTCCCCAAATTTAGAGCAGACAAGTTGTGACGAAGGTATAAATAGCAAATTTAGTGGTAGGAGAAGTATAGTTTAAAAAACTGAATATTAAAAAATAATACTTCCTTAAAAAATACTTTTTTACTCATGCACCTCACTTGTAAGCTGAAAACACTCCAGCGCTGCCGCAGCGTGTCATGTCTCATGCCTGCTCCTAGCACAAACTGGATGTATCGTGCTGCAGCTTGTCAACAGCTGACCACACAACATTATTACTACTTTTACTGAAAGATCTGTACTTCCTCCACCTCAGCATTAACTACAACTCATGTGTGGAGAGCCACTAATTAAACTTGATTTCTCACCTGAAGAGCCGATCTTCAGAGATATGACTTGCCAGGCAATATTTTTTGGCCTTTGTCTTTTTAATGATGGGATTGTGGGTTGTTTAGCTTGGGATATTTTTTGACCTCAACAATGGAGGTCTCTTTATACATCAGTGGTGAGGAGGGGAGTCGAGCTGCTACAGGAGCAGAGGAAAAAAGGGCAGCTACGGGAGCTGGTATGTACGAGCAGATTGAGTGGGGAAAAAATGCATTTAACTACAGGAGCAGCAAGGTTGGGAATAGGACTGTGGCGTAAGCCACTGAGGGGTAAGGTGCTGAAGTGTGACGCCTTCAGTAGTACTGACACACATCTTGACACCACCAGTGTGGGGTTGTACATTGAAAATAATAGGGGCATATTTTTGGTGGCTGATGACTTGGTAGATGAATGATAAGGTGAAATGAGGCTCCATCCGAGAAGACTGAATGGTGATGGGGAGGTGGAGGGTATGCACGGCAACAGCATGAAAGGACTGGGGACAGAAAAAGAACCATGTTTGAAATGAGAAGCTGTGAGATGATAGGCTGACGGAGAGGGTGTGTCGCTGTGATATTGGTTAATTGTAGTTCAACTGTAGAACAGCTGATGACTCAATTGGCAGCCCCGAACACTGACAGCCAGAGATAATGAGTGAGCATGCGTGCGAATAGCGGGGTTAGGAAGAAGGCTATAGACTAAGCATGAAAAGTGTTGTCTTCCTGACTGAACTTTCGCTAGAGCTTCATTTGTCCATGCATCCTATCCACTTTATTCCTGGGTGCATTACCAGAAGTAGTAATGAGCTAAATAGTAGGGGCGGGGGGAAAAAATCAAAGCAGAATAGCATTGCGATATTTTTGCGTTGCAATATTTTATCAATACAAGGATGCCAAGTATCGATTTTCTGTTGTATAAATTACTAATGTTACAAATACAAATGAAACTTTTAATAGTGATCCACTTGTCCATAGCGGCAGCGCTGGCTGCAACAGAAAAGAAGCTGTTGGTGAGTCTGCAGCTGCAGGAGGGCAGAGCTCCACAGAGGAGACACTCTGGAAAAGATACATGTTAAATACCTTCACTGGCTGAGTGTCATGGGGTCTGGGTGTGTGTGTGTTTGCACCTGGTCAAAAGTGCTATATCATTAATAAATACGTCATTATGGGGTAAGGTTATTGTACTGTACCTTAGCGAATGTTAAAAGAAAACAAAAAGAAAAAGGTTGCGTCTACCATAATTAATGAATCACCCAGCCAGCACGCTAAGTAATCCAAGTTAAACACACTCAGCAGGTGCATGCTGGGCCTGTATCATTCAGACGTGCGAGTACAAACAACACACTTCTAACTCTCTCTCCAAAGGAGAACATCAATCAGCATTGTGTGACCCACAGTTTATGTTGTATGGACAGACACTGCTATATATATTTTTTACATCATTTTAGGAGGACCACTGCAGAGAAACGTGTTCTCTGTTTAGGTTATTAAATGGACAGCGGATCAAAGATTTTTGTTTCTGGCTGCCAGCATTTGCTAGCATAGCTAGTGCATTAGCTAGTTGAAAAGATGTCTATTTCCACTTCAAAATGTTTATTAAAAATGTATAAAACTGCAATTGGAAATAAAGTTTTCTTTGACTATAGTGGTCCTGACTAAACTGTTAACACAATATATTTGCAAATATGGTTTAACGCCCTGCGTCATGTGTCAAATGTCCCGGTTTTTCACAAATCAAATGTGGTAATCCTAGAGCTCACGCATGTGTACATGTGGTTGGGACAAATTTTCCTCAAGGGCAGGGCACCCAGTGGCTCACCTGGTAGAGCAGGTGCCCCATGCACAAGGCCTTGTCCTTGCTGCATGCCATCCCCCCTCTCTCTCCTCCTCCCCCGCCAATATTGTCCCATTGATTAATGGCAAAAAGCCCTAAACAATATCTTAAAAATTTCCTTGAGGGCTTTCTACCAGAAAGGAATCTCTTGGTTAAGGTAAACTGTGGGTCGAACTCGTGCATGCATATGTCTAAAACTGTGGGTCTGCAGGGACTCTCCGGCTCTGCAGGTCGATGATATCGGCAGCTTCTGTGGAGCTTATATTTGTTATAGATCTCTGTATGTTTTCCTTGGTGATGTTTTCTTCTCCTGGTAAATTTTGTGTGTGTGTCATTCTTTGTGATGGACGTGGCTCATTATTGCTTCTTGCACGTGCTGCTGTGTCCACAGACTCTTTATTTATAATCAGTGATTTTTGTTTAGTTGACTGAGTTTTGTCTCTTTTCTGTTTAATTCTAGTGAGGCTACACTGAGGAAGGCCGTTTAATATTTAGAACTGATAATCAACGGTACACAAAATGCTGCAGGGCATGTTACTGATGTTGTTCCACTAGTGCATACATTTACATTTTGTACATTTCATAGTCTAAAGATGTTCTATGATGTACATAACACCTACACCTTCCCCTTTAAAAATGCAATGCAGTAATGTTTATGACATTAAATTAACTGTAGTACATTTTAACTGCCCTAATTTTACTTTTGTTTGAGTAAAAATTCTTTAAAGTAACAGTACTTTTATTGGAGTACAACATTGTAGTTCTCTTTTTTCTCTCTGGACAACACATTCTCACTCCGACCTTGTCACATATCAACGTTTGGTCGTGGACTTTCCATGTTGACATAAAATGTGCAAGGTATCCTGGGTGCGTTGGTTGCAGACACTCAGGGATGCCATGTCAACTTCAGCCTGTTATATGCTGGTCAGTTTTCAAAATACACTTTTGTTTTCACAGAAAATGTACAGTTTGCACACAGTCTCTTTCAAAATTAACAGACTATGTCAGTACAACACCGTGAATTGGCATTATTTTCCTTCAACAACAAATACACATGTTTATATTTAGCCAATACATGCACATGGCTGGGTTTAGGTAACAAAAGCACGTGGAGGAAAAAAGGCCAGGGTTTGGCTTTACAATCTTACGATGAGTTAACACTGGCCTCCCAGGTGAAAGTCAGTGATTGTTGGACCCACCCACCACCCCTCTTGCCCACCCCATTCAGACTTTTTACCCCCTTTAACTCATGTTGTTGTCCCACCATGTTTCCCCCTGACGCTGCTGGGCGCCGTTACACAATAATGGCAACCAGCCGCATATTGTGCTGAAGTGAGAGGATGGCTATTTTCGTTGGTGTCTGACACCGGAGGTCACTGACCAAGCGCTGATATTCAACGACTTAGGACTAGTACTACTCTGGAGCAAAAAGTAACAAAATTATTTTTAAAAAAAATTATACTGTGAAAGAGCTCCTGTTTAGCAGAGACTTTTAGATTTTGGCTTTACTTTGTGTCAGCTCCTTTTGTGGAGCAGAAGTGTTATGTGTGTTCATACCCGACAGCAAGATTTAATTCAGCAGAACGGGGAAAAAGCTACTGCCTCTGTAGGAGAATCCAATGTTTGTCTCAGTTTCAGCCTGACTGCGTTTCTTTTCACATGACAAGCACATAATTTGTGATAAGCTGCAGCCTATTGGCTATCAAACCAAATACAAAAGGCAGATTTTCCAGCCACAGGAGGGTTCTTCTTATCATTCACTAACTGCCAACTGAGCTGAAACATCACTGCAGCTTCCTGAGAAACACTTGTGACTGGATGCACTTTGGCTTAATGCTGATGTTAACTAACCATAGTTAGTTTCACTCCACTTTGTAGAAACTGAACCATAAAGCAGTTCATCAGAGTGGCTGATGACAACATGCAATCTGAGTTTAACTGACTGCTTCAGAGGGCAATAAATAGTTTTATTGTGAGACAGAGGTGCGAGAGGGGAAAGAGTGGAGACCTACAGTGAAGTTTCATTATTCAGCAGGAGGTTTGTTGTAATGTAGTCTGCAGACAGAGATGCAGTGGAACATTAAAGAGTAAAATGTTCTTATTAAGCTGTGTTGAAGCCACATTTTCGTTATAGTCCATCCCTTTGTTGTTGTCAGAAGGGCTTTAAAGGCACCCAGATTTTTTAAATATCTTTTTTAACCAGGTCTCAGCATCATAGTAGCTCTCAATATCTAACTGTTAATAGGGTTAAAACTTAAAGGTCCAGTTTGAAGGATTTAGGGGCATCTATAGGCACAAATGGTATATAATCTTTCTAACTATGTTTTCTAGGGATGCACGATATTGGATTTTTTGCCGATATCTGATGCCCTGATATGTAACAACTCAGCTGACCAATAAGCCATACTGATATTAATATATCCACCTAATTTTAGTGTTCATCAAGTCTCTCCTGTAGTGGAATTAACATCACATTATGCATGCATGCTCTTATCATAATGGCCCACCAGCAGATGGAGACATGAAATACAATACTTTTCAATGTATGTAATATTCATTTATTGGGCAAAATAAGAAAAAGCACGTTGGCTGACTCTGATAGTTCATTTTAAAGCCAATATCAGCTGATACCGATGACATGCCGATATTATTGTGCATCCCTAATGTTTTTTTTATTCTATAATCACCTGAAAATAAGAATTGTTATGTTTTCATTACTTTAGAATGAGTCATTTATATCTACATATGTAACCGGTCCATAAATGTATCAGGAGAAGTGGATACAGCGACTTCTGGTTTAGCATTCTGCTAACTTAAATGAGGACAAAATTATTTCATGTTGTGGCTCTTTTAGGTTTTTCAAATGTTATGGAATAAAATGGATCAAATCCTGATAGTGGATCAAGTCACTTTGCAGGAGTTGTGATGTTAAAACAAATGTTTCTGCTGATTTCCAGAAGTCTCCCTCTCAGTGAAAGTCAATGGGACAAAGTCTTCTTAGGCTGCAAGGCATCATGTGAGAGACCCCGGAAATTGCAGTACTACTGTTTGGCCACTTCGAAAATTAGCTTCAAAGCCAAGTGGCCAACGTGCTTCTTTTTTTTTTGCACTTCTTGACGGCCTGAACAGGTCCTCTTTCACTTTATCTGCCATGTTGTTTCTACAGTGGCCCAGAATGGACAAACCAAACACTGGGCCATTTACATTTTCATGTCGGCCACCATGGTTCACTCACATACTGTACATTGCACAAGAGAGAAGTTTCAGTTCTGCAACCTTACTGCTAGATGCTGCTTAATCCTGCACACAAGACCTCTAAACTCGTACATAATGAAATACTCTTGACTATATCCCATGTCCTTCTTTCGTTAACACCAATGACTTGTGACTTCACTTGGACTTGATCCTTTTGACTTGAAAATACTTGATACCCTCCCCCAAGTCCAAACATTAAACATATGTTATTTAAAAAGTGTTTCCCCTTCATTTCCTGAATCAACTAACATTAACACTGTTAATTCCCACCACGTTGACGCTTAATTCCCCAGATGATCCATCTTGTTTGAACCAATCCAACAGACTCCAAATGCATTCCAGGAGAGAACCATGAAGAACTTGCGTTACGCCATTAAGCACTAGATGAAAAAATGTTACTGAAGATATTTTCATTTGTACAAAAACTATGCGGATGTCAATATAAGAGTTGCAGTATGCAAAATGTGCAAGTCAAAAATTATAGACAGAGAAGGTACAAACGTTGAAACTTAATTCAGCATTTGAAATTGCACATAGAACGGTAAGAATGATTGATAGCTTCTGTATTCCATTAGCTACAGAGACCACATTTTCCATAATCCTATTGTCTGTTCCTCCTCCATAAATACGTTTTTTTTTTATTAGCATTTTAAACCTTCTACCATTTGCCATTGCTAGAGGCTTCACTTCTGTTATTTGGTGTTTATCCTGTATGTTATTGGTTAAACACCTCATTAAAACTATGACGCCGGTGTTAAATCACAGCGGGAAAGGACTCTGTCCTGTTTTACAGGAGCTTTCTGCTGACTGCACAGTGTGTGAGCTAAAATCTGTACCTCAGGAGATTAGCTTCTGGTGGTTGGCAGGGTTGTTCACTGTGGTAGACCAAACTTCATCATCCAACCAACGTACACCATATTGACGGCCTTTACAATATCACTCTGTCTTCTTTGACATTTGTGTTTGCTGGCGTGGGATAATGGCTGCATTATTTCTCTGGGTGCTGTAGGGGGAGGATGGGACCATTGCTCATTCATGGGAATGCATATTCCCAGCCCGTCATTACATTTGTGTTTTTATAGCTCTCGGAGAAAACAGATAATATCTGTTATTTTCAGTTTGACATTTATCTTCATACAATTTATAAAACAAATGTCAAACCTTTTTTTGTATGTCTTTATTTTTCCTCACATATTTCAGTCTATCAGACTCAATTATAAGCATTTTCAGGCACTTCAGCGTCATACAGATGATCTAAAGTGTTAAAGTGCTTACTGTCTGGAGAAATGTCTTAAGCACGCTGTTCTTAGAATTTACCAAAGTTATACATTGAACGTTCTGTTAGTGATATTTATAAAACTTAAAATATTTAGAACATTAATAAAGCAGCAAACTGCTGCTATGCAAAGATATAATAGAGCTGCTGTTTAGCACTGTTTATATACTTAGCATGGTTAACTGCCTGCCACTGGGTCAGCCACCTCCATGTTGAGAACAGTGTCCAGACAGCTCATATGCTGTGAATATTACACAGAGCCACTTTAAAAGATAACTGTGGCGATTTTCAACCTGCACCTCTTTTCCCTGTGTAAATTGGTCAAAGAGACTGATGTGAACAACAATTTTTGAAATTGGTCCAATATTGAGCAACAGGCTGTAAGCACACAGGGCAATGAGCACCATCATTACATGTCCAATTAAAGTGGTTATTTTTGACAGAGAGTGGCTCAGATTGTTATTATAAGTGTCTGAAGTGTCTCTTTACCTTTCACTTGATCCGGTCTGTGTGTTATTGCCCCGTTAAGCATAAGTCTCCTTCTGAAATATCACCAGATGTCACTTGCTGTAGTCAGACAACAGTGGAAACATCAGTGAGATTTGAACAGAATAAAATAACTAGAGTAGTTTATAGAGAATGTATTTTATTTACCTGATTTCAACAATGTGGTTCAGGCCTTTGAATTTTATCACCGCCTGTATTTATTTGTGACAGAGCTTATGCATGAAAAGTGGACAAGGACAGAGAGGAAAAAGGCAGCAGAGGTTTTTATTTTACTGTTTACATATTCATTACATCTTGATAATGCTTCTTGTTATGACACTATCCCCTTTGCTGCTGTAACACCACAAATGTCCTGTTGTGGAAATAACAGATCTTATTAGAAAAGGGGCTCATACAATAACAAACATTACCGTAGTCATTCATAGCCAGTACGTATCTCCTTGATGTATAGGAAGGGCAAATGTAGGCATAAAATATAATAAAAATATATTATGGGTCTTATAATATTATTAGTATTAATATATATTTTTCCTCTGTGGACAGAGGATCACAGCACCCACAGGAACTCCATCCATCTCCCAGCCTCAGGAAAATAATCATCCATGGCACTAAATATCTTTAAGATAACACTAAACTATGATTAATGTAAAATACTTTCTCGAGATCTCACACACGTTTCCACTGTTGTTTTCCTGCAACAAGTGACATCTCGTGATATCTCCTGATATTTCAGAATGAGAATTCCATTTAACGAGGTACTAACAAACAGACCGGATCAAGTGAAAGGTAAAGAGACACTTACAATAACAATCCGAGCCACTCTGTGTCAAAAATAACAACTTTTAACGGACATACAGTGACGATGTTCAGTTGCTCCTCCATTGCAGCTTGTTCTGTGCCTGCCAGCCGCTGCCCGCACGCCAGCAAAACTCCACCGAATTACTCCTTTTGTGTCATATGCATCATCTGGCGGAATTTCGCCAGAGGGGAGGAGGGATATGTAGGCACTGGTTAGATGGAAGGAAGTTTACCACAGTTCATTTACACATACTTCCCATGTTGTTTGATACAAAGCTGGTTGAAAATCAGCACAGTGTCCCTTTATCAGTGGTGATCATCCAACTTGGCATGTGTCTGCTCCCCTCAACCTGCTGTTATACTCACAGTTTGTATGCACTGTCAGTTTGACGATAATCCACACTGTTTATTGTGCCCTCACTTACTGTCTGCTTTAAAAAAAAAAAAAAAAAAAAAAAAAAAAAAAACACTCCTCCACTTAAATTGCAGCGATGCAGGCAACAGGCAATCAGCCCCACTTGGCATCGAGTCTGTGCCATCTGCTATTATTGCTAAAGGCTTTGGATGTGTGTTGTTGATTTCCCACAGTCTGGGCACGTGACATTGTGAGCATGGGGCTATTTCCACATAGTAGCCTCTCAAAACCATATAACATATAACAGTGTTGTAGTGGAGGTTATGCGCAGGTATACGGTGTAGACCCGCCTTTTTTGTTTTTCTGGTCATTTACAGTATACAAACCTATCAGCCAAAACACTATTGGAATATAGAGAGAGAGGACTAGAATATAGAATAGAATTCGAGAGTATACCCACCTCGTCTTCAGTAACCTGCACCCACTTCAACAGCTACCACTACACCACTGATTACCCCTTTGTTTGGTGTCATGGATCATTAGGCCCAACACCACGAGGTGCGAGGACCCTATTGAAACAGAAGGAATTATTATTAGTCTCCAAAACTAATCACATTTTTGAGGGGCTTAATGTGCTTGTAACTTTACACACACCAGCGCTGGTGAAAATTTACACCTGATATGGGGTGTCATGATCGGGTGTCAAAAAGTGCCTCAGTAGTGCCCCCTACAAAATCTCTACAAATCAGCCCCCGAAGTTGGTTTCACCTACATGTACAAAACTTTGTAGGCACAAGTAACATCCCAAG
The DNA here is from genome assembly GCA_019142605.1 of Cephalopholis sonnerati. Lineage (NCBI taxonomy): Eukaryota > Metazoa > Chordata > Actinopteri > Perciformes > Serranidae > Cephalopholis > Cephalopholis sonnerati. Next base: position 5,177,854 of record JAGQAX010000023.1, on the reverse strand, counting down.
ACATAAAGAAAAGCCTCTTGAAGTCATACCGTAAACCCAACAGGTCATCAGCCATTTTGAATTTAACGTGGAATTTTTGGCAATTTCCTCCTATTGATTTGATCCAATTTATTTCATATTCTGTCTTCACCTTCTAAAGACCTTTGACATCAAAAGTTACTCAAAGCTTGAGTTTTCTTCACACTGTGTCACCGTGGCAAAGTGTCGAATTTCCATATTTTGCCACCAAACAGGAAGTGGTCTGTAACACCAGTATACGTGATCCAATCTGCTCCAAACTTCACGGGTTTGATGATAGTCTCGTCCTAAACACATCTACATGCCAATAATTAGTTTTAGTTATAGGGCCCCCGACTAGCAACAGGATATGGCATATTTTATGCTTTCATTTACTTCTCCTAGCAGGTTGACTAGATCTACCTCAACTGAGTTTTCATCAAATGGATTTGGCGTGGCGTGACATCCACCATAAACAAGGAAGCTGTTGTAACTTCAGCATACATTGTCCAGTCTGCCCCAAATTTTGCATACTTCATAAGAGTCCTGCTTTCATGGCATCTACATGCCAAAATTAAGTTATGGTCATAACGCCACCTTCTGTCAACAGGAAATGTCATGTTTCATACTTTGACAACAAAGTAGAACATAGTGTATATTCACATACTAGAACGATGTTGCTATGGTGACACCTTATTCGCCAACAAACAGGAAGTAACTTCTGTGTACCTTGTCCAGTCTGCCCCAAGTTTCTCTTGTCTTAGGAGGCCCCAGGCCCTAAAGTTTTAACATGCAAATTTGGTGCCATGGTGATTGCGCCACCTACTGGCAACAGAAAGTAAGACTTGTCAGACAATTAACTTTTGATTCATATGGAATTTACATGGTGTGGTCTACGAGTGATTTACAGCAACATGACGTATAATTACTGTTTTCTCCAGCACCACATAGTGGACAAAGAAAGAGGTATAAAATGTGAAATGGGTCATTTCAGCCCCGACACTCTAGAAGGATATAGCTCCTGCATGCAGTGTCTGACTTTCACAGAAATGAAAAGCTGCATCAACCAGCATCCTGCCAGACCCCTGACATTCATCGCTGCTTGAAGCTTTAATTCATATTAATTTCTTAATTTCTCTGTACCACTTACAGTAAACCATGCCTTTTTTGTTGCCAGCAGGCTGTAATATTCATGATGTCTACTAGAATTTTAATCTGTCTTTTTGATAACCTACTAGTGGGACAAAAGTAGATTAATTACAGCCATGTAAAGGTTAGTGCAGATTATGTTTGCACATAGTTTAATAGGCTGTAACGGTGTAATTGTAAGTCGTTCAGTTTTTCTGGCTCTGCTGTGACTGCAGATTTGAATCCCAAGCTTGTAATCAGTGTCAGTGTATTCTCTGTAGATACTGCATCATTTATGCGCCAGAGGAACTTCCTGTTCTGTTTGTGCTGTCATTTAGCTCAACAGGGTGCTTCCCTTTGTCAGGCATGTTCGTGTCTGCTGCGCTGCTGCTTTAAGGAGAACGTGCAGAACTGGATTTCAGAGTAATGAGGAACAACTGTATCCTGCTCAAAATGAAGCCAAATCAAAGAGAGAAACTTATTGTTAGTCATGACTTCTGTTGATAAGCATTAAAAACTTAAATAAAAATGTATAAGCAGGGCAGTATGGATCCATTCCCCCTGCAACACTGAGGAGCAGCAGTAACAGAAAACGGATGGATGGACATTGGACAGTGGACATTTCTATACAATAAGAGTACACATTATTGCAGAAGACAGCAACATGGGTACGGTGATAGTGTTTGGAGTAACTGTAAGGGGGCTGCCAAATTATTGCTTGAAAATGTAATTAAACTTTTAATCTAATTTATTTTGAATTTATTTTAACGTAATTATTTTTTAAATTAGATATCAGTATATTCCTAAAAAAAAAAATCTAAATTCAGTTCACCACATTAACGATAGGCTAACTACTATGAATCCTTGTGCATTCATGTTAGCTAGCTAATGCTACATCACTGCATGGCGCTCCATAACAACAAGGTGAACTAATAAGTTAACATTCACACACTTTTGAAGCATATTGGCCTGTTAGCTGTATTATCATTCAAAGTATACGGGCATTCTTGTGAGCCACAGTGGATTATTTTGTAACTTTTCGGGCAAGAGGCTCTGACATACTGTCCACATCAGAAACCACCAATGAAAGTGCAGAGGTTGAGGCTAATGCACCTAGCCATGCTACAACTGCTGCTGCAGCTACAGGCAAGTGCAAATGAGAAATGACTTGAAAATATTCAGAGAATTATCTCAAGTGCAACTGCGTTTTATGCAAAATATGTTGTCGTGGGTCCCTGCTTTGTCTCTCTTAAAGCTAAAGCAGGGGTGTCCAAACTTTTGAAAGCAGAACCTTTGCAACAGTCCTGCTGCTATCATGAGGTGAAGTGAAAAAATGCAGAGTCATCTTGCTTGATTAACCAATTTCATGTGGTGGGCCACATTATATTATATTTTGAGAGACAAGTCGGGGGGTGGGGTATGCCTTAGGGGTCCTTGGCTTGAAAAACCCTAAGGACCCCTGTGACATGCAGGAGTCGTTTCAGTTGATTGCAATCTGCAACCTCACCACTAGATACAACTAAATCCTACACATTAGACCTTTGAAGACCTTCACGCTGCATTTTTTTTCTTCATGTAATTAAATCACACTTTGATCCGCTTTGTAAAACTTTTTTTTTGTCATTACTTTCACACACAATACAAATTTTGCACAGAAAAATAGTGTCATCATTTTTTCCACAAGGTTGATTTTTCTGAGATTTTACAGCACAAATAAATGCATCAACCAATCACACTAAGCCAATACTTCTTAGAATTCTAAAACAACCACACTGAGGTTCCATAGTCCGAACCAAGAAACTTTACTGATCCTTACTGAGCCTTGCCAAAGGCAGCCAAGATATCTGAAGCCTAATTCTGAGATTGTTCTGTGAACTGTTTTCCAACAAATAATTAATATAGCAACTACTGATCAACTCACATCAATTTCAGGCTTAAAATTTTAACTTATAGATAGGCACCTGAGATGGTTTTAATTCCACCCATCCCTAGTGCAGATATGGATACATATCATTTAGTTGGTTGAACAGATACAGATAATGGTGTACTCATCTACTCTTACCTTTCACAATAAAAACCCTAGACATATACACTGCATAACTTTTACCAGAGGGAACTCAAATTAACTTCACAGCATTTCGCAAAAAAGAAAATCAATAAAATAGCTCACGGTAGCTTAGGCTTTACATCAGCTTACCACAGACAGACTGCCAGATGCTGCTCAATCGATAGGATCCCAGTTGTTTTCGCAAATTCACATCAATGACAGTATGAATGGTTTTGATGCAACATTTTTGCAGCCGAGCATTCTGCATTTTCACAAGATTTATTCGTCAGGCCCCTTGTGTGTAAAGACCTTAAACCTGACCACTAGGGTGTCGTGGAAAGGACAGCAGCATCACAATTTACTTCCCATCTCCCATTGTATTTTATGAATAATTATGAATTCTCTTTTGCCACAGAGTACATGCATATGCACTCCTCACACCCTTTTGTCACCCCTACAACCTTGCCAGGAGCTACAGCTTTAGTAAGGGAGAGAAAGTACAGATTCACACACACATAGTACTGCACTGACCTTATGTCTTACACAAAGTCAACTGTAGAAATACTGATACACTCACCTGAGTTGCCTATAGTTATTACTGTGCCCTCAAACCAATGACAATAACAAGCAGCTGTGAGTAAATTGGTAATTGCTCCACATACTCTTTTTGCCACAGGGTTCACCTCTCAGGTATTCTACAGACTGTCCTACCTTATCAGTGAATGTTGATGGGGTGTATGCAGCCTGTAAAAGGAATACCTGCTGACACAACTCAGAATTGAGAAAAAGTACTGTATACCTATATTTATTAACCCTGTACCCTGAACCCTGAACACAGTACTGTGAACCGTGAACTCTGTACCCTGTACCCTACACCCTGAACCCTGTACCCTGAATCCTCTCACCTGGAACCTGCACCTGACTACGAATCTGTACCTGTCTGCCTGCCTGCACCTTTTTCCCTGCCTCATTCCTCCATCCCATTGACCTTCTGTTAATGACTGTTTTGACTGTCTATCCATGCCAGTTAGCATAGCTTCATTTTATTGATAAATCTCTGAGCTGTTCCTGTTTGCCTGATTGTCTGCATTTGGGACCTATTTAGCTGCCTCGCCCTCATCTATCGTGTCAGTACAATCTAGCCAAAAATGGACTCAGCAGATGATTAGTTTTTTTGTGGCTGAACTAAATGAGGTGACTCATGCCATTCACTGCCTTCATACCTACTGCCAAAACGCCTCCAGCATTGAGCAGAAGGACACTGTCACTGGCCCTCCAGCAAGTGGTAAGCCTTGGTTGGTAAAGTTGCTGCCTGGATTTTTAAAGATTTTTAACTTCAATCCAGAATGCACTCCAGCCTGTTAGCCTCAGGATTGTTAGCCCACTGCCTGCCTGCCCTGATCCCATACCTCCTGAACCCTATGGGCTATCAGTTACCCATAAAGGAGTCACCCTGATATCCAGCAGCCATCAGTCATCAGATGAAGGCATAATGCCCATGGCTCCTGAGGCCATTGGCTTTTTTGTTGCCCAGCTTGCAGGCCAGATCATCATCAATCAGCCATATCTGCCTTCCAGAATAGTCCTGCCTATGCCGCTGGCTCCCGGCCTCCTGGCCACCCTTCAGAGCGGCTCTGCACAGCTGCCACGCCATCCATCTGAGCATTTCTGTCTTGCTGATGTCCATTGTCTAGAAAGAGAGAGGGAGGGAGAGCGCTTTCGATTTTTATGTCAGAACATCAACGAACACCACTGACCACTCGGTGAGTTTCATGGCTTTGAAAACAAACGTTTACGGTGGTTTTAGGACAGATTTACACATGGTCATAGACAGCAGTGTTAAGCCAGGCAGGGGAAAGCCAAATTCTCTCAAATTGTCAGAGAAGGAGCAATTGTCAAGATTTTGGTCTTAACCACTCTATTTCATCATAAACAACCCAGGAATGGGGCTCAAAGTGCAATATACTGGACTTATCCTTTAAGGCTTGATGATTGTACCTATGACTGTGCAGGGTTAGGCTCTGATCAGAAAGAGCGTGTTTTGGAGGCGCGCTGCACTGCCTTTTTTGTTTAGGCCTATAGCTTAATCAGACAGAGTGCCACCACCAAATCACCTGTCTTTATCTTTAACCACAATTTTCCTGTGAAGTTAACAGTGGCGCCCCCAAGCAGGGTCTCGGGGAACATGGCCCCTCTGGTACAATTGCTGGCCCCCTCACTGGCAAAAATAATTGGAGGCCAACACTACTGTCATAAAGAGGCTAACCTAATGCATCCATTAGCACCAACCATGTCTGCAAAGCTTGTTAGGAAAGGGATCAAATAATGTTTCAAATATGGGCCAAATTTTGGCAAGGGATCAACTGGCACGGCCATTTCTAAAGGGATCCCTTGAACTCTCACCTCAAGATATCTGAATAAAATGGGTTCTATTTTTTATCCCAGAAGCTAATGTCAGCCATCATGCCACTCCAACGAGAGCTCTGATGTGATCGTATCCCCTTCAGATGCTTTGTAATCCAGCCTTGAACTGCAGTTCTCTTTTTGGAGAGTAAAAAAAAATTCATGATGATAAATCCGACACTGAATGTCTTCTGTGATTATCAGTTTTTCAATAAAATAAGAGCTGAAAAATGTTTAACTTTGGGTATAATGCTGCGCTCGTCCCTGTCACCAGCTGTCAAATAAGTGTGGAGAAAGGGTGGGACTAATACCACAAAGACCAACCATCACAGAGGACAAACATAAGTGCTAAAGAACAACTGCTATTTTCCCACACATTTTGCATGTTCCACCTTTGTCTGCTGTTGACGTTCTGGGACCCCGCAACAACACTGAGACGTCAGCAAAAGCAAACGGTTAGGTTAAGGCAACAAAAGCATGTGGTTAGGTTAAATAAAAACATCATGGTTTGGCTCTACATTTATACAGGAAGTGAACACCAGGCTCCTGAGTGAAAGTCCAGGGTTTGTTGGACAGATCTGCCACTCCTCCCACCAACCCTATAGGGAATTTCCAGCCCCTTTTATTATAGTCACTGGTAGCATTTCAACCTGGTGCCATCTAGTAGTGTATCATGTGTCTGATGCCAAAATCACTGACAAAGTGTTCGTATTTGATGACTTTAGAATGAGAGTGGGCTGAAATGAGAGTGGGCAAAGAAATGCTTTGATGGACATGCAGTCTTATATAAGGAACACCAGAGATTGTCCGACCACTGAGAATTTGATTGGATGAGAGCATGTTGACCAGTCAATTAATCAGCTTATCAGAAGGTGGCAGCCCTAATAATAAGTAACATTACCTGTACGTTATGAAGCCAAAGTACATCAATATGCTTCTCTTTAACTCTCTCTATATTTATGTGGTTTTAATTATACAGACTACTACAATTGCATAATCAAATTCCTGAAATATAGTTATGACTTGGTTTGGTCTGCCACCCCAAAGTTTTAAGTGGCCCCATCAGGCCAGCTGTATGAAAAATTAAGTCAGGAAAAGTTTGACAATCTGCTGTCAATCATCGGGCCTAATCACAGTCAAGGCCTAACCACATGTCTTGTAACTTGCCGAGGGTAATGTTTAAAGTGAGCTAACACAACCATGTGGCTACCACTTGTAGTCAGGAGGCACACCTCTTGATTCATCTGACTGAGCAATGGAAAAAAACAGCCTCTCCACATGTGTCATACAATATATTATAGCATGCTATAAAAAACCCTTATAGGAAACCTGGTGAATGTTCTGATATTGATGCAGAGCTATTCTGCTATAGTGCTTTAGTCATTTGATGTCGATTACTGTTGTCTGAGTGTCCACCATGCCATTATGTAAAACGGAAAAAGAGACTTGGGGTCTCTGAAGATCCATTAAACATTGTTAAAGAAAAACACTTTTGACACCAGAAGATTGTTAAAACAAATAGTTTGAGGAAAAGCAGGGACCTGAGGCCTTAATTCATTAAAGTGAATGAATCAGACTGGGACCAACATGGTCCCAGGTCTCCATGTGTTATTAAAAACCATTACTAAGGCACCTTTTAGCAAGTCATTTAGAAAATGAAGTGGCAGAAAACATTTTAACATAAAAGATGTGAAACCAAGACAGAACCCTGAAGGGACTTTGTTAATGTCATGGAAACATGACTCCCAGTTCAAAGATATGTGTAAGTTCAGAGTTTCTAAAAGCTGCAGTTTGTTACTTTTTAAGGCACATTAGAGGTTGGACTGCAGTGTAACACATGGGCTATTATCATAAAGCAGCACAGGGACTACAGCCTCTCTCAGCCTCACAGTGATGTAAGATATCTGAATATTTCAAGCTGCAATGTGCCTTTTGATGGATTTATGCCAACAACAGGAAGTGAACTGGACCAGATAGTACAGTGTGTGTCAGGGGCGATTGCTCTGAGACAACAAGGGGGGCTGAACTTCTTCTAAAATTTCATAGGAGAAATGGTCAAATATGCACTATTGAATTTACATTAAAATAAGAATTTACATTGCGATTGCACCTCATATAGGCCGATCTCGCTACTGAATGTAGATTTAAAAATTCTTTCCAAAGTTTTAGCAAGATGCTCAGAAGGCCTTCTATCAATCATAGTGAAGGAGGATCAAACTGGCTTTATTAAGCACTGAAATTCTTATAACAACATTAGAAGATTGCTAAATATTATTCAATTATCTGAACAGCAGGCAATAGACAGTCTTGTGATTTCCCTAGATGCAGAAAAAGCTTTTGACCGCATTGAATGGTCTTATTTATTTTCTACACTTGAACGGTTTGGCTTAGGTGATGGCTTTGTTAGATGGGTGAAGGTCCTGTATACCCAGCCAATGGCTGCAGTCATAACCAATGGTCTTAGGTCCACAAATGTTATGGTCTGGAGGGGTAGCAGACAGGGCTGTCCTTTGTCACCTCTTTTGTTTGCAATGGTGATTGATCCTCTAGCGGAAGCTGTCAGACGAAACCCTTTAATGGCTGGATTGGATGTGGGTGAAAAATAACATAAAATTACATTATATGCAGACGATGTGTTATTGTTCATGTTAAACCCCTCCGTATCAGTCCCTTGGCTCATTCAGATTATTGCCCAGTTTGCTGCCTTTTCTGGATACAAAGTTAATTTCTCTAAATCAGAGGTGATGCCTCTGGGTAATTTGCGACAACAGCCAGACAACCCTAATCCTTTCTCATTCAAGTGGTACCCTGCAGGTTTTATATATTTAGGCATCTATATTACACCTAAATTCAATCAAATGTTTCGAACCAACTTTAACCCACTATTCAATAAAATTAAACAAGATCTGGAGAGATGGAACAGTCTTCCCATATCATGGCTGGGCCGAATCTCACTCCTGAAAATGAGTATCCTTCCACGTTTGCTCTATCCGATACAAATGATCCCCATCTTATTCAATCACAAAATAGTGAAAAAACTGAATGGTTGGTTTAGTTCTTTTATCTGGTGTAAACAAAGATCACAGATTAGGATGTCGGTGTTACAGTTACCCAATGCTATGGGTGGGCTGGATCTCCCAGATATTAAGAGACATCAACTGAGTGCCCATCTAAGATACATTGCTGATTGGATTAAAGACAATGCTTCCTCAGTCTGGCTTGATATCGAGAAGTCCCTATCCAATTGTCCTCTAAAAAACCTACTTTTTATTAATAAATTGAAGTCTGTCAAAAAGCTTTGCAGCAACCCAGTTATAATTAATACTGTTAGAGCATGGAGGATCACACAGCATATGGAAGGCAGATCGGGACCTACGTCGGTTTTCCCTTAACCCTGACTTTTTCCCAGGAACCTTGGACACGGCCTTCAAATGCTGGACAGCTAAGGGAATTTCTTCCTTGGGTGATCTTTTTGATGGTTCTGTCCTCATGTCTTTCAACCAAGTTATGGAAAAATATGGCATATCAAGAAATGATATTTTCAGGTCAGAGATTTTATTATAAAAGACAGCTTGCTGCTTGCTGATATGAATGTCACACAGATGGAAAAACAAGTGTTTCTTTCTCAGGGGGATGCTTCCATTAGAACCTTTTATGCTAGCCTGAGGGATTGCTCAAGTGTCAGTGCTCGAGCGCTGGGAGTGATCTGGGAGAGGGAACTGAGTGTTGTGATAACTAAGGAGATATGGGAGGACATCTGGGATGATGCAAGGAAAATAACGGTGTGTAACCGGACAAGAGCGATGCAACTTAAGATAATGCATGGAGCACATGTTGCTTCAAACCGTCTCTCCAAATATAGAAAGGATGTCTCTCCATTTTGCCTTAAATGTAAGACGGGAATTAGTGATCTTATTCACTGCTTCTGGTCTTGTGTCAAAATACAGAAATATTGGAATGATGTCTTATTTGAAATACGAAAGGTTCTGAAGAAGGAGCTTGAACTTGGCCCGCTTTCCCTCCTTCTGGGTCTTCCCAGTGGCCGTGTAACTGATATATATCAGAAAAAACTGTATAATGTTATGACATTTTGTGCCAGGAAAAATATTCTTCAGCACTGGATTTCAGATAAAGCCCCCTCAGTTGTGGGATGGCATAGGACAATAATGGAATATATACCTCTAGACTTTTTGACTTGTCTCTTACACTACAAAACTAATGCCTTTGAAAGAATATGGAAACCATTTCTTGATTATATTAATGTAAACATTTCTGCTATAATGACAAGAGCATTTGTATAACAAAAAAACTTTATTCTTTTTCTTAATTTAGCTTCCATTGTATTTCACCCTATACTGTATAATGTACCTCTCACATTTACTTGGAACTGATTTTTCTGTTTGTGTTTTTGTTTTTTTGTGTTGTTATTCCCAGCTTGTCTTTGTTTTGTCCTGTCTTATGTATGTCTATTTACTGATAAAAATTAATAAACACATTTAGAAAAAAAAAAAAAAATTTACATTGCATTAAACGTGCGCTAGGATGCGTTTAACATCATGACTATGATGTTCAAACGTCAGCTGTTTATCACCAGTTTTCAAACGCGACCTCCCTGTCATACATTCTCATGTCAGCACGGTGGATGCAGAGCCTCCAAGCATTCCTGTGAGACAGTGCTGAGCAGGTTTTTTTTCATGCAGCAAAGCGAGACGGTCATTGGATAAATGCAACAAAATCGTCACTTCCAGGGAGGCTTAGCTTCCGTCGGACCTAATGGAGCGGTAGGCGGGAGAGGAAGCTCTGTGTATGCATGGTAATTAGAGAAATTGTCTAAAAGGCTGAACCCCTTTGTGATTTTGAAATACACACCGGCATCGTCGCATTTCGAGCTCAGTCCCATGCGGATATTTGCGAGTGGAGTCTTCTGACAGAGTGCCGTTCAGGTGTTTAAACCCATCTGAAAATCTTTGAGGTGTGTTTTGCTGTGGTTCTATGGCATGAGTGTGGTTGAACAACAGCTTCAATTAAATGTTCCTTTTATAAGTTACTGACAAATTTTATGGCGTAAACTTAAAGTGAGCTTCCCCTGTTTGAAAGACCACTGGTGTGTGTGTGTGTGTGTGTCTCCTGTGATATCTGCCTTTGGCCTGCAGGCACATTTCATATCAAGTCATGGATTTGATTTGTCAATGTCGAACATATCAGTACTCTGCCTGTCAGAGCCAATGACAATATATAAACTTCCTTCCACTATATGAAAATGACGCCAAAATATCCTGGCTGGCAGACTCACAGTATCAAGTTCCTGCCCATATACCCATCTGACCAATTGTGAGCACACTTACTGACACACAAAGTTGTCAATCATGACATCATAGCCCATTTAACAGCATCAAATAACTCAGCATGTCCTCATACAATGGTTCATGCATCTTCCGAAAATGCACATACAACAGCTCATCTGGCAAATTAGCACTCGGTGAACGGCGTCGTCATGTCACTTACTAACGTAAGTCATGTACTTAATGTAATATATCACTAGATTTAGGAAAAGAAAAATCGTTGAGTGTCGTCACACTATGTACTTAACATAGTCATGTACTTACGTAGGTTAGGTTAAGGAAGAAAACATGGCAGTGTGTCCTCATGTTATGTACTTCATGTAAAGGTACATGCTTGATGTAGTGTACCTGATGTAAAGTTAGGCAATTAATGTAATGTACTCAACATGAAGTTACATAGGTTAAGGTTATGAAAAGAAAAATGGTTGAGTGTCATCACACTACATACTTAACATAAAGTCACGTACTAAATGTGACATAGTTGATGTAGAATTACATAGATTATGTTTAGGCAAGGTAAGGTACATAGGTTAGTAAAGGAAAAGAAACACAGTTGTGTGTCTTCATGTTATGTATTTAATGTAAAGTAACATGTTTCATGTAATGGACTTAATGTGAAGTTAAGTGTGTAATGTAATGTACTTAACATAAGGTTACATAGGTTAGGTTTGGGAAAATTAACATGGTTGAGTGTCATTACACTACTTACTTAACATGAAGTCACACACTTAATGTAAATTACATAGGTTATACTTAGGCAGGTTATGTAAGTTAGGTCAAGGATAAGAAATATAGTTGGTGTTGTCATGTTCTGTAGTTGATGTAAAGTACTTAATTCAATGTATTTAACATAACATTACATACTTAATGTAACATATTTAACGTAAAGTTACGTAGGTTATGTTTAGGCAAGTTAAATTACATAGGGCAGGTCAAGGAAAAGAAACATGGTTGGTGTTGTCATGTTAGATACCTGATGTAAATTATTAACATACCTAACATAAAGTTACTTACTTAATATAAAGTACTTAACGTAAGGTTTCGCATTTGATGTAATTCAACGTAAAGTTGCATAGGTTATGTTTAGGCAAGTTAAGTTACACAGGTAAGGTTACGGAAAAGAAACACGGTTGTGTGTCCTCGTGTTATGTACCTAATGTAAAGTTACATGCTTTATGTAGCGTACCTAACATTATGTTACATACTTAATGTAATATGCTTAACATAAAGTTGCGTACGTTAGGTTTAGGGAAAGAAACATGGTTCAGTGTCATTACATTACATACTCAATAAAATATTCTTAATGTAACATACTAAATGTAAAATTACGGTGGTTATGTTTAGGAAAGTTAAGTTACAAAGGAAAAGAAACATGATGTCACATTACGTTCTCAAAGGAAAGTATCACCCATGATGTAAAGTACTTAACGTAAAGAAACACAGGTTAGGTGCAGGATAGGAAACATTGTTTCACCTTATGTATGTAAGGTAAAGTTACATGCTTCATGCAACATACTTAACATGAAGTTACATAGGTCAGGTTTAGGAAAGTTATGTGAGTTAGGGGTAAAAAAGAAACAGTCTTTGACCCATCCACCAACCCAACCTGCCTTTTTAAGCAGAGTTCTGCTTTATTTAGGCTACTGCCTCCTTCTTTACTGTCATCAGCGCATTGGTCATGTAATCGCAGCCTTTCTGATTAGTCTGGTGCATTACATTTTGTATGTACACATTATAAATAGGTATAGTGCTTGAACATGCTTTACCGTGATAAGAACTACTTTAAATGACAGGACCCATTTTGGGGAAAAAATTAATTTGACCTGTACCTTAATTTTTTCGTTTGGTCCAGTTACTGTCTGCTAACATGGAAGGGTGATCGAGATGTTTTGACTGTCATGACGTCCATCTTTTTATGCAGTCTATTGTCAGAACCTTAAGCACCACAAACTTGTCTGAAGTGAGAGCTTAAAATTGATGTACTGCTGCCATAAAGACAAACAGCTCAATGTCCAGTACCACAGTTTCTACAGTTACTTTGGTTGTCCCACCATCAGCCACTACATGGGGTAGTTCCTGCAAAGAAGTTACATTGATACTCTTTGGTAACTGGCGATAGCTACCGGGCAAAACAAAAGTGCTATTCTGTTCCTGTTTTGGATTTGCAGTTGTTGATGCACTTTCTTTGTGCCCTGAATGGAGCCTACCTTTTCCCAGGAGACTGTGCTCGGTGGTGGGCAGAACTGCATAGTGAAACCAAATCTAAATGCTGATGGTATCATTATTCTATTGCCATTACATTTTGCAATCAACATTTACTTCATGATGATAAGTTTAAGCAAAAAAACTGTCTATTTCCACTTTAACAGGTGCTCCACTCCAGCTGTCGCTGATGCCAAATGTTCCTTTGTGTGTCTGTTCCTGCCTGATGAGGTGGTGAACCATTCAGGGAACTCAGATACTGTAAAATCAGCTCCTGTAATTGTTCCCTTGCTGCAGTTTCTGTGGTTGCCATGGTCACATAGCGAGCAGCGGTGGCAAGTTGATAAAGTTAAACCATCATAAACTACAAATGCAAGTGGCTGTGCACAGCCATGAGAGAAGAAGCTGCCTTTTCTCTCCTCGCCAACTGTATGACATTGAAAACATTAAGGCTGCTGCAGTAACCAATCACTGCCTGAAAGCACCTTTATAAAGCTTTTAGTAGAGAGTTTTTCATCTTACAACACCTTACAAGTACGGGTAATAATAGAAGTTATTATGGTTATGTATGCACAAATATGATGTCGAAATCAATACATGGCTGATATATGATGATATCACTTCTAATCCATTTGCATTAGGCTGTAAGTGAACAGTGTTGAGCCACTTACATGAATTAAACAATACATTTACATGTGATTTAAGGCCAAGACCTGCTATAATAAAACTTGCTCTATATTTTAACTTTGACTTTAACGTTGACTTCTAGGCATCTAAAACGAATGTGGCTCTGAAAAAGGTAGAATTGGCACTAAAGACAGCTCCACCAAAAAATAACACAGGTGTTGTTTTTATGCCAATCCCACCATAGGTGTCCATCCCTCAGTCCATTCCATTCTCTTGATATGCAATATCTCACGAACACCTAAAGGGAATTTCTTGGCACAAGGCACAAGGGTCTCTGGACTCAAGGATCACGTAATTCGTTTATCAAAGGTTAAGCACACTGTGACCTTGCATCCATCTCGTTATTATGAACGCGCTTACTCAAGAATTTCTTCAAATATGGCACAAACTTCCCCGTTGAGTCAAGGATGAATGGATTAGAATTTGACTCTGCATCCACCTTATTCTTGTGAAGACACTTCCTCAAGAACCCCTTGAGAAAATTTCTTTAAATTTGGCACAAACATCCACTTGGACTCATCAGTGAACTGGATAGAATTTGGTGGTCAAAGTTCAAGATTTCTGTGGAAGACTGGCACAACATGGAGTACACGATAAGGCTCGAAATTTTTGTTGGATATGTAGTTTCTGTATTAATAACAAATTAATTAATAACAAAACACTGCCCAGGTTATGTTGAGGCCTCCCCCCTCCCAACAATATGTAAAGTCCAAAATGACAAATTGAGATCAACAAGGTAAAAATATCACGTTTGTAAGCCTTTGTAATTTAGAAACATGAACTCAACATATACATCTTTTTTTTCAGCCATTTCCGTCATGTCAACTCAAGCAAAACAGCTATGGCTCAATTTGCAAAGACAAACCTCAAATTTAAACAGTTCCACTAACATATAATTAACAAATACAGATACAGCAAATACAGAAAGGCACACAGAAAGAATCAAACAACATTAAAAAAAAAAAAAAAATGACACCGTAATTTAACTTTTCTCATTTGTGGGTAATATCCAGGGCCAACACAAGCCTTTTTGGCGTCCCACACAACACGTCCCCCAACACCCCTGACCCAAGTTTGTTTTTTTGTTTTTTTTTTTCTTATGATCAAATCATTTTTATGTGTTAATGAAAACTAAAATCAGCACATTAGCATATTATGACATTAAGCTTGGTAACACTTGTCAGCCCCAAAGAATATCAGTTCATCAAAAATTTTGAATTGAACTTTGTGATCAACAAATCTGCAGAACAACTACATAAAAGTTAGACTAGATCAATTACATCTAAAAGTTTGAAAGATTTGACAGACATCATCTGTCACATCTTTCAAATCAGACAGTTTTGAACAATATGTGGTAAAAATTTAATCAAAATCTGTGTAGGACAGTTTTCATTTAATGAATAGTGCTATTATAAAGACAAATAAATATTTAGTTAAAAATATACCTCCTGAATTTCTATAATGCCCAATAGCACTCATTGATCTCCGGATGTTCTCCCAGCTTCAAGCTTATGTTTGGTCCGTTACTGTTTATTCTTTACAGCATCGATTAGGCAAGGTTTCACCAGACAGTAAAGTATTTCATTTTATTATTATTATTAGAATTTTTTCTTTTTTGTAGATTTATTTTGTCATGGTAAGAATTTAAAAAGAACTTCTGGGAACTGTGGAAAATAAATTTAAACTTTTACAAGTGAGATTTTAACTTCAATTGTGTAGAATTTGTAGATTTTGGGGGTGCCATTGAAAGCTTTACTGTGGTGTATCTGTTAATAAACAAT
This sequence comes from Cephalopholis sonnerati, assembly GCA_019142605.1. Classification (NCBI taxonomy): domain Eukaryota; kingdom Metazoa; phylum Chordata; class Actinopteri; order Perciformes; family Serranidae; genus Cephalopholis; species Cephalopholis sonnerati. The sequence continues at coordinate 5,162,267 of JAGQAX010000023.1, read as the reverse complement.
TACTTTATGAGAAATGAAAATACAGTTTCACATTTGTAATTACACTGTAAATCCCAATTAGCTCACTCAACTTGTTTTTTTGGAAACAGCTTGCACCCAGAACCTTTAGTTAAAGCTACAGTGTGTAATATTTATGGGGACTTATGGACAAAAATGGAATTTATTGTTCCTAAGTATGTTATTTATTATCATCAATCAACTAAAGGTCATCACCTTTATGTTTGTCTTACCTTAGAAATCGCCATTTATAGTTACATATGCGCGGGTAGCCTTCCGGGGACAACCGCCATCTTGCACCGCCATATTGACTACGGCAGCGCAGAGCGGACAAAATACGCTAAAAGCGACTCTTGTGACGCCCATAGCGCTCTTACGTAGACGCCGCAGCGTAAACACGGAAGTTGAAGACGGCGACAGACGCGGGTTATTACAAACAAGAAGAAAAAGAAGAAGAAGAAGAAGTTATTACTGGCAGAGTGTCTGGCGTTGTGAAGCCAAATTTCAGAGTAATGGAGGATCACACATACTTTGTACCAGAAGGAAAAGCCGTGGACAGCGAACTGTCCAGAGACGCGAGGAGGCTAAACGCCAGCTTGACAAGAAACGGCAAAAAACACGAGTCAACATCGGCACAGCGTTCACGCGATGGAAATCCCTAAAGGAGGACAGAGGGTTTCAAAGTGACGCTCAAGTTGCTTGTTTTCTGTTGGACAGGTAATTCATCCTACACACATACTTGCAGTTTATTGTGAGATCGCTTCAGCTAACAAAACAACAGCCACGGTTGTACGCCATGATCCTACAAACATACTTGCAGTTTATTGTGAGATCGCTCTAGCTAACAATATAACACAGCCATGGGCATAACGCTGGTTACTCACACAACTACCCCCCCCCCCGCCCCGTGTTTCTGTCGTTAGTACCTATTTATTGCCATGACTGTAAGTTTGCAAGTATTCACCAACCATATGGTCAAAATATCAGGTGGCATTACTGAGATAAGGCCACCGCTACAGATAATCGTCACTTACAGAAGTGTTTCAGTTGTATATGTGACACATAAATACATCTGCATGTTAGTGAGCGGACATGCAGCTGTTTTGATTCAGCTGTATTTACACTTGCCGTTGACTGCTGGTTTATGGTATATGTAAGGGATAATGTAGAGCGAGCCGGTCACTATAGAGAAATAAACCCCGACAGGGTGATGTAGGACCCCGACGCGAAGCAGGAAGCAAGCAAGAAACGGGAACTCAGCTTCAATCTTGAGGAGTTGCAGCATTTATTCACTGTCAGGGCAGCTCACACTGTACATACACTGGGTTATAGTGACACAGCTCAACTGCTAACTGCTAACTTTCTCTGCTCCGGTCGGCGCTAACACAGCCACACACGCTCGCTCTCCCCCTCTCGCTCGACCACCCCCACACGTCATGCGCACTTCCTACGCACAGGGCTGTTTCTTAAAGAGACTACGCCACTTGTATAACAACAGGTATGATTCAATGTTGTATGTCTATGTGAGCCATTCCTCTCAGCGCCATTTTGTCCTCTGACGGCCACCGTATTTTCGGAGAGGGAGGGGCGGTGTGGGGGAAGCTTCACTCGGTTGCAATCTGCAGTCTGACCATTAGATGTCACTGAAAATTACACACTGTAGCTTTAAGTACAATAAAGTAACATAAAAGTTTTGAGTACACCAGACACAAAATAATGTCACATGACCCTTGTCTGACAGGAATTTTATGTTAGTTTAATGTGTTCTTTTTTTGTTGTTGTTGTTTGAGCATTTAGTTCTATGTCAAATTAACATAAAACATTTGGTACACAATTTACAACATTTTTTTTTTCTTATTTCATTGAAACTTAAAAAAATATATTGTGATAAATATAGGTTTTTTGATTTCTAAAAATAAGGCAAAGAGATGAAGTGTGAACAATGAAGTGCTCTTTATTTCACCTTGCCTAAACTTTTTGTTAGACATTCTAATTTCCACACAGGTAGGAGGTTCCTAACTGTGTATACGACTTAACTTGTGGTGGAAAATGTCTTTTACTACAACATTACCTGTAACCGATTAGAACCATTGTAAAATATATAAACATTAATCATTGCGTAATGGGTAACAAGAGTGATTTAGAACACATTTAAACACAGTTTTCTTCAGCTTATGGCCTTAAACACATGGTCTCAGAGCATGCTGGGAAACTCCACCCATTTAGCCCCCACACACCACAATATGTTAAGTGCACAATGACAGTGTTTTTCTATTGGCCTTAAACTAATTAGGTGAAATAAGCTTCATTGATTTTAATCAAATCAGCTCAAACTCAAAAATTGTAGACTTAACATAAAAAATTGTGTCAAGCTCACAAGGGATGAGTTTTGAGTGTGTCAAGTGAACATAAAGTTTTAATGTCATTTTGATAATCCAGGACATTTGTGTAGACTTTACATTATTTTGTGTCATGGATGGATTGGGGTTTACAGTGTAACTCAGTCCCAGGCAGCCTCTTATGCCTGTCAGTCAAAATGTTAATAAGCATTACCATTTTGTGCTTACATTCACCTGTGCTTTACATCCTTGCCCACTTGATAACAGAAACAGTGGTATCCTTACAGTTATGTACATCTTTTTCATTGTCAGTTGTCAGTTTTTATCCCAACATGTCAGCCAGCCGGGGTTGGCTGCTGAACTATACACTTTCTTTCATCCATTAATTTTTCTTCGGGTTTTCTCAACTTTGTGGCCAGTGTCCCAAAATCCTCATGACACCTGACATTAAAAAGTTTACATGTGGTCACTTATATTTTTGTTTGGCACACTTGTGTTTTCCAGGTACTTATATTTGGAACTTCGGTACTTTGAGTTTTCATAACAAACATATGACTCACAATTCAATATCAAACTCTCCTACGCAACCCAGGTTGAAAAAGTCTGTCTTAGGTCATGGCTACTTGTTTTAGGTCCTGTTCTGGTTACACTGTGGTTGTACGGGAGGTAAATGTCCCATTGCGAAACACCATATCAGAAGCCATACAGTCCTTAGGAAAATCCAGAGGGCTACATGTTGCTTGTCTCTTCAAAGCTACAGCACAGTAATCCACCTGTTCTGCATCCAGCCCAGTCTCCAGCCACCGGAAACACACAATGCGCTGGAAGGAACGCCGGAAATTGTCAGACACAAAGCCATACAGGATAGGATTGGCGCCACTGTTGGCGTAGCTGAGGATGACAAAAAGCTGAGTGACCATTGGGTCTGGGGGCCGGTGGAAAACGCTGACCAGCTGGACAATGTAGAAGGGCATCCAGCAGAGCACGAACACCGCCACAACTAGCAGCACCATGCGCGTGATCTTCTTCTCCGAGCGCCGTCTTTGAAGCCAGCCTGCTTTTAGTCCCACTGCTCGCATCCTGGCCACCATTAAACAGTAGCATAAGCAGATGGCTCCGACCGGCAGCAGAAACCCTAACAGGAAGGTATAGACCACGAATGCTTCTGACCACGCCGATTCAGGCCACAAGAAATTACAGTCCACACCACCGTCCTGTGCAGGGACAGTGTCTGCGAAGATAATGATGGGCAGGATGACTATGAGTGATAGCCCCCAAACACAGACATTGACTACTTTGGCTACAGTGGGCCTGCGGTAGCGGGCAGCCTTGATAGGGTGGACCACTGCTATGTAACGGTCCACACTTAGCACAGTCAGGCAAAAGATTGATGTAAACATATTGATGCCATCTACACTCAGCACCAGTCTACACATCAGCGACCCAAAGGGCCAGTGACGGACAGCAGCTGATGTGGCCAGAAAAGGAACACTTAACATGAACAGCTCATCAGCAATTGCTAAGTTGAGGATATAAATGTTAGTGGCTGTTTTCATTTTGGCGTATTTCAGAATGACATAGATAACCATGGCATTGCCAGTAAGGCCTACACAGCAGACAAGAGCATAGATGGATGGGATGATGATTTTACTAGCATCAGGCTCCTGGTAATAGTCCTCATAGTCCATGCTTGTGTTATAGGGCAGCCCTGTTGGATAGGACCCATAGTCCTGGCTACCATTGAAATCCATGGTCCCTTTTTGGGGGAATGTGATGCTAACTTTAAGTTTGGATGATGCTAGCCAATGTCACTATAGAGAGATGAAGTTGAACATTGGGATTCTTGGAATTGGTAATACCTCAGATTACCAACCTTGATTAACAGTAGTTTGTGCACCTACGTACATTTGCCCAGACAGGGATGGTAATACTTTATTATTTATTCAATATAGCTGTTTATAGCAACCTTGCAGGAGCAACATTTCCTATAGGCCATTGCCTGTCAAGTGGCTGCAGCTATAGGAGTGGGCAGAGAGCACTGAATAGTGTAGATATCTAAAAACTGTCTACACTTGCTGACACATTGAAAAGACTTCATAGGATCTATGTTTAATACAAACTAATTAATCATTGTTTCATTTCGTTCAGATCTTAGAGGATTCAAATTCTATTGAGTTCTGTTGTAGCAGACTACTCTGTAGAATATAGTGAGATACTGAGCGATTCCTTGAGCTACTGGAATGACAGCTAACCTGGAAGTAGTGTCAGGGCTCTCTATTGTCCTTTTGGTTTTTCTGACAATCTACAGATCATGTTCATACAAGAAAAACATTTATATATGTAGCTTCTTTGTTACTGTCACCCAAAAAGGAAGATGCCCTTTGTTTCCTCTCCTCACAGTCAATGTGTCCTTGAGCCTCCTGGGTTTCTTGTGCTTGTCAATGAATTCTCATTGTAAGGTCCAGGCAAGCTTTATTTTTCTTTCCACTAAGCGACAGAAAAACAGGGTATGTGGCAATTGCTCTCAAGGTACTACTGTCGACAGTGGGCAATCATGTAGCATTTCATTTTCTCTCACAACTTAACACCTTATTGCCCATCTTTTCCAGGATGTAGTAAGTGCAGAGTTCTGATCAGAAACAAGGTACTTGGACACACAGTACATGGAAAACACTCCATCTGGTGATTGAAGGGGGCGTTCCAGCAGGTCAAATCACATTCAGAGTCCACTTAAAGGTGGTGCTGCTTGGCTCCCGCACTCACGTTCTTTTGTTGCATCTCACAGCCATTGCAGAATGTGGAGAGATAATAAGGTTCCTGCTGAAGCTCCCCTTCAGGATACATTGCGCTCTCATTTTCTCTGACCTGAATTGTAAAAAACCTGTGAGAAAACAAAGAAGTGTCACTTAGTTTGCCTCTGACAGACACCAAGAACATCAAAGTACAAATGAGTCATACCTCAGAGGACCTGACACTGCATTAGTTTCTTTTCATCATTCAGCAGGAATGGAAGACAATTCTGTACCTGTCTGTGTCAGTATGTATTGTTTCACAGGCTCTAAATCTTATAGAGTCCGTCATATTCCCATGCAGGCTGACTACAGTCATACTGATTCTCTATCGGCCATGAGTAATAATTGAGAGAAACTGATAAAGTGCAACCCAATCACCAGAATAGATGTTGGCATTGTACGTCTCTGCAAACCACAGATACATTTTGTATGTTATGTAGTGGATGCGTTGAAACGTTATGCTTCTTTAAACATCCAGTTTTGGTCGCTAAATCCTCACTGGAAAGACAGCTATGTATCATAAAAAAAAAAAAATACACTTTTCATGGCACTATCCTGGCAAGAAATGTAGTGATGTCTCCGGATAAAAAACAACCTCTTTAATGAGTATCTTTAAAAGCCCTGACACACCAAGCTGACAGTCAGCTGCCAGTCAATGTTGGGTTGTAAGTGAGTGCTCGTTGTCTTAGTCCGTGCGGTGTGTCCCTCACCGTTGGCCCTCATCGGTGCTAGTTGGCTTTTTTACTTGATAATGCCGCATGTGGAATCGTTGAGGGTGATCAGTTCAGTAGAAATGTTTCCTGATGGTTTATGTATCATTCACTGGCGTACAGTATATGCTCTGTTCTTTAAACATTAGCTAACTGACAAACTAGCTTCAAGACACTCTCTGGTTTCCTTTTTTTGAATGACAAAAACAGACTACCGCTGTCTACTGATATGGAGGGGTATTTCCTTATGTAGGCGCAGTACATACTTGCTTGTTGGCTATCAGCTGTGGTCTTTGCATTGTGTTGATGTGCAACTTTTTGGCCAAGACATAGACAATGTGAGGTGACGCAGCAGGGGCCTTTGTTGCTGCTAGTTCTCTGAAGTCGGTTTGGTGTGTGTGGACCTTAAAGCCCAGAATACACTGTGCAATTCTGGGGTGTCCCAGACAAAAGATGACCAGCATCGCTCTAAAAAGACGGTCCTAAGTCACACAGCGAAACGTTCAAGGATGGCCATTGTCATGGTCTTGTGATCAAAGACAGCCTGGGATGACCATCTCATTGAGTAGACGTAGGTCACAAACCAGTCAAAAGAAATGCAGCATGAAATGAGGCACTGGCGCTAAATCCAAACAAAGAGATGGATAGCAGCTTGTCATGGAGGCAAAACATGCTAAAAGAAATGTGTGGGATTCCAGCAAAGAGGAAAACCCTTGTTGAGTTGTGGCAGCAGGGGCCTTGTCTGTATGATGTGTCCTCCAGCTCTTATCATGATCGCACAAAGAAGGATGAAGCATGGAAGGAAATAGCGGCGGAGTTGCAGCTGCCAGGTGAGGAACCTAGCAGCTAGCAAACACACACACACAGACACACTGCAGTATATAGTGCTCAAAAACTTAAAGGATAAGTCCGGAATTTTACACTTTGAGCCCCATTCCTGGGTTGTTTATGATGAAATAGAGTGGTTAAGACCAAAATCTTGACGATTGCTCCTTCTCTGCAGTTTAAGAGAATTTGGCTCTCCCCTGCCTGGCTTAACAATGCTGTCTATGGCCATGTGTAAATCTGTACTAAAACCACCTTGAACATTTGTTTTCAACGCCATGAAACTCACCGAGTGGTCAGTGGTGTTCGTTGATGTTCCAACATAAAAATCGTAGCAAACTGTGGTTTCTGTGATGATTTATTTGACATTTTGTCCATGCATTGATTTCCTATAGGAAGCCTCATTGTCTGTTGGTAGTAATCCGCCACTGGAAACGGAAAGGGGGTTGTTTATGACAAGGTTGTAGTCATTGTACTCTTTTAGCTCAGTGAAATTACTGGCTCGACAGTGCTGTGTGCACTCCTCCTCTTTGGAGGAATTCTCCTGCAGTTGCTGACCACACAAAACTTGCCCATTATTACTCGCTTGTAAACAACCTTCACAGTACAATGCCTTTGAACACAACGCCAGCCTTTTTCTTCTGCTTCTTTTCTGTATCCTATTACATTGCAATGGTTTCCTGCCGGTTGGCGACACTCACGTAAAGGAGCATTATCGTCATCAAGTGGGCTGGAGTGTATAACGAACGAGGGTCAAACGAAAAATCAAGCAGAAGTTTGCACATGGCAGCTGAAAAAATAGTTCCACAATCGAGATGAATAGCAAAAACATGGATGGAAACCACAGTTTGCTACGATTTTTATGTGGAACATCAACAAACACCACTGACCACTCGGTGAGGTTCATGGCTTTGAAAACGAATGTTTAAGGTGGTTTTAGGACAGATTTACACATGGCCATAGACAGCATTGTTAAGCCAGGCAGGGGAAAGCCAAATTCTCTCAAATTGTCAGAGAAGGCGCAATCGTCAAGATTTTGGTCTTAACCACTCTATTTCATCATAAACAACACAGGAATGGGGCTCAAAGTGCAAAATGTTGGACTTCTCCTTTAAGGTTATTTAATAATGTGACCCTCTATATTGTGCTTCACAGCTGGAGAAGTAATAACTCGTGCAGCATCCTTGCACACTCAGTATGGGAAGCTATTGCATCGTACATTGTATCCTGTGATTCAGTAGGTGTTGTCATCACACAGTCTGCATACATCAAATTTAATGTCATACCCAAGTTTATTAGATCCATGTCGTACAGTGTAGCTGCACTAAACTTATAAGATTGCTAAAATCTCACAGTCTGTAGGAGGCTTTAGACCACCTTCTCAGGGTCGGAAGAACTCACGCCTTCCAGACTAGAGCCAGCGTTGCTGATTTGTGTTTGTTAAAGTACAATACCAACATGGTGTCTGTGACAGGAATATGAATCAAGTAACCTTTACACATTAAACATGAACCACATCAATTTCAAAAAGGTACAAATTATGACTTGAAACTTGAACATGTGAGCTTACCACGAGTGTCATTTTCAGTTGCTAGGAACAGTTGTTGTTTTTCATGATGAATATGTCAAATAAAGGGCTCTACTTTAGTTGTGCAAGTGCAACACCATACACGATTGCTTTGTTTTATTTCTTGAGCAGCACAGTGATGATAAAAACAAAGAATAAAGATGTATTTTGTTACAATGGCCTTATGGCTCATGTTGTGATATTTAGAAGAATAATTTAGAGTGTGTGTGATGTTCCATAAACCGTCATTGTTTTCTGACTGTTTCTCTCCCAGTGGTTATGAGTGAGTGACTTTATTGGTATTGTCTGGCGTCATTATTGATAAATGTATCAGAACTGATACTAAATGAACTGAGTAACACAAAAAGAATATGAGTAAAAAGCATGATGAATATCAGCACGATCACTCACTGTTCATGATGTCTCATCTGTGTTGTTTTGTCTTTTACTGCTTTATGGACTCAGTAGTGATGACTCATCTGAGTTTCATTTTTTTTTCCCGTATTGAATGACTCAGTAAATATAATGGTTTTTCTAACTATAAACATTAAGTCCTCTATCAGACCCCCAGTGAGATGATTTACAACATCTCTACTTCCCACAGACTGAGACAATTAAACCTATCATGATTTACAAGATAAGGAGCAGCAGTAGCTCATTCCATGGCAACTGGTGGGTCACCGGTTCAAGTCCCCACACATAAAAAGTATGGAGCAGGGACAGGTAGCTAAGGAGGTGCCACTTTGCCTACTGGGCACTGCCGTGGTATCCTTGAGCAAGGCACTGAACCCCCAACTGCTCACAGTGCCTGTCCAAGGCAGCCCCCTCCCTCTGACATCTCTCCATTAAATGCATATATAGGTCCTGTTTGTGCATGTGTGTGTATTTCAAGCCTGTGTGTATATGACAACAGAGTGAAAAAAAGTGAATTTCCCTTCGAGGACTGATAAAGTGTATCTTCTTATAATCCAAAACAAATGTGGGTCTCTTCAGTCAACATCAGACTTCTGTGTTTGCTATCTCCATCAAAATGGGTGGTGTAGGAAGCTGGTAATCCATGCTGGTTGTAATTTCTTTGCTTTTACCTAACCCCACTCCCTGCTCTGTGTGGTTGCACTCTTTTATGAAAGAGTGATCGTTTAAAGTGATAGTTTAGCCTTTACCCTATTTTTTTTTTAACTACTATGCAATGCTAGATAGAAAGAAAGAATTGTTATTGCCAATCTTCAATATTAGTGGGAGTATGAAGGACATTTCACAGTGATGCATAATGATGGATTACAACTACTGCTTCACTGACTTCTCCTAGAAGGCGAGTGCTGTCTCTTCAGGATTTCAGAGTTGCAGTGTCTGATGCTGTTTCATCATCCGTTGGTACAGATATGTTAATATGTACATATTTTAATACATGACAAGAATGATAGCAGACAAACAGAGATAGTAGTTTAACAGTCTTGATGATTGACAGCCTGTTCTCATTTCAAGGTTGTCAAATACAGACATTTTGTCACACCCCGTTGGCGTGCGCTATTGACATCTATGGCATCCCTTAGCATCTTTATGAGATGCACTGGGCTTTCAGCTAACTTCTATGTAAACCCATCCACAGCAATACTTGATGTTGAGAGCAACTGATGTAGTATAAAGGGTAAGAAAGGCTTCGTAGGGTGAGAGTGAGGGGAGGTGGATGGGTTAAACAAAACAAAGTTTCACCCAGGAGACCTACAGTTTGTGTCCTGTGTGAAGCAAAAGGCATTTAAATCATGTTATTGTTACAAGGAAAAACATACTGATTTTAACCCAAAACATGATCTTTTTTCGAAACCTAGCCAAGTTAGCCTAAACCTAAAAGTAACCGTTTCACAACATTAACCACATGTTACCATGTGTTTCAGCTGTGTGTCACAGAGATGCTAAAGGGTGCCATTTGGTTGCTATGAAACACTGAGGGGTGTGACAAAGTGTCAGTACTTTATGACTTGGGAACGATAATGTGTTGGTACTGACCACCTGTGTTGGGGAGTGACTAGTTACATGTGGTGTTAATTTTGTTGACAAGAACTATGACAAAATTGTTTCATCAACAACCTTTCCATGATGAAAACGAGATGATGACGAGTTAAAAATAAATCTAGATAATAAAAACTAAATCTATGTTTCATTTTTGTTGGCAAGACGAGACATGATGTGACAGAAATGTTAGTGGTGGACCATTGGACATCGAAAGCCAAGAACAGCTGTGGTTGTAATTATCCTCAAATGCTATATATGCGACAGGCTGGCAAACTCCAGTCAAAAGTCTGCACCAGGATGTTTCGCAAGGAAAGCAAACACACTCACTCTCGGGCAGCGTCAGCTGTTGGTACGTGTTGTGAGCTGTAATTCAGCAGTAAATAATCAGCCATGTGTGTCTGACTGTGGATGGTGGAGCTGCTGAATGGATTTGAGGAGTTTATTCATTGCAGTGGTGGATGTTAGCAGTTAGCATTACTTGTTAGCTGCTGAGTGGCAGTGGAGAAAGCAGCTACCGACCGTCAGGTTTCACATCTGTTGATCCCCTCAGGTTTAGTATATTTTTAGATTGTAGACACACACACACACACACACACACACACACACATATATATATATATATATATATATATATATATAAAAAAGCATGTAATTTTGTTTTAGATAGCTTCTGACTACTTAAAAAATAAAAAATAAAAAAGAGAACCATGACAGATGGGTTTACTTTTTTGAGGACATATAGTCAATGGCACTGTTATTAAATTAATAATATTTGTATCATTTATCTTTGAACACAGGCATATTTTTAAGGTGGCAATCTGAATCTCTGAATCACTTGCAAGGGCCCGTTCTCTCTACAGGCCCCTCCATCCCAGGGGCCACAGTACAATTTCACTCCCTGCTCTGTCTGTATTTATGCCCCTGTTGCTGATCACATCCAGTCAACATCCAGACCTTTGGGAAAGGCTACATCCACATTACAGTCCACACATGGGATCCAATTAGAACCAGAGAGGGTGTTACTGTTGTAACTGCTGACATGTCAAATCTCCACTCACCCTGAAGCATTTCACTGAATGCCTCCTCTATGTTAACATCTACTCTGTCTGCAACATATGACTGGTTATCTGGATAGTGACAGCTACAAATTATGTTTACATGCAACTGTTAAGCACTGTGCTTTTTGGGTAACATAATAACACTGCTCAATAATCACTGCAAACTTTTTAGAGCTTTGCTTTCTAATTGGTAAGTCGTACAAACGAGTTTAGTTTGAATGATACTGAGGCCTTTACTCCATATCATTGCGAGGCCACCCTTGTGGCTCAGTGGTCAGAGTGCCTATCATGAACTGCAACATACCTGGTTTACAGCTGACCATGGGCCTTTGTTACATGTGGCCATCTCTCTCCTCTCATCACTTGTCATCTCTCTACTATCAGCTATAAATCTAATAAAGCTATAAAATTTCCCAAAACATAAAACATTCCTGATGGCAACTTAAACCTATCTGTGGCAACTGAGAGAAGACTGAGGTGGTATCAAGAGTTTCACCCAGGAGAGCACAGTTTGTGTCTCACATGAAACCAAAAGTCAGTGTTTTAAGTGGCCCCTTTCAACGCAAAGGAGCAGCGGCCCTACTCCAAGCTCCTTCTGGATGTCCAAGCTCCACACCCCATCTCTGAGCCCAGCCACCCCTTGGAGGAAACTCAGTTTGGCTGCTTGTATCTCATTCTTTCGGTCACTACTCATGACCATAGGTGAGGGCTGGGACATAGATGGATTGCATTCTGGCTCAGCTCCCTCTTCATCGCGACAGTCCTGGACACTGCAGACACTGCACCAAACACCCCAATCCATCTCATGCTTCATTCTACCCTCACTCATGAACAAGACCCCAAGATACCTGAACTCCCTCACTTGGGGCATTAACTCACTCCCAACCCAGAGGGATAATCCACCATTTTATTGCAGAGACCCTCTCTATATCCAACACTTTTTATGTGTGTTTGGCCAAATACTATGAGAAACAAATGAAGTGATGGGTTGCATTTTAGAAGAGCAATTTACAACATTGCTCTATGATGATGTTGCTATATACAGAAACCTCACTGAACCAAAAAGATATCAAAGTGCTGCCTGCAGTGAAAGCAAATCCTGCATCCATTACAAGCAAATGACCTCCATGCAAACACAATTATATTCTGGGCTCTTGTATATGGATTTTCCCAAACAGTCTTTTAACAGGCACACATCAGAATGATGCTGTTGCAAATGACTGACTTCCTGTTGTCTGGACATGACAATGGAACCGCATGAAAGCTGCTTTGCTCATTTACATAAAAAGATCTGTGTCAAACGACAGTACATTCATTCCCACATTCATCAACAATCAGTGCACGCAATGTTGCCCGTAATAATCAGATGGTTGGGCACTAGTCATTGACTTCAATTATCCATTCTTGTTCCATTCCTAAACACCAAGGGTTTGTAGGCTTCTACTGTTGTGAGCAGCTGCAAAGAAGTCTTATCTGTGAGAAACACAATGGGGAAACACAATGGTATACAGCACATTCAGACTGCCTTGTGGGAGTGATTGTTCAAGAGCTGCAACAAAGACTGAAAAACAAATTAGAAAGTAGAAACTAGTGCCAAATCACTTGAACCTGTTTCTCCTATAAATAAGGTTGCAGTTGAAATTACTTTGTGATTGTTGCCAGTCTTTTAAGGCTTAGTTGCCTTAGATCTTAAGTTGTATGGGATAGTCCTTTGATGAGATAGTCTTTGATGGTCTAAGCTGGTCTTTGGAAGGACAACCCTTGCTTTCATTTGTCTAAGAATGCCCTATTGTTAGCCTTGCTTACCCAGCCAGCATTTGTATGTGGGGCCCATGTGGGAAGTAGATGGGTTGAAAAATGGGCCCCATGTGGGATTGTCCATGGGTTCCATATCAGCCCCATGCCAGTTGCCCACATCAATGGCTTTACCCAAGTAGGCCCCACATGGTTGTGCTAGGGCTACCTAGGTACCAAGTGGATATGGGCCCAAAATGGGCATCTTATCTTGGGTAAATCCACACATCTAAGACCATCTTTAAATTGTCTGAACTTATCTCTGATGATCTAATGTGGTCTTTTAATGATCCAGTCCACTGAATGGAATAGCTTGGTATTCGTGATGATGTAACGAAAATGCTTTGACTAGGTCAACATAGATTTAGAGCACATTACAATTTTCCAAGTTACAAGTGACATAGTTGTTTCATGGGATGGTGGTAGGGGTATATATGTATTTTCCTGTCTCTTCATGCATGAAGCAAGCTCATCTTCATGTTGTCTCATGAGAAGAGACTCATGTCTGTTCTCAGAGTCTGATGTCACCAACCTTAGCCCCACAGGACCTATGTTTCAAAATGGAATGTCCTCCTTTTGAAAAGACTGGCAATATTGACTGGTCTATTTAAAGGAATACTTCATCCACAAAATGACCATTTGTACATCAGTTATTCACTGCATGTTATGTTAAATTCATGAAGAAAACTTTGTTTTTACCACATGCCTCCACGATAAATAGTTTCCCAAAAAGGGAATATTCTTCATGAATTGAAGTTATTAGTGACCTTGATTAACAACAGCAAAACTATATCAAAACATGCATTTACAAACTCTCAAACAACTCGTGTAGTGTAATCCAAATGCCATTCATCCAGTCATTTGCTTAGTACATCACAAACATGTATTTTCACTAAAATGTTATGATTTAAAACACTTCTTCATACAAGTAGCGCATGAGCTCTGCTTGGATAAAGTTAAGACATATGCATGTGCCTAGGCACTACAGCGATGTAAGAGATTGTTTGGATTATACTGCATGAGTTGTGTGCACAGAGTTGTTCTCTTGTCCAGTCAACTACTGAAAAAAAGGTGAGACAAAATGGAGGGACTACCAGGACTTAAAAAAGCCAAAAGATGTCTGAAAACATCACTCCAGGTACAGTGACAATACCAAAAAATAACTGCCAAACTGTGTGGTGTAGTGGTTGAGGCAAGGAGATATGGTTATTTGGTGATCAAATTGCCAAAAGAGCTGGTGTGCATCAAAAAGCACAAAAGGCTACTATCACTCCCCCTTTGTTCATGTATCCAAACGTCATGTCAGCACAGAGACTGAGCTCTTTGGAAGCCAACAGGATAATTCCACTGAGCTTAGAGAGCCTGTATATGTATATAAGCAGTCCAGATGTAACAGTTGCTAATGTGCAGTATAAACGGTACCCCTCGAGAAACATCAATGATGGATGAGGAAGAACAGACAGTCCAAAGTCTTAATTAGTCTTCCACTCGACAGGCTGCTAGTTCCACACCAACCTTCCCTTCTGCCAGCGTTAACGACAGGCAATCATCCTTTTGAAGTTGCATTAGTGCTGCTTGGTAGAAGGAGTATATCAGTTTGTGTGTGTGTGTGTGCATGTGTGTGGGTGTGTGTGTGTGTGTGTGTGTGTGTGTGTGCGTGTGCGTGTGTGTGTGTTAAAAGGCAAAATAAAAAAAGGAAAATGCATACCCATTGCTTTACATTAATATACAACCAAGGCTGCTGCTGTCACTGCTGCTTTATTGCCATGGTAATCCTATGTTTGACAAACATATTGCTAAGATTGAACCACACATACACAAGACATGGTTGAAAAGATAAAAGCCTTGAAGCCTTTGAATTGTTGTTTTTCCATTAGTGAAAGGGCACTCAAGATGGACACATTGGTCCGTTATTAAGTCCATGTGTCTGTCCACCACTTTGGTTCAGAATTAGGATGCACCAGCTATTAGTAAACCCATCAATACATTTGTGTGTCTAGGCTGTAGCCATGGAGTCAACATTGGCCAGGACCAAATCTGCAAAATTAGAAAACTCTATATTTATCATAAGCAAATACAGCTAGCCTATACAGTATAGCCTATATGCAATAAATGAGAGCTATTACTGTCTACATAAATGACACATGTAGCACAACATAACTGATACTTTACTCAGACTCCACATGGGTTATCTGACTAATATAACATAATAACAACATTAGCATTGGCTGAATACAGTTAGCACCACTGTTGATAGCTGGGTGAATATGTTGCTAATTTACTTAGCAATGATAATTATCACTAGTGACAGTTGATCAGCTGGTATTTGCACATCCACGCATATTCACCAAAAATGTCTAATTCCACTCCATGTAATTACTGACACCTTCTAGCAAAATATTAGCCCATTTATTTCTACAATTACAGTTCCAGCGCAAAATTATGTTTTGGTGTTAACATTCTGAAACTGAGGGGAAAATTTACAGATCCTACATTTATGCAAAGCTAGCAAGTGAAATATGCTCAGAGTGTATTGGCTGTTAAATAGCAAATGTACAGAATGTATGCTAGGCAGCTACTGTTCTGAAATTATCATTTCATAGTACATTCTACTGTAGTTTCCACTTTGTAAAACATTTAAAAATAATGGAAGAGAGAGAGAGTACAGTGTTTGACATTGATTGTATATATATATATATATATATGTATATATATATAGATAGATAGATAGATAGATAGATAATTAATTAGAGGCTTTGTAATGAATTAATCTCAATTAATCACATTTTTATCAAATAGCAATATTTGACACAATAAGCAAAGTTTTTCAATTCAAACACATTTTGGTTGTAGACTGAATCAATGAATAGACATATACATGAACTTAAACAACAAAAATGTTTATTTTTCATCTGTGCATTTTTCATCTTTCTACTACATTCACAGATTAGTGCAAACTCAAAGTGCAATTATAGCTATTATATTAAACATTTTAAGACTTTTTGTAAACTCAAGCACTTTCAATATCTTGAAAACATATTACAAAACATTTTTGGCAAAGTAAACGGACCAACAGATGAATACATTTTTCAGACATAGACTTCCCTATTTTGGCTCTGAACCCCATCATCTGGTCTATTGTGGGCTGGCTACACCATTTGCCTGTACCAGGACTGTTGTAGCTAAAGTTAGCGCTGGTGTCTGTGCTCGAAGCAACATGTCATTAGCATTGAGGTGATACCGTAGGCTTGAAGTGCTGCGGTGTTGCACAATTTGCACACTACCATGCTCTTATCCAAGCTTTTTTTTTTTTTGTTAAAAAAACTTTCCACCTGACAAGCCAAGCATTGTGGTCTCATCCTCCATCACTGTTCACCAAACTTTCTTGTGCACTGACATCACTCAATGCATCCTGCGCATCTTCTTCGTGGCTGGCAAATGAACTTAAGGTGCATTACAGCCACATATCAGACTGGAGTTTGTGCATCAGTGTTACAGGTGTGCCACAAATTAGGGAACTGAGGAAGGTGCGATCAAATGCATTATTTTTTCTGTAATTAATTGATAGAAATTAACGCGTTAAAGTCCCAGCCCTAATATAAATATAATAACCGCCTTGTTGTGTGTTAAGTCCTTTCAAAGTTCCGACTAGCCAGTTTTAAACTAGTGATAAAATGAGGCCCCAGAATTTAAAGTTTAAGGGTGAGTCTGGTGATATAATTCTGTTATTGTTAACAAATCTCATGTGCAGTCCCAAACCAATAATGCATGCATCCTACTAACAAGTTTTGTGTGTCTATCTATAGCCTGATATACTCTGTGCCATTTAGAGCTTCATTGTTGTCCAAAAACTATTAAAAACACTAAGCTATGGATGCATGATAATATCGGCACTTCATCGGTATTGGCTGATATCGGCTTTAAAATGACCTATCAGAATCGGCCAACATGCTTTTTCTTACTATGCACAATAAAATAAATATGACATACATTGAAAAGTATTGTATTTCATGTCTCCATCTGCTGGTGGGCCATCATGATAAGAGTATGCATGCATCATATGATGTTAATTCCACAACAGGAGAGACTTGATGAACACTAAAATAAGGTAGGGAAAAAAAGTGGACATATCGATATCAGTTGTCGGCCAAATCAGTTGTTATATATTGGTATATTGGATATCAGCAAAAAAAAATCTAATATTGTGCATCCCTACAATGAGCCACGCTGTTGCACTGGGTGACATGTTCCTTCATTATTACGAACACATACACTGTCATTTATATTATATAAATATTTTACATTCACTACAGCATCAAATGTGGATTGGTGTGCTGCTGAAAGCAGTCGTAACCATACACACCATTTCCTCCTGTTTGAGCAATGTTTGATAAAAACTGCAGTCTTCGGCTGTTTTAGGAAATTATTTAGCAATGGAAACAATTGTGCTTGGAGCTGAAAGCCACAGACAGGGTAGGGAAGTCACAAAGTACCAAGAGATGGACAAACACATTGTTGGTTTTAGTGCTTTCGTGGTTATCAACAATAAGATGATAACACAAGCCTAATCCTGTAAGTGATGTCTTGGCTAGTAAAGACCTTAGTAATGCATGGAACCATTGCTAGAGACATCTGCAGTGTTGTCCAATTAAAGACAATCAATATTTTTTTTGTAATATGGAAATGTACAGGGTACAACTCCAGTGAAATGTGATCCCATCAGGTTCTTTAACATGTGCATTGTAATTTAGTCCTTTTTACATCTTCTTACATTCTCAATGGTTCTGGTAATCCATAGTCCCTAGTTAGTGGAATGATTTAACTGTCCATACATCCTGACCACAACAAGATGACCGTCTGGTCGCTCCTCCCAAACACAGCACTACACTGCCGCCACCTCTGAGCGGTGTATAGCAGTGATTCACAGCAGGAACAGGACGGCACCTTATATTCCCACCAACACACCAGTCCTTATTCACCCTAAAGCACACGCCTCCTCTCTAACTCTCCCAGAGTCCTCTGCTCTCTCAGATTAGCATATGGGAAAAGAGTCACCTGGTTGAATGGCAGTGTCCAGGATTTTGCCAAGGTTTGGTGAAACAAAGGATATTACAGTTCCTGTTGGAAACTGGTGCGGCACAGAGATCATCCAGTTCATTTCCAACTCCTGTAGAATGGCTAGCAGGATACTAGTTCATTCTTCTCCATCTTTTCCTCTGTCTACTGATGTTTACATTTGAAAACCTTGACAGAAGGAGAGTTTACAGACTAATGACTCAATGTTCTCATCTTAATGAGTGACTCGCAGTCACATGCAACTATCATCCAATGCCAACCACAAAAATAACCACCAAGACTTGCAAAATAGGCATGAGAGTCTAAATTTAGCCCAAATTTGACAGAGCTGACAGAGAGGTGACTAGAAGCATTACACACTCAACTATGGAAAGATGAATTCTGTAATGGTATATATGTATATAGATACACTGTCTATACTATACATACTGAACACACCTTTTATATTCTATCAAGCAAGCACTGTCACTGCACTGTGTCACCTTGCTCTGTCAATATTTTGTGTAACTTTGAGTGCCAATGCAAAATCTTTGAAAATAACTACCTTCAGATCGCTACAAAACTTCAATTTCTGTTCAGGCCCATAATCACAGAGAAGAACTGTAATCAGCCAAGGAGCTCACAGTCTGACTGCTGTTTTATGCCACAGTTATGGTGCTGTCTCTCCATTATCTGTCATTCCTTTCTGGCTTTCTTCTCACCAGCAGAATAAACCCCCACCTCCACCCTCCAACTGCGTCTGATGATATCCTCCACTAACCATACTCTTTCCATTACAATGGGATTGCTGGATGGAATCTACCACCTTAGGTAATATGTGTCTATGGTAAATGTCTAACCATGTCAGATCCATGAGGTAGTATCCCAGTTTTGAGCTTTTTCCCTCATATTAATTATAGTAATCTATGTTTTATTGGTGAGGAAGCTCATGTAAACCATGTCCCTTATTTAGCAAATGTTGAAGACAAAATTAAACATGATACTTTGATCAAAGTTTGGTATGGGTCAGTGATATTGGTTAGTGCAGCCCCGTCGCCAGAAAAAAATTGTTGGCATTGCACATTTCTGCAAACCACAGATTTGTTACATTTGCACGTTTCATGTGTTTCATATCAACATTTCTAAAGAGACGTACTACATGAGCTGACTTTGTCATCAGCACATAGGCAAGACGCCTGCCAAACTGAAGACCACTGTTCCAGACCAACAACAAAACTGGTTGTTTTAATGTCTGGATAAAGCAAAGTCAGTGACTTCTTTCTAAACACGTTATACATGTTAGAAAATACTTGTTGAAAATGTGCATAGACTGGGAACTGTGTAGTACTGAATAGTGGAGGTAGACCTGTTTTTCACCATTTCTGTGTCCAGGATTTTTTTTGGTGGACATAAAAGTCTGCTTGATGATGCGCTGGAGGCATCCTTAACATAACCCTGCCCCAGCTATATAAAAACTATGTTAAGACAAATGGTAACTTAGAGGTCATAGCATCAGTGTCATTTCATTCACTCACTGTGTGAGAGTGGCTACTTCCTACATCCAACGAGCTCTCTGAGCTTTTTCAGTCTAACAAATACATGAATAAACATCTTTGTTAAATGCCACAATCATATAAACACAAACTAAACAGCTGTCACTAATGTACGTTTCAGTCTATCTGGCCAAATCAGCAACCTGGTCCGCCGGCAGTTACTGCACACTGCGGTGGGTATAAGGCTATAGCTGCGCAGTGGCTTGTTTGCTGGTTCGGAGGGTGTGTGTGCTGTTCAACCGTAGACTGTGTGTGTTACTGGCTTAGCTGCTAACAAGAGTTTGTCACTTTGCAGCAGCTCGATGTCTTGTGGGGTTTGTACGCTTTGTAATAGTGATTTAGCTGCTAAGGACAGTCTGTCACTGTGTGGCAGTTAATTTTTAGCTTGGGGGTTGGTTATGTTACTGTGCTACTGGCTTAGCTTCTTACAAGTGTCCGTCACTTCACAGCGATTTGATCTGTTTGGGAGCTGCTAACAGGAGTCTGTCACTTTGCAGTGGCTCAATCTCTTGGGGGCTTTGTGTGCTTTATTAGTGCTAATTTAGCTGTTAATGAAAGTCTGTGCTACTGGCTTAGCTCCTAACAAGTGTCGGTTGCTGTGCAGCAGCTCAGTGTCTTTGGGGTTTAACATGCTTTGTGTTACTGATTTAGCTGCTAACGACAGTGAGTCGAGTTTCTGCCAAGGGTCCGTCGCGTGTCAGTGGCTTGATCTTCATTACATTTCATATTCAGCATTTTTTCACAATTGTATATATTTTTTTACCATTCAAATTTGGCTGGGTGGTTGATGACACATTTTCTGTGGTGTGACAAACTCTCTAGGCTAGACATATTCATTTTTGCTTTACCTGTTTTCACATTATCCTTTGAAAATGCATATTGCTCTGAAGGGCCTTTAGAGAAGCAAACAGGTAATTATTATGCAGAATGACATCACTGGAGCCAATCCGAGGCTGAGTAGGACAACATTCTTTCACTGGACATCACTAATAATGTCTCCTGGCTCCACACATTACTGAGGTCTTTACTAGCAAGACATTAGTTGTAGGATAAGGCCTGAGTTTTTCTAGATTAAACTTATAGTGAGCTGCAGGAATCAGTCCTAAAACCTGGAACTGAGTTAGCATTTTAGCACTCTCATTTCTCCTTGTCTCAAAGTCAATGAGTTTTTTGAATGGATTTTTGGTTAGATGGCTGAAATAAGGTCTGTTGTTGACACAGGCTTAAGGGACCTCACACTTTGTTCTTCAACATAAAATACATCAGGCAATACACAATTTGTGAAATTTGAAGCCTATACATGTTTATAAAAAAAGGTTGCTAACAGGTTGCTAAAGGAGACGGGATGTCATCATGCCGAAGATGACTTTACAGCCTCGATGTAGTGGTGATGATGAAGTCATGCAACCATGGTGTAGTTTGTTTATAGTCTAATGTCAGTTTTTTTTACTTGCATTTATTGCATTAAGCTTCAAAAACATAAAATTGACGGCCATTTGTGAAGATTATCTTGCTGAACAAAACATGTAAGTATCATAAACTTTTGTTTGCCACAGAGCTTATTTTCTGCAGTAATCAAAAACCTAATGGGAAAATCCAATTGGCTTTTTGATGAGGGAACTAGGATGATGTTAACTTCCATGTAGGCCTACAAATAGGTCATCCCTGCAGAAAAAGGCTGATATAATGATGTCTACATTATTTATAACCTTCCTTTGAGTATGTAATTTTTGATCTTCTTATTCTATTCTGTTATTTGATTGTCAAGTACCTCACTGATTATCACTTTTTACTAGTATAGTCACCAAATTTTTGTGTCACGTGCTTCACTCTTTCTGCTAGTGTTAACATGTAATTAAAAACTCCTAGCCTTATTTAAAAAAAAAAAACAGGTCTAACCTGCTCTGCGACCTTTTTTGTGTGCAGTTAAAATTCCATGTGATTTAATTCATGCATGATGATCATTTTCAGTGGCACTTGGTGCCCTACACACAGCATGTGATACACGTGTACATTATTAGCTGTTAACGTGTTCCAGAAAAGAAGCAGTCTTTATCTGATCAATTTAAAAAGCAAAATGAGGAGAGAGAGGAGGAGGCTGGTGGGGAGAGAGAGAAGACGAGAGGTACCCACTTAGACGCCACTGATGATTAAATTGCAGTCAGAGAGAGACAGACTGAAATGTGTTGTAATTATTAAATTATAATAATTGAATCATATAATACAAGATGACGTATTATGTCAAGCACTACTTGTGGCAGAGAAACTGAATATTCAGATTAAAATATTTTGCAAATATCAAGTCTTGAGTAACCATCAATCTTAACATCAACATAGGTCGTGCAAATCAAGTCACCTATTCATCAGCATGCAAGCTCATTGATTAATACTATGCTGTACCAAAGAAGGGGTGCAACCATATATGTGCTGGTGCCACCAGTGGAAAAGTTAGTCTTGAGCCTTGTGATACAGGTTATGTAGGATAATTAGTGTTAATCAGGATTTATACGTCTGTGTTGAATCAATGACATATCCTACCACGTAGGCTCTGAGCCCAACCTACGCTGTGCACCTGCAATGTAACTACATGTAGTGGCGACGCAGTCCTTGTGTCTGTTTTTGTGAGCTGAAAACCATTTCCCACAGTGAAAATCTGAGCTTTTATTTCCTTTTATTTTACAGATAAGAAACAAATTGTGAAGACAATAAAGCCCCCACAAAATAACATTTTAGGTCTTGTGTGTGATTTATCCTGGCTTCATATGAATAGAGGAAATTTCCAGTAGTCATTAGGCTAATTTATACCATATAAACTGCTACAGGCTTATATTAATGTTAGCATGTTGTATTTATTATTATTATTTGGAGAACATGTTTAGTATAAGACAGTTGTTTTGTCAGCAAATCTTGTGAGTTGTAATGGAGCTGAATTTTGTAACGTTACCTTTGATAAATGTTGCTGTTGTCCATGGTTTCATATAAGTAGATGAAGTCTCTGCTAGCCGCTAGGCTAATTTATACAATGCAAAATGCCATAGGCTTGTGCTAATGACATTAGCATGTTGTATTTGTGTGGAAAATGTGTCCGGCAAAAGACAAGTGCTTTGTCTGTGAATCCTGTGAGTTATAGGGAAGCCGATTTGTGTACTTGTTTGAAATTGTCACTGTTAAGTTATGTTTAATGTGTGATTTGAATCAACTAGACTCTACAGCACTACGTGCGTAGTCTACAGCGTGGGCTCTGCATAGAGCTGATGCACAAATACAAATCAGCCTTTAGAGAGACAGGCTAAGTTGAGCTTGCTTTGTGATACAGGTCCGACACCTAAAACACACCTCTGTGGCCAGAAGGCATGTTCATGTGTTTCTGGCAACAATTCTCTGCTAAAAGTTTAACTAACCCCAACTTTAGTTTGACCACACTTCACCTCAGAAACGCAAGGCTTCAGCTCAGAGCAGCTGCCGCATCTTTTCATAGAAGGCTCGCCAGCAGGCCGCAGTTTACCACTGCTTGGTGTGTTGTTGGCGTTGGGATGTGACAAGCTTAGCGTGAAGACTGAAAGAGGGAAACAGCTAGCATGGATTTCATCTATTAACCACTGTATAACAAGATGGACAACATGACTCCTCAACTCCTCAAAATGGAAGCCAAAACATCCCAATCGCCCCCTGGTGGCTGGCTGCAGTATAGGTCATAAACCCCACTCCCTCCATGTTAAGACATGGATCAAACTAAGACCCTCTCTATGCATATCCAGATATTTTTGAACAGATATTTTTCCTCTCCATTTAAAATATCTCTCAGTATCATTTAAAATTATCTCCATTAAACGACTCAAAACGCTCACGTGTACAGTGTTCTCACAGACAGTGGTGCTGCTGCAGCTCTGCCTGCTGCTATAACTACTGTATTTCTACAACTGAACACCAGTACTCCACATATTTATGGAGCCGTACAAGCCACTGCATTATCAACAACAACCGGGCACATCCGTGATATTTTGGCTTCATTTTTGTTTTTTGGAGGAGGGAGAGAGGCGTTGTCCACCCTTATATACAGTCATTGTTCGCAACACCTAAAGCTCACTGATTAAAATGTTGTATATTGTTTGTTTAATCTGTGCACAAATAGTAATGATATTTGTGGTTTAGAGAAAGCTATTAGCTTGAGTTATTTCTTGATGTAAGTTTAAACTACTGTGGCGCTTTTTTTGCTCAGGTTGTTTTCATAAACTGTTCGGACGTTTTCCTATGAAAAGTAATGCACCCAAATGAATACATATCCCACATATTTTGAAAGGCTGCGATCATGTAACCGCTTTTGATAATTTTAGGAAAGACATTAAAATAAAAAAAAAATAAAATTGTAAAAATACAACAATGAATTCAAACTGAAAATAAGTGTAGGAAAAGTTTTTTTTCTGAGATTAATTTAATTTTAATTCAGTTCTGGAATTCTTTTGAAGGATTTATTGAATAACATATGTGACAGTGAAAAATAAAAATTATTATTCAGAAGAATTCAGAACTGGATTAAAATTATATTTAACTTTAAACTTTTCTACACTTATTCTTAATTTGAATACATTGATATATTTTCCAAAATTAAAGATCAAAACATAACTTTCAGTTTCAAATTTTAGTTTTTCAATTAGAATTTCTTTATTCAAATTATCAAAACTTCTGGCCCTGATTTAGCACCATATAAACCTAGTTTCTGTAGCTTATGTTAATTAGGCAACTACATGTTGAACATTTTTAGAGGGCCCTTATTTGTAGAATATCATACAGATTGTTATGTGAGTATACGTTGTTTGCTGTACATTTCCTCTCAAGGTAAGAAAAAGACTTTTAAGTTTGCAGGTTTCTTGTAAAAGAGCAGAGAGATGAAGGGGAGAGTTGTTCTCACAGTATCAATACTTAATGTCTCAAGGCACATTCACCTCCGTTTCATTACCTTCACGCGTTATTTGATTGTCCTTTCTTTCCAAAACATCAATTCCTCCCAGAAGGCTGCCTCTGCTGCCCTAATGATGGGTTGACAAATCTAAAGGAGCATTTCGTCAGACTCAAACACTAAATTGATCCCCAGAGCAGAGTTGAAATTGCCCCCTTCGAAAATGTTCACCCTATTTTCATAATCATGTAGCCGGTAGCACAGAGCAGGAAAAATGAACTGTGAGGGAGAGTGTGCTTTGAAAAGCTCTTTCTCTCCTTCATTTGCATTCCCATCACTCTCCGCTGTGGTGGCTACCATTCTCATGCTGGGGCCTATTTCATCTCATTTCATTTGACAGATCTGCAGCTCACAGTCTGGAGTGCAGCCTGTGATTAAATATGGAGAAGGCTTTAGCTCTGCCTTCCAGCTACTCTGCTGTTAGCTGAGGTGAGTGAGGAGCACCTAATAGTGAACTGAGAACACTATTGTTACACATATAGTCAGTAATATATAATGTAAATATTTTGTGAGTGTATTAAAGACTGATTCCAGTATTTGTAGATACTGCTTATGCGAGAAAATTTTTGTATTATTTTAAAGTTCTCCTAGCTTGCACAAGTTCTACAAGTACATTTCACTAAATCTAACTGGTTGAACTTCTTGTAAATTCCTTATTTCAGCCTGATGAATGCCACCCATTCATATGGAGATTCACGGTCATAATCAACAGCCTTAAAATCATCATGCAAAGCCTCCTGTTTGCTCCATTTGTTGGCAAGGTTTATTCACAAAAATGTTATCAAATACAAAAGAGCTACAAGTCCTGTGTCCAAAAAACAGCAAACAAAAAGATAACACTTGTATCAGAGTCAGATTTGTATTGATGGCTCAAAACAAGTGGACAGTAGGCTTGAGCGGTTTCTATTTTTTTATAACTTAATACCTTCCTGAAGTTTCACCAGTGTATACAGTACTGTATATGACAGTATTTGTGTGCAGGCGCTACCTAACACCCCCATCCTTGACCAGTGGACTGCTATGTTTCAGAAACTCTTTAAGCATTTTCAGTCCAATAAATAAACTATAAACTCTCAAAATGTCAAGAATAATATTCTCACCAATGTAACTATATGCATGCACATCTGTTTTTCACACAAATTATACCACCAGCCCAATGCTGACCCACTACAATAGCTCCCAATGGGGACACATCCACCTCTGCATCAAGCACAGCTAGAACACAGCGTGCAGCAAGTGAGTCCACTAAGGCAGCACCTACTGACCCTGCTGCCAGCCCCGTCAGATGAGAACAGTGTTAGTTTGCAGAGGTCCCTGTGAGTTAAAAGAGGATTTTACTTTGCTTAAACAGAGGATGGAAGAAGGTGCCACCATGTCATCTTTCAAAGGAAACTAAGAAATGAAAGAAAATGAAGAGAAGCTTGATGATGCATTTTGAGAAAAATAATATTTTTTGTTTGTAGTTAAAGTGCAGGGTCCTTAAAACAGTATTGGTTGAACAGATTGCACCTACAGTAGCCTTCAAAAATGCCAGAGCCAGCCCTGCAATTAGAAAATATTAATATCAATATTACAGGGTGATTAAGGGGGACTCAGTGATACAAGATGTGAAAATATTAGCCTTTACAGCAGGTGATGTTGTACTGTCAGGTACAGCGGGGACACAGACCTGCATAAAGACCCTGAGGCAACTGTCAGAGTTGTACTGCAGCCTATAAATTGCCAAAATTATCCAATAAAATGAAAAAAAAAGAGAAAAGTCATATGTTCTGTGTTGTTCTGTGTTTTCATTTTAGTTTATTTCAGTACAATAAGCTATTTAAACTCAAACTTCACTCAAATTGAGAGACTAATTTACAATTTTTCTCATATATAGGATATTCTTTTCAAATAATCTGGATTTCCCCCCAGAACTTTATTCCTGGCAGTGCAGAGAGGGATTTGAACCAACATTTTTTTAGACCCTGTTGATTTTTAAATGTGACCTTAAAATGTTAAAATGACAGAAAATAGAATTAAACAGTTTGAGGGGAAAAAAGACACTTGTAATAAAACCACATGAGACAGTCAAGTGCAAGATACTGTAACAACTACTAGTTCTGGCCAGATTACCATCAAATTCAAGACTGAAAATCTGAATGTTTTGATTGCTCCTTTTTTTAAAAGTAGGGGAGCACGGGGAATCTCCCAAAGTGGGTAAATTTTAACATGGACATGGAAGCAGTTACACAGAGGGAGGCATGTTGTAGATGGTGGTATTTTGTATTTATTTTTATTTTTTATTTTGTTTTTATTATTATTATTATTTTAATTTCCATCAGAAAATACTTTTTTCAGCTCCAGGATTTTGTCTTCAACTTTTAACTTTCAAACATCAACAGGCAGGTTTAAAAAATCTAATAAGGGAGGGTAAAAAAACAAAAAAAAACAAAGACACACCCCGGCCACCCCCTTCCTGATAAGTAAAGAACAGTCCCTAAGCAACAGTAATAGTAATGCATTAAGATAATAATTTTATGCTTTTACATTCCAGGAGTCACCCAAAAGGCAATTCTTTTGTCTTATTTTGAGAATCTGTTGTATCATCTAGCTGTGTTATGTCTTTACCTGCTCAAATATAGCCTTAATTAATCCTTAACATACAAGCTGATCAGCATGCACAAAATACATTTTTCACACGTCAAAAATCAAGAATAAGGTAAGGTGAGTTTCCTTTAAACGTGCTGATTTAATTAGCTTACCACGGTTGCAGTGAATTCAATTAAATACTGCGGGAGGCTGAGCCTCGCTCAAGTCTCCTGAGTCAATTTAAGGGAGAGAAATGGATGTGTAATTTATTTCATGTTTACTCAGTTGACACCTCCACACCTCCCCCGTCATCTCTTTCAAATTAGGCCTGGAAGTGCTCAACATGAAAGACACAGTTAAAAAATGCACGCCATAAGTAACAACACACGTCTGTCCTCCAGAGGCCTCGAAAACATTTCACACACGGCTCCTTCAGAGTTGGAAGGGAGGGGAAAGGACCAATCACTAACTTTTAACTGTGTTATGCTCTCAGAGTGTCTTAAAACCTTTCCTTGGCTGTCAAAGCTGTCCTACACAGGTACCATTTGCCCTGTCACTCAACACCACTCTTCACTCTTCTGCTTGCCCTATTTCCTGGAAAACAACAGTCCTACGTCTCTGTGATGGATTGAAGCCCTTTGAAAAACAATCACACAAAGACGTTGGTGAATCAGGCTTGTGACACAAATGTTGGTCCAAATGTCTGCAGAGTAAATGTGAGTGTGAAGCCTGAATGTGTCACACTTCTACAGAGTTTAATTGATGGCAAAACTACAGTGCAAGCACAAAGTCGATTCAAGCTGCTATCCAAGAACTGAGCATGAGCAGTTTGTTAGGCACAGAATGATTAACTTAAGAAAATATATAACCATACAGTTTCATAATGATGTTCTGGAAGATTCTGAGTACTTGAGAGTGTCAGGGGTGCATGCTAACAAGGTTTTGGGTAATTTGTTTCAAAAGACGGACAGACTGGGTCTGACAACAGATGGGAAAGCTACTGGGAACTGCCTGGAGTCCTGTCTTTGGTATTAGATCATGATTTAGTTTGACGCTTTTGACAAAAATGATTAGTTTTATTCAAATTTTAGTTTTAGTCCATAGCCATCCGAAATTTAACACAAATTTTAAAGAAACTGGCAAAAGAAAATGCAAACTAATGCACATTGACATCTACTACTGTTATGTATCCATTATGAATATAAGACATTGGCTCATCGAGACAAAATTCTGGTGGTGCTAATTCTCCAGTCGAGTGCTATTATATTATATCACGTTATTAGATTTTTTATAGCTATTAAATGGTCCTAAAGAAGGGGTTTTGTCATAATTTAGTCTGGTTTAACTATAACAAACTATAACAGCAGATATTTTGTCTTTTTTTGGCTGTGAAATTCAAAGGTGTCTTTCTTGTTTATTGTGAGGTTTGTTTAAAAATTAAGCACAGATTACTGGTTTATGGAGTGAGACTCACTATTCTTCCTTTGTTCACTAAAACTGTCTGGGTTTAGCTTAAGAGGAGTAGTTAATTATATTCCTTTAGTAAAAATCTGGAGCATAATTGGGATAGTAAACAGGCTACATTAGACCTGCACACATTCTTACCATCTACAAACATGAAAGATAGCCAACTGGGAGTGGCCTTACATTATCACCAGTGTCTCCAATGTAATTGAGATACTTGATCAATTACTGCATATTAAAGTAATTAGCTACAAGGGACAGTACCTTCTGTGTTACTTTTAAATATCTGCTTTCATTCTCTAATTAATCCACAATATATGTTATTTTAGTGCCGTTGTTCAATTTTTTTCTGTGATTGTACCGATAATCACTGTGATGAAAAGTAAGTAGTGGAACAGTCAAACTAGGGCTGTCAAAATAATGTGTTAATTTTGATTAATGAATCACAGAAAAAATAACGCGTAAAAAAATAAATAAATAAATAAATAAACGCTGAATAATCGCGTGCCTTGCTGCCCTTAGACCTGTTGCATTATTGAAGGCCACACTGGCTTTGTTACATGATGGAAGCAGACAAGAAGACGCTGCTTGGCCCTGTGAATGGAACATTTACATTTAAAAAACGCCCAGATGGGGCTGTTGATTGGAGCACTGTTCTCTAAAACTTCTGCAGTAAGTAATTTTTGTACCATCGGAGTACTTCAAGCCTGAAATATATCCTCAACGCAGAGCATTCAGCAGTGAACCCTGAGGTCCAAGCTAAGACAGCCTCTGATGTCAGTGCTAGCAGCCAGCCTCGTCAAGCCACACTCGACCAGGCATTCAGACATACACTGAGTAAGTCTACCTATGACCTGACTAACTAAATGGGTTGCAATGGACTGCAGACCAGTTTTGGTGGTAGAGGGCAGGTGGGACAATTGTGTCCAAAATCCAGAAGCTTTACTATGACACATCTGCCAAAATTTATTTGAATTGAAATTTTTCATACTTTCACGGTAAAAGTTAATTTAGATTACTTAATCAAAGAGCATGTAATTAATTCAATTAACTTTTTGTAATCACTTGACAGCCCTAAATGAAAAATGATAGATATGTTTCAATAGACCTATTTATTGTAGCCTTGACAGGCCTTTAAATTGAGCAATGCGAGTCAACACATTTAACAGTATTTTTTTTTTTTTTCACTAATATGATAGGCCTAATGAAATAAAAGTAATAAAGTTATTTACACACTGAGATTCCTCCTTTAGTCTTAACAGTGGTTCAAATCCTGCACATAGACTGTAACTCACCACTGTAAGCCAAATTTGTCCTTGATCTCAAGGAGGGAAATTAATGTCCACATTTCCAGGAAATCAAGCTCATATTGTCAGAACTGTTGGCCACTGTGTGCAGCAAGAGTCTAATGCTGATTGACTGATTCATGCCATTTATTGTGCTCCTATAAGTTGTTAATACTGTGCAGAAAAATTGCGTGCAATAGTCCACCTTCCAGCTTCTCTTTCCCTACCTATCTCTATCTTTCTCTCTCTCAAACACAAGCACACACACAAGACGGAGAGAGTGAATGCCGCTTACCTAAGCAGTGTAATATTATGAGTGATGTTCGACTACAACCTGAGGAATGGGCTGCATTAGCCTGCTATAACCAATACAAAAGTAACAAGTCTATTTGAATTTCAGTTATTGTAATTGTATTGTTTAATTTGAAAAAAGTAATTAGTTACATGTCTAGTTACTACCAAAAGTAGTGGAATTACAGTAACACATTACTATGAAACTTTGTAATGTGTTACTACTAACACTGATTGTCACTAACCTGATAATGTTTGCAAATATCCATCTAACAGAGAGTTAGCCAACAGTTAGCTAACTGGCAGAGAGACAGCATTACAGAATTGCAAGATGCGGCTTATTAGTTTAAAAAAAAATCAAGCAACTAAATCAAGTTCTCAGTGGTTTGGTCACAGTTTAACTTCCATGCATCCCCCAACAGCAGCTGAAGTTGCAGCTGTAAGTTGCTAAATGTTCATTATTCTAATGTTGCTCCTCAGTGAAACTGAACAAGCTGTCTGTGTATAGTTCTTCCAAATAACTATTTCCGAGAGAGAAAAAAACTGTAGTGTAAGCAAAAAATAAGTGTGAATGCTGTATGGGTGAGAAGTAGGTTAATGCTGCAGGGTAAATGCAAAATACACAAAACATAATTCCCTTCAAGTACTCATCAAGGACAGTGCACACAGCAGACTGCAGACACCAAATGGCAGCCTATTTATGTGTTGCTCAGAGCCTCAGAAAGCAAACAATACCCCGTCTGAATAATAAGTTTTCCATCCATTGGTCTAATTTGATTTTAGTCATTGCACTTTGTAAGTACAGTCTAACTCATCACGTCAGTATTCGTCACTGAACGCTTCAGTGGGGCATTTTAACAAACAAATTCAAATTGAATCTAAATGCTACAAACCAACTGAAACACTGGCAAATGTGAGCCTGTCAGAGCCCTCAGAGTCTCAGCCAGCCGTGCAGCTTGTTACTTTACACTGTCAGCAGGCCAGCCTTGGTCATGGCTATGTGATGAAACTTAATAAACCTGTTTGTGAGCACTACTTTTTATAGTAATGTCATTATGTCCACATCTCCAAATTTTCCCATGATTCAGGTTTGGTGTTGTGCTCATTGAGTGCCTTTCCATCCACCTGTTTTTTTAATCTTAACTTAAAATGTTTTACACTAGGATGTATCATTAAAAACAAAAAGGGACTCGAGTGTTGACTAAAATGGACATAAATGGATTAATGGGGTGGACATGTCATTCTCTACCACCTTAGTATTCCTTCAGCACTGTGTCCCAGGGACATGGAAATGGAAGTACAATCTTAGCAGAACACATTGAATATTTAAAGGGCTATTTATACTGTACCTCTGTCATTGGCAGGCCCACTCCAGTCAGCCAATACAAGTGATCACCTGATTAGTAAGCTTATTGACATGCATGGTGTTGAGTCCTGCTCTTCTGAACTACACTCAGCGATGTTAGTGCTGACCCTGACTGAGGACAGTCTTTATTTTATCTTCTGTCTCTCTAACAATCACAGGAGCTGAAGATTTCAGAAGATGATCTTGACATCTGACCCGCATGGTTTCTCCCTCTACCTGCCTGCAGGGCAGAACATATGTCATTCTGAAAATGACACAGTGCTGCTGCTCAGGATGAACCAGCTGCTGCAAAACTCTGCTGTACATTCTGAATAATGCTGTTGTACTGAATTTCTACCACAACTCCTAAAAGCAACTGTGTGGTAATAATATGCCTGAGAATTCATAGTAGAATTGTGTATTTTCTAGACACAGCTTTACAAATATTTAGTGGGGATAGAAATTGCTAGAGAAATAATCAATGTGATCTCACAGAACTCTCTGAAATGGCCACGACCCCTGAACACAGCATTAAGGCTCATTTATACTCTCTTTACATATAAAAAAATTGATATGTCTGTTTCAAATACTGTAAACGTCACTGTCCTCGTACTTCCATGCGTCATTTATGTTGGCATAGATACAGCCAATAGATGGCACAAGAGGGCGGAGTCAAAAGTTTTACACAACAACAACAAACAAGATGCAGGTGGATAAGGTCATAATACTGTACTTTGAACAGAGGTAGCATTGTTGATGGCAGTGGTCTGTGAGGCCATTATGTTCTTCCTGACATGTGGACAGAGAATTCTTTTAACTAAACACCCTTTTACTGTTAGTAAACAATATGACAGTTTTTTGGTGGGTGGGGCTTAGCTAGAGGCATAACAATTCTCCAAAGACATTAGCTAGCGCTAACTAGCAAGTTCTGTTGGCTTGTGCTGCATCCAGAAATACCCACTCTGAGTGCTGGAGAGCACTCTAGCACAAACTGGACTGTTGTCTGAATGTACTGTTTGGTTATTCAGAGCACCGAACTCTCAGAGTGGCAGAGCGCACTCGGAAACGGAGCAGCAGAGTGAATGTGTGATTAACTTAACTGTTCGTTAATTTATACAGAAATGGATTGCTCTGTTTCTTCAACCGACAGGGCTCTCATTTTAGTGTAAAACGTCAGACTGAATTTACGAATGCACCACTCTTCGGGGTCACTAGTGTTATTTGAAAAAGTAAACACTGAAAAATGGGACCAGACCGTCCGACCTGTATGCTCTCACTCAGTGGATGGATGATTTGACAGGATTGCTGAAGGTGTGTTGGTCTGCTTTGTGGTTGATTACAGAGCCAATCTTGCAAAGGAGGATGACACTTGAACAGTCTCCTCCAGTTTGTTTTGCTATTGAAGCTGACGTTAACTAATTCGCCAAAAAAGTTAACGTTACAGAGAAATCCAATATTCCTCTTGATACCTCCCCAATATCTGATGAGGTGGACATGATAACCCTTAATACACACGTTATTCATCCCTACAACAGTAAATACTTTTCCCCTAACCTCATATGAAGTGTGCACTGTACATGTGAGCATTTTTGATGATCACCTCCGTTCAGTCATAGACACCCTGACCTTCTCCCTACGCAGGCTTTCTCACTCTTTATACTACCTATGGGGTTGTAACGTTAACCGGAACCCATCGCCTGGCATCACTGATCCAGAGAATTCATGTTTCCACCATGACAAAGGATCCTAGTTGATTTTCCATTGGCACTCTTTCCATGGGGCCAATATGTAAACACAATACGCACCACCACCGAATGTGGTATTCAAAGGTGGTGGTCATTTTATGTATTTCTGTGAGACCAGGTTGGAAATCATTTTGATATCAATTCATTGTTTGATTTAGGGCCACAGCTAACAATTGTTTTCATTTGTTAATATAACCTCACTTTTTTTTGATAAACTAAATGAAACTGAAAATTATTTGGCTAATTAAATGTCAGAAAATAGTGAGAAATTCCTCTTACAAATTCTGAGATTCCACTGTGATGACACAAAATGTCTTGTAGCATATCATAACAAAAAAGAAGCAGAAGCTGGGGGATATTTGACATTTTCACTTAACACAACTTATTTTCCTGTTATTCAACCATATTCATGAACTATATTTTTCAGCTCTAATTTGATTAGTTATCAAATAAATGGCCCAAAAATTTGTTTTAGCTTTCAGGATTTGCTGCATATTTGTCATAAACTGTGTAAATAATGGACATAGCTTCCATGGGGTTATCCATTGGTGTGTGGACTGCCATTTTGAAGCAGTTCAACTTTTCAGCCATTGCTGTCTTGTTTTCTGGGGGCCGGAAGTGACCATATTTGGATAAGAGGAGTGAGGGGTGGATCTGACTAATAGACTGTAGCGACACCTCACAGACAGCCTGTCATTTGAGTGGCCCTAGCCTTAAATATTTTAATTTAATATACCCTTAATAGACCCGCAAGGGGAAATTCCAAGTTTTCACTCTGTTTTTTACAAATACACACAGGCCTGAAACACACACACACATGCACAAACAGGGCCTTTTACATGCGTCAAATGTAGAGATGTCAGAGTGAGGGGGCTGCCCATGGACAGGCGCCCCAAGCAGTTGGGGGTTCGGTGCCTTGCTCAAGGGCACCTCGGCAGTGCCCAGGAGGTGAACTGACACCTCTCCAGCTACCAGTCCACGCTCCATATTTTTGGTCCAGTCGGGGACTTGTACCAGGCTGGTAGGCTTCTGCTGTGAAGTTGAGCTTTTTAAAATGGGGTTCTGTGGGGATTTACTCTGTATTGGAGCCAGTGGCCATTAGAGAAACTGCAGTTTCTGGCACTTCTGCGTTGGCTTCATTTTTCAGCCTCAGAGATTACTGCTTAATATGTATTCTATATAGAGCAATAAGCTTCAGTTACAAAGAAGCATCAACCTTCAAGGCTGAAAAATTAAGCCAACGTGGAACGTGCCAAAAACTGCAGTTCATTAAATAACCACTTGAGGCTGGTTCAGAAGCCAGTCAATCCCCATAGAAAATGCCTAACTTTACAGCAGAAATAAACACTGTTTACAGCCTGGTACAAAAAAAGGTTTGGTCTCTGTAGCTGAGTTCAACATTCATAACAACTGTACAGGGGATGGATTTTAAATAACTCACCTGTTTACATTTTATTAAGGCTTAAAGTTGCACCTAATTAAGGGCATGGCTGCTCTTGCTCCACCATGTCCAAATATGGTCACTCTGGCTTCAAAAAACCAAGAGGGTTACAGCCAAAGTGCCAAAACACGAGTCCACGAACCAATGATTCACTTCATGGTGTCTACATCCATTATTTTACATGATCTCTGGGTACAACAGAGAGTGGTGCAGCTGTGTTGTGTGCATTTTTTTCCCCAGGGGTTTCACCTACTACATAAAGTGTGGAAGTTGTGTGGGCTGTATGGAGCCCAGGAGGAAGACACTGTAGTAAATAGAGTAATAACAACAGTCCTGCAAAAACCTCTAGTCTTTCTATTAGAGCCCGACTGATATATCAGTCGATGGATTAATTTCGCCAATATTGGCTTATCACAGATGTATAGGTATTGGCTTATATGCTGTCCAATTTTTTTGTTTGTTTGTTTGTTTACAGAACATAATATAGAAAATAATGCTTGGGATAACTGAAAAATCTCCTGCCTCCATTACACATCTTTGTCTACGAAGGAGGATTAGGGCCATGTTAAAGAAAAAAAAATCATAGATTTCAAGAATAAAGTCATAAATCTACAAGAATAATGTTGTAAAAGTGAATGGAAACACATTCAACATACTAACGCATATACAGGTGGCATACCCAGATGTGTTGATCACCAGAACGAGGCCCGCTGCTGCTTTCAGGCAGCCTTTGGATGCAAAGTAGAATGGGATTGTAGGGTATATGAATGAAAACACACTGAACATGTGCAGCATCACCATCACCCAGATATGCGATCATTGGTGGCACCCTTCTATTAAGTAGTCTGTAATATGACACAACAACCTTCAGGGGATTTTTTTCGGGTGGTGCACTGGTGGAAGTGGAGGGGTGTGGATCAGTGTGGATGAATGAAAAATGGAAACAATAAACAGTTTTCGGGAGGTAAATGTAATAATATCACCTGCAATCTTGTTGGTAATGCGTTATATTACTTTGGTACAGCTAAAACATATTTTACTGTCACCCCCAACACTGTTTGTACACACTTTGTCGCTTTTTAGTCACGTTACCCTGACTTTCTAGTCTTAATCTGTGACTCTTTTTCTTGTAATATTGTGACTTTATTCTTGTAGATTTATGATTTTATTCTCATAGATTTCTCAGCTTGTTCTCATAATATTATGTCTTTATTCTTTGTTAGATTTACAAGTTTATTCTAGTAGATTTATGACTTTATTCACATAGATTTTTTTAACATGGCTCTGGTCCTTCATATTTGTCTTAAGTGTTTGATTGCAAAAAAAAGTGTGTTTTTGTCAATATATATGAAGCTCAGCTTAAGAAGACTTTCTTTATGCTATACCATTCACAAATTTCTCTCTGTCCCACTCCCACTGCTTCCACCAATCAGTTGATTATGGGTGTTTTCTCTCCTGGTTAGCCAATCAACCTTTGCCAAGATCTCCTTCAGCCATTCATGTTGCTGCAGCAGAACTTTAAATCTGTTCTCCTCTCTGCTGCTGTCAGCTGTCATTTTAGGTGGAATTGTCACGCCCTCCTTCCCCCCCATTCACCTCCTGTCCTTAACCAGAGCCCAGGATGAGCTCATCGAAAGCCTACTCCTCTTGACATCCAGATTCAGAGCGCCCCCTTCATTTCATCTCATCACTACATTCACAGGTAAATAAATGTTCTTTTCTCTAAGAACAAGTCTCTTTGGATTGAAATCATGTATATGTAATATCAGCCGATATGTCAATGTTTTACAGAAATATTAGATTTTTTTTACTCCCTAATATCGTTATTGGCATCGGCCCCAAAAATCCAGTATCAGTCAAGCTCTGGTGTCTGTTTTGTCTGCCTGATTTATATCAGTGAGGGTTGGCTAAATAACAGAAACACTTCTTAGTATAATGTAATACATTTCAGCTGAATCACAATCTGCACCCTCCAAAATGACCAACAGTTGAATCAACACCAGTTTTAATCAAAATTTAGCATTAGAACCTTCATGAAGCAAGGATTTTTTTTTGCAGGTTTGATGTATTAGATTGCATTAGTTTTAGCCAAGTTCAACTAATAAACTAGCAACTCAGTGTTTAACTCTGTTCTCACTTTGTCTCCCTCCCCCAGTGCCATCTGGTTGCCTTCTCACTATCCATTAGGTGCAAGTGATGTTATTGTACACTGTACAGTTATGGTTACAGACTCTCCCTCCACCTGCCTACACGCATATTTTAGGTGTAATTCATTAGCCAAAAAATATACACAGACTTTTTAAGTGTATGTTTCCGCCCCCACTCCTGAAACCTACATCCCTTTGTGAATGTGATTAATAATTTAGACAGTTAGGACAGTAGTCGTTATTTGCTGTCCTTCAAAGAACACTGCAGTCTTACATGGAGCAGGTCTGATTAATGAGTGTAAACAGCTGAGCACATGATCATAGCCTGTGGACAACAGGTGCAAAGATACAGTGGATTGTTGCAAATGAAAAACAAATTGATTTTTAAAAGCTGCAAAGAATCATTTTCCTTCATTTTGACTATGAGTTTAGGCTGATGCTTGCAGGGAGCGTAACAACCTCAAGAAATGCACTGAATCTAATTTAAACAGTATCACAGAAAATGGGGAAAAAATGGATTAAAAAGGACACAAAAATCACCTGAACCTGTTCATACACACATGATGCTCGTTTGCACCGACCTTCAGTGATTCTGATGATTAACTTTGATTCATGCAGGTGGTAACTTACCATCTGCATGTAGCTGCAGAGACGCTGCTGTCCTCCCGTCCTAATCGGCGTGACGATGAACATGGACAGTGTATCTGCTCTCCTCCTCTGGAGTGTGAGACTCTTGTCTTCTCTGTCTCCCTCTTTCCATCAGCAGCTGTGCGTCTGTCAGCATCCGCTGATCTCGGAGCTGCTTAATGCCGCTACACTCTCCTCTGCCTCTCAGCCCACTCTCTCTCTCTCTCTCTCTCTCTCTCTCTCTCTCTCTCTCTCCCTCTGTGCTGTTAGACACTTGTTTTTGTTGCATGCTGACATGTTTCTCTCTCTCTCTCTCTCTCTCTCTCTCTCTCTCTCTCTCTCTCTCCCTCTCTTTCTCTCTCTCTCAGACACACACACTGTTGCCTTTACCACCCATCTCTCCACTGTTTCAAGTGTCATCTCCACCGCTGTCTGGTATATTCTCTGAGGGAGATACAACCTACTCATTTCCCTGAAAAATACATCTTAAGGTGAGATGAGAGGCAAATAATGAAAGTTTGATGGGCTGAAAATGGCTTGTTGCATCTAGTTTGAGGAAGACAGAGATGGAAGATAAATAAGAATGCAGAGTGGGGATCTCACACAGACACATATAGCTATAATCGCTTATTAATAGGGTGAGAATAATCAAAAAGCACTGCAAATTATACACAGAACACACACAAAGACACAAAATGACTCAGAACTAAGCTACTAAAAGAATACATTACCCAAATCCTGTCACTCTCAGATGGCAGGCAGTTAAATATCCATCTGCTGGCAGTTAAATATCCATCTAGCCATCCATCCATCCATCCATCGTCTGCCTATCCTGTTTAGGGTTGCAGGGGGGCTAGAGCCTATTCCAGCTGACAATGAGCAAAGGCGGGGTACACCCTGGACAGGTGGCCAAGACTATTCCAGCACTGATACATAGAGACAGACAACCTCGTCCTGTTTTTTATTTTTTATTTTTTGGAGTCAAGAATTAACCTGACCTGCATGTCTTTGGACTATGCAGGAAGCTTGAGATCCCAGAGAGAACATGGAAACTTTCCAGGAGTAAAATATCTCACATTAAAATGTGCCTCTAGTACAGGCAGGTTATCAGGGCTGAAAATAGATGCATCTGAGATTTGGGGATTTGAGTTGTAATTAAAAACTGCAATATTCTAAGAATAGAGTTGTCATTTATTTCTTCATTTTCAAAATAGAAAAAAGAAAAAGTCAATGGCATGAGAATGAAGCTGTGACTTCAGGTAAAAGTCAACATTTTCTATATAAAGCAGGCTGTTCTCACGCACATATACCTATGAAAAGTACTGCACCATAATTCATATGTAATCCACGTAATCATGAGCCAGTAATTCATTTAACTGACGTAGTTGTGAAGATGGCACTAACAGGAGTAAAACAATTTGTATAAAGAGCAAAAGGTTGGGGTGGTGGATGGGTCAAACAAACACAAGACTTTCCCCCAGGAGACCGGTGTTTGTGTCCTGTGTAAAAAACAGCGGAACTTATTTTAAGGTATATCGTCATGTTACGTTAAGTATGTAGTGTTACAATGCCTGACCATGTCTCTTTTCCTGAACCTAACCCACATAACTCTAGTTTAAGTGCATAACTTTACGTTAAGTACGTAATGTGACAGCGCGCAACCATAATTACTTAATTAAAACTTACCCAACTAACGGGCAGGGGCGCTAATTTATTAGATATCATAGAACCATTGTATGTCCATTTTCATTTGATATCATACACACTGGTGTATGAGGATACACTGGATAAATTCATACTTTAATGACAAACAGTTTGCAAAAAGTCTATCATAAGATAGGGTTGTTTAAAACATAATTTGCTGTCATAATTTCATGAGAATAAAGTTGTAATTCTGAGAAAACTAACAATATCACCAACTTTCCTTTAAAATTTTACCTAACCCTTCTATAATTAATACTTCTTATTGCAGCATGGCAGATCTGTAAATGTACGTCCATAGGCAGTGCTAATGTACAATGCTAACTGACCAATGAAAAACGGCAAACTGATTAAGCAGTATAACATATTAGATTTTGACCTCTATTTATGCTCACTGTTAGATTCGTACACAGGTACAGAGGAGCCTTGTGTCCTTACTCTGCGTTCATTTCATACAAGTGCAGGTTTTCAATTGTTTTAAGCCCCGTTTCCACCAAATGCTCTCAGTATAGTACCTTTGGAACCAAAAGTAACCCTTCAGACATGTTACCTAGACCCTGGGTCCATTTAGCTTTTCCAGTGCAAACAGTATTCTTAAATGTGGGCAAGGTTGTTGTCACTCGCTGCTCCATCCAGCTCTCTCTGTATTTCCTCTTCACTGACGCAGATAGAGGTTGATCTCCATGGGATATTTAAAAATAGCGGGTTTGTGCATTTAGTCCTTCTCAGGCGAGCTCAGGGGCTTAGTGTTGCCGTAGCCCACAGGATCTATGCTCTGCAACATTTTTTTTTCTCTAAATGAGGATTAGAATATATGCAGTTCACATAATCCAGTCAAAATTAATATATATTTTTAAACAAGTGAAGATCCACTCATTACTTAAAGTGTATGTCATCCAAGTGAGACAATAAAAACTAATGGAATGGTCAAAGTGGTCACATTCAAATTTAAGGTGTGCTGATGGATTCACGTTGTCAACTCATGCGTTGAATAACGTCGGCCCAGTGAATTAAGTAATTTTCTCTCAGTCTACAGCTGCTGCTGGAGGCAGAAAAACATCATTTTATTTCATAGTTATAGCTTACTAATATATGTAACACCTGAGTGACCATCCTCTATTGACCAATCAACAGATTGCAGTGTTTCTAGCTCCACCTTTTAATACCAGATCTGTGTGCCGGATACAGTTTCATTGGTACAGTCTACAAATGGGAACAGAAGGAATGTGTACCAAACTGAACTGAACAATACCGGACTGCTTGATGGAGACAAGGCTTTAGAGTATATCAGTCCTTGCCCTCCCCTCCTTTGTTGTCAGATCATCTTTACCTTCGAGTGAGAGTTCCAGCATTTCTAAGTGTTTCCTGTAAGTGTACCTTTGACCAGTTTTTGCCTTTTGACCATCCATTTGCCTGTGGATTTGGATACTTTGTGACTGATTACCCATGCACTGACCTGAGCCTGATTAAAGACCCTGAACTTTTATCTGAGTCTCGTAGTCTGCTTTGTGGGTCCATCTGCAGTTTGTGCTTAATATACAGATATGAACGAAATGGAGCAGTACTACCGTGAATTGTGGGGGCAGTATAGTGTAGTTTGAGTGAGACGTGACTGTTTTAAAATAACATAATGAAAAGAATTCTCCATCCACATGTCATCATGCCTTTAATGGCCTCACAGACCACCACAATCTACAATGCTACCTTTTTTGAAAGGTACATTGTTAACCATCTCCTCCATTGCTTTAGTTTTTGTTGCCAGAAACTTTTGACTCTGCCCTCTAGTGCCATGTAGTAGATGTATGAATATGAATGAGCCTTAAGAGGGAACAAATAAGGGCTACATTTAAAAACCGCAGCAGAGCCACAGGTAGGTGGTCAGGGGGGGATGGTGGGCATACAAAGGCCAGCTCTTGACACAAGAGACTGGGATTTGCATCCACAATCCCTTCTGTGGTTAGGTTTGGGCAACAAGAGCCCTTTAAATAAGGTTAGAGGAAATGTTAATTAATGCCTTGCCTCTTGTACATGGCAGACCATGCCCTTTGTCTAACCTAACGTACCTGATGCTATAAATTAACTCTATGTAAACAGAATTTCTAGGAAACAGAGTTGGATGAAGATCATAAAATGCAATTAACTGGTTAAAAAAAGGCCAGTGAGTGGATCTTATTTTGTAAAACCACAATCCTATTTTTGTTTTTAATAAACCAACCTAAATCTCTGTAGAGAAATGGGCATGAGCACAGACTGGTAATGTAGAACATTGTATTTATTTTTATGTAATAGCACTGCATATTTGAGCTTTAAAGCCCTCATAGACTGATCTGACATCAGCCACCATCTGTCATCTGATGGAACAATTCCTCTTTGGACACCATCTTGTGCTTGTTTACAATTTCCACTGTATATGACCTTCTGCTGTCTCATATGAATATCATGCATTAATAACAGCCATGTTACTGATGAGTGATTCATATTGAATGCCAGATGAAACCTCCAGTGTCAGTTGCGCTCTGCGCTGTGGGAGGTATGAATGGCTATTAATGTTGTATTAATGTGTTCATGGTTCTGCTCTGAACAGGTTTATTCTAACAGTGTGGCCAATATTATTGTACTCTGTGTGTGTGTGTGTGTGTGTGTGTGTGTGTGTGTGTGTGTGTGTGTGTGTGTGTGCGCGTGTGTGTGTGGTGTGTGTGTGTGTGTGTGTGTGTGTGTGTGTGTGTGTGTGTGTGTGTGTGGCCTCTTGCTGTTACCATGGCAATCATTGCCAACAGTAGAGAGATGCACCTGGTACCTTCAGGTTAATGATACATGTGTATGGAAGTTTGTTCAGTCTCATCCTCAGACCTCCGTTGTGTCTTGACCTTTACTGATATCCTGTAGGTGGGCTTCATGCTCAGTTCATCTCCACAGCAAAGCTATAAAGAGAGGCAACGGATGATACTGATGTCACAATGCACAAAGTTTGATCCAGTGAGGCGGACCTACAGAAGCAAAGTCAGGTGATTGAATATTCATGGATAACACTGCAGATCTTGATGGGAATAATTTCAAACTATGGCATTAAAAGTACACTTCATTTTGGAAATACACTTGTTTGCTCTCATTTCAAGAGAAGGATTAGGCTGATATCAGTACAGAG
This sequence comes from Cephalopholis sonnerati, assembly GCA_019142605.1. Classification (NCBI taxonomy): domain Eukaryota; kingdom Metazoa; phylum Chordata; class Actinopteri; order Perciformes; family Serranidae; genus Cephalopholis; species Cephalopholis sonnerati. The sequence continues at coordinate 5,119,847 of JAGQAX010000023.1, read as the reverse complement.
CTGGGTACCCTGGTTTAGCATAAAGGCTGACAGCAGGGGTGAGTTACATGCTGGAACTATTTCTTGATGAACAGCAGCCAGGTGCAGTGACTGTGTCAATGCTGCGCCCAGGGTGTAGGCTCTGCTTAGACACATAGCTACCCTACGCCATAGCTTGATGTGCACCTTCCCAGAAATGTAACTAAATGCCACACAGACTTGCTGTTTATTTTTATAAAAGCACCACAATTCATATATAACCCACATAATCATGAACCAGTTACTTGTGTATAACCCACATAATTGGAAAGGCTGCGATAACTTGAACAAATCACTGACGGGAGTGAAAAAGGAATGAGTCCATGTAAGGCTGCAGGTCGGGATATGGATGTATTAAGAGAGCTGGATACAGCATTGAACGCAGGGGACCCATTCTCTCCTAAGAAACTGCTCAGTGGCGCATGATTATCAGCATTACTTCCGCACTGTACAGCCCAAAGAGCAAGCACACTAGAGACTTACGGCAGCCAAGCTCTGCCAAGTGCAGCCGAGCAGCTAACTTCCACTGGCCAAATGGCTAACTTTTGGTTTAGTGCTTCGCTAACTTGATTGGGAATAAAATGATTTTATCTTGTACCTCTTCTAGACTCCCGAATGTTATCAGACCCAATGGATCATATCCTGATGGTGAAACGAGTCAATTTTCGGGGGTTGTGATGTTAAAAAAAATGTATCCAGTAATTTACAGATGTCTCATTCCCAGTGTAAGTCTATGGGGAAAAGTCTTTTTGGGCCATGGGACATCATGCAATTGCAGTACCACTGTTTGGCCGCTACAAAAATTGGCCTCAAAGTCCAACCCACTATCTGGGTGCCTGGGTTGGGGTGGCGGAACGATCACAAAATGCACGATTTTTCAACACAGGATCTTCCCCCAGAAGACCAGTGTTCGGAACCATGTGAAACCAACCAGGTATACTTTAAGTCATTTAAAGTTGTGTCGTTTCTTTTCCTACACCTAATCTATGTAACTTAATGTTAAGTATGTATAACTTCACATTAGGTACATACTGTCATTCTTGGGCCGCTATTTGTTTGAACTGTTGCATGAGGGCTTGTTGTATAAGTACAGAAAAAGGCTGCTAAGTGCTAGGCTATTTATGCAATGGAACATGTCAAAGGCTTTAGCTAAAAATGTTAGCATGTTGTATGTGGGGAAAGTGCGTCTAGAAAAGACAATTGTTTTTCTGTGAACCTGTGTTGCAAAGGAAATTAACACAATTGGGAATGTCATAGGCTTATACCAGTAATGTTAGCATGTATACATGTTGAAAACTTTTCTAGAATAAAACAACTGTCTTGTTGGTGAACCAAAGTTGTGTTCGTTAAATGTTGCTGTTGTTCCTAGCTTCATATTAGTAGAGGAAAAGTCTGCTAGCTGCTAGGCTAATTTATGCAATGAGACATGTCATAAGCTTTTGCTAATAACATTAGCATGTTGTATTTGTGGGGAAAACGTGTCTACAGTAGTTTTTTTCTGTGAACCTTGTGATTTATAATAGAGACACATTTTGTAAAGTTACCTTTGTTAAATGTTGCTTTTATCCCTGGCTTCATATGAGTGGAGGGAAAGTCGGACAGTGGCTAAGCAAATTTATGTAATTGGAAATGTCATAGGCTTATGCTAACAATATTGAAAAAGTGTTTGTTTTGTCGGCGAATGCTGTGAGTTATGATGGAGCCAAATTTTAAACTTTTGTTTATTGTTGTCATTATGTTTTGTGTTTGTTTAAGTTGTGTCAGTTGAATCAATCAAACTTTACTTTAATTTCACAGAAACTCAACAGTATCATAGAGATACCATCGCTAACCAGCGTTTTGGAGGTGTACTTGCAGAGCAACTTAGACATTCCACTGCACAAGTATAAATGCTCACAAAGGTGTACGTCACTCGTGTAGGCTGCAGTAGAGCCTACGTACAACTACAAATCAGCCTTCACTGTGAGGTTTCAACTTTGGTACAACTGTGTCTTTAGAGGACAAAAATCTGTATATCACAAAACCTGTGCTATAGCTGGAAATGCTGCACTGAAGTATTGGGTGGAGTGATATACTGTTTTTGTCAAGAAGTAGTTCCAGTAATTGTTCTCCTAAAACTGAAAATTTTGTTTGAGAGTTACATTGTTGTGCATGGGGTACATGTCCCCATGGACTGGTAAACATACGCCACACCAAATTTGTATTAACCTGCGACTTGAAATAGTCCCTAACAAATGCACTTCCTCCTGTTTGTTTAACAAATCCCACGTGTTGTCCCATGTGTTAGTCTGTCTTTAAATACTTTCACTATACTATCATTTTACTCACAATGCACAAACTGGGCACATAAGGACACTGGCCATGGTTGCAATTATTTTTTTAATCATTTTTATCTCAAGAGCATTAATTTTGTTATCAAACCTGCTGCTTTCCTTCGGCTTTGTAGCAGAACAAGATAATTAACCTGTTCTGGGGGAAAACAACTTACTGATTAATTAACTGGGGCTCCCCAGATGACAGGATTAATAATACTTGCAATCACAGCAGTGATTCCATAGAACACAGTGCAGCCTGTAAACACTGTGGGGCTTGAGTTTTGAGCTGAGAGCCACAGGCAGGGTGGGAAAGTCAAAGTATTGAGAGACAGACTTACACATTGTTGGTCTGGTTTTGCATGTAGGATTTGGTGACAGCAACAAAAATACAGAATAACACCAGACTAATCTTTTAACCTTGTGTGTATGAGGTGAGCAGATTACCTGTACTACCGGTAACTTAAAGGGACAAATACATGTTTTTCCCTCTTACCTGTAGTGCCATTTATCAGTCTAGATTGTTTTGGTGTGAGTTGCAGGGTGTTGGAAATATCGGCCGTAGAGATGTCCTGTCACAAATCCTTGAAGTAGTGTAGTTATTATGATGGTATCAACAGGTAAGCAAATCCATACTTTGCAGAAATCGATGATCAAGCACATGGAAACAAATTGGCTCAAGCTCTGCTGGTTTACCTTCTGCCTGTGGAGAATACAGTAGCTCGGTAACCAGTGTAAACTGTTATATATTGTAATGGCTGGATGGAAACATCTACTATACCTATGTTACAATGGAACACCCATGGGTGGATATTAAAACACATGCAGCCTCATGAATGATTGGAGAAATGCCAATACACAAACAGCAAGCGATATTGCCTGATATTTACTATCTCTAAATGACTCCCATGCAAAACCACTGATACATGTTGACACCCATAGTCCATGAGAAGGACAACAGCTACAGAGAATTTGGCTGTTCTCTGCTTTAAAAAGGTCACTGTCCAGTAGCCGACTCTTAACGCTCAAATGTCAGAGTGTTCTTGAATGCACCAATAGCTTTTGAATCAGTCCCTGCTCCCTATTGTATAACCATGCAATGAAAAGGTCACCGTGATAGATTACCTATCTGAAGAAAGTCTCTGCATACGGATTTTAATAGTGCACTGAGATGAGTGGAAAGCAAAGGCTGCCTGGAAGGCAGGAAATCAATCGAAAAGATATGGAAAATAGGTCTGGCATATGCATGGCAGTAATGTAAGGTGTACTGTATGTGATTTGTGGTTAATGTAGAAATATATAATATCAATGTCCTGTCACATTTATAAAGGGGGTTTTTTCAAGAGGGGGTGTTTTGCTATGTCTGCTATGGCAGGACAGAAATATTTTCTGAAACAAAGTAGACAGTTTAATCTTAACATATTGAGTCAAAAAGTAGTCTGTGGGCACTGGTAGGAAAAATACATCTGAGATTTTTGAGAATGAAGTCAAGGGGCGTAAATGTAGACAGTCCAGGCAGGGCAGTTACACTGGGGCCCATGGGGTGAGGGGGTCCCATAAAGAAAGTGGGCCATCTAACTATATGTTGGGCAGAAAACAGGTCCTTGTGTTCAAAGAAAAACTCCATTTGCTATATATGCCTTTGAGCCTTAGGCAAACCCATCTTCATCATGTTTGGTTTTTTTTGTTTGTTTTGTTTTGTTTTGTTTATTTACAATTAAATGAATAATCCCTTATCTCCATTGGTATTTTTGTCATATATATGCAATGATGATTTCTGGGTAATATGCATCTTGGTGTTATCCAGCATCATGTTTCTGTTTGATCATGTGAAGATTTTCTGGTATCTAGCTAAGGCATATAGCATGTAACTAACGTTCACTAGGGCACATCCTATTAGCATGCATTGGGGCCCGTTGTAACTGCCTCGCGCTTTTGATGAAGTCATAATATTGTGAGGAAAAAAGAACGTCACAGTCACAGTATGACAAGTAAAAAGATGCTTCATGAATCAAATGGTACATATTGTGTTTGGATTGTTTGTAGGATTACGTATGAATAATTTAAAACACTAAACTTGATCATCTTTCTTTTGACCAGTATACAGCTGTGGTTTATATCTCCAGGCTCAGCATCCTCTCCTCGCTGTAGACAGCTGTCTGACAGCCAACATTGGTCTTTTTGGGATGGTCTCCCACTTAGGTTGCAACGGTATGAAATTTTCACGGTACGATAATCGTCTCAAAAAATATTGCTGTATCACAGTATGACTGAAGTATCATTATTATTATTATTATTATTATTACCAATCAGAATGAAACAAAAGGAATGGAAACAAGGTTTTCCTTTGGTTGAACAAAATCTAATTTCTAAATGGAGGGATGTGTAAATAGTCTCCCTATTGAAAATGATGAAAATACAGGTGAGATTCTTCTTCCAGTTGTATTTTTTAATACAGTAGGTAAGCAAATGTACAAGGTATGATAACCATCAGTTTTCATGCCACAGTGTACTTTAAAATCGGTGCAACTGCTGAAACCCTATCTCTCGCAGGTGCTTCACATTGGAAAGCTGTACAGGTGAGATTAATGCTTGATGGGGGCATTTTCAAATATGTTTTGATTTAACAAGAGAAAAGACTTCAAGGATGAGAACTCAGAGGTTAGTTTGGCAGATCTACATCTTGTTAACTTTTCCTCCAATAAAGTATAGTGTTAAGACCCAGCTTGGGGAAAGGTAAGCAACATAAAACCAAGTGTTAAAGAAAACAAGATCCCACACTGTAAACCCCAATTCCCTAACAAAGTCCATGTCAATAGAGTTAAATGGTAAATGGACGTGCATTTGTATAGCACCTTTCTAGTCATTCGACCACTCAAAGCGCTTTTTACACTATGAGTCACATTCACACATTCATACACTGGTGGCCAAGGCTACCATACAAGGTGCCACCTGCTACTCAGTTTTTAACACACACACACCGATGGAAGCATCATTGGGTCATCCATCATGTGAGTGTGATGGAGGGATGAGGGTCGAAGGAAGTAGCCAAGAGTAACGAGGGATGTGCGATGAAGGGATGAGGTACACAATCAGCACACTTTCAAGGAGGACACCCAAGATTAGTGTCACTAGTATTGAGTAATAATTTAGCATGTGCCCACTTTATTTCTGATCTAGACATTAAGGAGGTTTTCACCAGGAGCTGAATTATCAGCAGAGGTCTCTTTCTCTCCAAAACAAACAGACCCAGTGATTTAAACCAGTAGAAGCACCAAACAAAGCAGTTTCACGTTACAAATAAGTGTTTTTTAAACTCTATTTGGCATGTTGGAGACAGGCTTTTAGCCTAGCACCTGCTAATGCATGCTTACCTTTTTTCTCGGATAACTTAAGATCCAGATGTTCAGGAGGTTTTTAACATGAGCCATATTATCTGCAGAGGTCTTTTTCTCTCCAAGACAAACAGACCAGGTGATTTAAACTTGGAAAAACACTGAATTAAGCAGTTTCACGTTATTTTTTTTTTTTCTGACACTGCTCGTCATGGAGGGGCTTCTAATTATGGTGGCCGATGCAAAAACAAGTGACAACAGCCACTACATATTCACAACATTTCAGTTTAATGTACATTTTTTTTAGTTCACAAAATTCAAAAATTCAAAAAATGTTGATTTCACTGTAGGTTTATGTTTTAAGAGATCCAACCTAGATCTCTCTTTTATTTTCATAGCAGCATCATTTAGGACAGATTTAGTGTATCCTCTTTGTTGAAAATAGTTTTCCATTACCCTCACATTCCTGTCAAAATCATACGTTTTTTGGCAAATACATTTTAATCTGCAAAACTGACTAAAAGGAAGACTGTTTTTTTAATGGTGAAGGATGATCAGAGTCGGCCCTTAGTAAAGTATTTCTAGCAGTGGGTTTTCTGAGTAGGTCTGTATACAAGTGGTTGTTCTCTCTTATGATCCATACATTTAGAAAACAAATTATTTTGTGGTTAAAATCCATAGTAAATGACAAAAAGTCAGAACATGAGTTTAGATATGTCAAGAATGACTCTAGTTGAGTGTTAGACCCTTTAAGCAGGCACAACACATCATCGGAATACCTCTTACATAAGAATATATTCTCCCTGAAGCCATGATTAGAGTAAATTAACTTCTCTTCAAATAAGCCCATATACAAATTACAGAATGAGGAGGAAAATGAACTACCCATCAGTACTCCACATTTTTGAATATATAAAGTATCTGGGAAAATCCAGTAGTTGTGTTTTAACATCAGTTTTGCCAATTCCCAAAGACAGTTCTTTGAGAGACTTCCAACAAGATTGTGTTTTGAAAGGAAGTACTCCAGGGCCTCAACACCTCCATCCAGTGATGGGATGCAAAGACATCACACGAACAAAGGACCAATCTACAGCCAGTGTTTGATTTGTCCATTCTGGGCTACTGTAGAAACATGGTGGTACAACATGGTGGTCTCCATTAACGGGGACCCGCTCCCTGTGTCGATATAAATGGCTAAGGTGAGGAAAACACAACAGTTATTTTTTTAGGTGATTGTGCACTGAAGAAAATACACTTATTATATTACATTCTTTTTCGGCCAGTATATCCCCCTGGACCTTTAAGTGGTCTCAGGCCAGTGTAACAGCTGATAGTACCAAGCTGGACCAAGTCTGTTCGAGTCCAGGTCAGTTCATGTTGACAGTCAGCTGTTGTGTCTTCTGAAGTCTTCAGATACAGTCACTGACAGTCGCTCTCAGAGAGATTATTTTAAACATTTTTGATATGTGTGACTGACATTAACATTTGAGGGTGTCGCCAGCGTGTCGCCATAGGAGACATATTGGTAAATAAACAGCTTTACCTGAAGTTAGTTTCCTCACCTCCAGCTGACTCTGTAGATCTCACTCAAACTCTGAGCTTTTTTTTCTTCCTTTCTTTAAGGACAAATGTCACTGCACATAAACAGTGCGAGCTGCTGGTTGTCGTCCATGTTTGTTTTGCTACAAGAATAGTCTTCCATCACAACGTGTGTTTCTTCCTGACTGTCAAAGCCTGAAAAACTCTGTGTGTTGAAAACAATCCTGTCTTTGTAGCAACACTCCAGGTTTGTCCTCAGCTTCAGTTAGCGTTTGTATTAGTGCTGTTCACAATTTCTTTGCTCTATTCAGTGTTCAGCAGCTGGAGCCCCTCGTTTATTCTGCATAGATATAGGTATTAACAAAGACATTCATAAACATGACACACACAAGTACATGCATGCAGGCATGAGGAGGAAAGCTGATTATTATTCTGTTCGAGAAGGCTTCAGTTGTTCCAGGAGCTCTCATGAGTCACCGTACTTGCTCCTGGTCCTTGTGGTGATGAGTGCAGCTTCGATCTGTATCTTTCTTATCTTTGGGTCCATAAGGCAGCTCATCAGGTTGCTGTGGGTGTAGTTTATATCACGCCTCAGTGCTAAATAAAAGAAAAGATGGCAGACAGACTGGCTGCTGAAAGCAAAAAGATGAAAACGGTTGCTTTTCTTAGCTAATTAAAAGTTGTTTTGGAGATATGTGGTTAATCTAGGTCTCTGCACACACACACACACACACACACACACACATGTATATATATATATATATATATATATATATATATATAAATATGTAATTTCATGATTCAATACACATGCCTCTTGTATATAGCCCCTGAAATCTGACTGATCACCCCAGGGGCCACCCCATTACCCTGAACTCTGACTGGCTATGTGCCTAGTCAAAGGTGGAGCTTAGTTTGAACCAACTGTTTGACAAGTAAACCAGAGTTTCGTTCATACCCAGCCAGCATTTGTATGTGGGGCCCATGTGGGAAGTAGATGAGTTGCAAAAATGGGCCGCATTTGGGATTGTCCATGGGTTCCATATCGGCCCCAGGCCATTTACCCGCATGTGTGGATTTACCCAAGATATTTTGGGCCCATATCCACTTGGTACCTAGGTAGCCCTAGCATAACCATGTGGGGCCCACTTGGGTAAAGCCATTGATGTGGGCAACTGGCATGGGGCTGATATGGAACCCATGGACAATCCCATATGGGGCCCATTTTTGCAACCCATCTACTTCTCACATGGGCCCCACATACAAATGCTGGCTGGGTAGGTTTAATCCAGTCTTAAACCTGAGAGACAGCAATGCATCAGAGCGGTGCTGAGCCTGTCACACACTCAGAATAAGATTTTGGTTTGATTTGAAGCAGAACGGTCTCTCAGGAGTCTGCTGCTCCCCTGCTACTCGTGTTGCCCTCATCTTGTCTTGCTACTTGTCACTCCTGAAAGATGTGAGAGCACTTTTATACACAAAAGGTGTCAGTTGTTCTTTTGTATAAAACTTTTGGGGGTATAATTTCTTTTCGAGGACTTGAAGAGTCTGGAAGTATGGAAGCTTTATATGACACTTTTCACTCTGTTGTGTTGTGATTAACAGGTCATTTATCTTTGAAATTAAAATTTTAGACACAAATGTAAGAAACTGTAGGCCACTAAAATGTAAGCAATTAAAGTACATATGAGTGGTAGTACTTCATGCCACCCCTGCATAAGTCAGTGCTCCACTTGGGTCACCTCACTCCAAAAAGTCTGAAACTTTAAAAAAAAAAAAAAAAAAGGTTTGATTTTTGTGTTGGCACTAATTTGTTGAGTTATTTTTCATGTAGTCAAAACAACTCAATAACAGTCAGGTTTCACTGATGTTACTTGGCGTGCACAATAAAAACATGATCAAGTATAAAGATATTTAATGTTTTGAACTGTTTTTTAATTTTCAAATGTTTTCAGTAATTAAATTATAAATTAATATAATATAAAATAATAAATTGTTTTTTGAAATCATGGATGTCGTGTCCTCCAGACTAAGGAGGAAAATGACAATCTGGATTGTTACTATCACAAAGTTCGAACAGCATCTGTGATGGTATGGAAGTGTGTTAGTGTAACTCTCACATCTGTGAAGGCACCATGATTGCTAAATACAGGTTTTGGAGCAACATATGCTGCCATCCAGACAATGTCTTTTTCAGGGACGTCCCTGACCCTAATCCAGCAAGACAAAGAGACACATTCTGCATGTGTTCCAACAGCATGGCTTCACAGTAAAGAGAGCAGGTACTGGACTGGCCTGCAGCCCAGACCTGTCTCCCATTGAACGTGTGTGGCCAATTATGACGTGTAAAATACAACAACGGAGATCCCGGACTGTTGAGCAACTGAAGTTGTATATCAAGCAAGAATGGGAAAGAATTTCACTTTCAAAACTTCAACAATTAGTGCCAGTTCCCAAACACTTACTGTACTGGTAAAAGAAAAGATGATGTCACACAGTGGTAAACATGCTCCTGTCCCAACTTTTTGGGAATGTGTTGTAGGCAACATATTCAGAATAAGTGTATAGTTACAAGTGCATAGTTACAATGATTAAGTTTATCAGTTTGAACATTAAATATCTTGTCTTTGACAAGTCTGTCTCTGACTGTCTCTGATGGACAAACTCTGTTTAGGTGATATATAAGCTATTAAGCTCATGTAAATGTAATAATTATTCAACTGATATTCCTCATATTCCTTAATGCATACTAATTCTTATATTTGTACATATATATTGTATGGTATTCTATATATATATATATATATATATATACATTAATATATGTATTTATCTTCAGTGATTTTCATGTAGTATTGGTTTAAAGAGGACACTCTGCATCAAGGTAAATCCATGCTGACACTTGTTAAACTAATTTGTTGCCGTTTTCAGTTAAGGATGTATTTTCATGAATTCTTTGAGGACCTCTTTTCACTGGCTGCTCTCATCACACAGTAGTATGACATCATGATGGATCACCCTGCCTCAGTTTCCTGGCTGTGTTTTAGGCCATTAAGCCACACGAAGTCACAGCAAGCTCATTTGCTCCTGTTCAGTTCCAACTGTGCATTTATTTGTACAGTTGCTGCCCACCCTGTGGATTCTGTGATGATTCAAAATTAGGATCACATGATCCTCCCACATCCCTCTGCTGCCTGAATAAAACATTTCATTATCGTTCATTTGCGCCAGTAAGCTACAATAAGCTTTAATTAGATGTTCAGTCATGTCTCCTAGCACCCATCATCACTGACCGTCCGTTTTTCACAATTTGTCATCATAAAATAATCCAAATGTCAAATTCATTTTTTTCTGTCCTTGTTAATCAGAGTGCCTTCATGTGGCTCTGATAGGACTTTATTCTCTGTCTTATTAAGCTTTTGTTTTCACATGAAGCCTCAGAATCAAGTTATTTTACAAATCGACTCTATAAATCTCTATAACACGGTAAATGACTGTATGTGATGTAGCGAGGTGTTTCCAGGCAGCTGTGCAGAGGACCAGCGCCTCCCACAGGCAGAAAGTTGCAAGTATCAGAGAGGCTGTGTTTCCTCCTCCTGTAGTCCACACCATACAAAATTAATATTCAGTGCTGATTTTTTTTAATTTAGAGAATAAATGGAGCTTAGTGTGTTTTCAGATTCTGTTGCTGACTTCTCCCACAGCATGTCAGGAATCAGGAATATTCCAAATATTCCCTCTAACCTCAAGGTTGTGTGAGGATTACCTCCAAATTAAAAGCAATTCATAGAGTGTACATAAAGCGCATCCCTGCTTTAAATGTTATAAATTACAAGTATAGTATTATATGATATTAAAAGACATAAATGAGAAAGAAAACAATTATGTATGTGAACATAACTGTACAAGACAGGTGCATCTGTGTCTCTATGTAAGGATGAAGTAGTGAGAAATGATGGGCCCAAAAATTCAAGTGTCACCGTCAGGACTAGATTAGCTCTCTCGGGCAGGGAAACTCAACTTGTTTTACTCCAGTGACACTTTTGCAGAATGCCAGGAGGCCAGGGGCCAGTTAATTTATGATATTTATCTGTATATATAATAAATAAATTGCCTGTTTTCACTTCTCAGTATTTTCTGTCCTCACTCATTTTTGCCAAGAGGTGCATCCAGTTGCAGCAGCCCTGCACAGGCCAGCTGTACAACAGGGGCATTTCTAGGATTTCGGGACATCCTTGTCTTAGCCTGGACCTCTGTTGGGAGTTCTGGGGCCCTTTTTTGGTAAACAAACTCTATTTTGATGCTTTTTTTATGCACTGTGGCACCTTATTTATATTTAAAGTACAACATAAAAATTCCCAGTGTGACTCAATTTATGTTCATTGTAAATTAGAAAATGGTCTGTGGGCCACCCAGCATCCTATCTGCGGGCCCCTTTTGAAGTTTTATGGAGGTGTTTTATAATCTCATGACCAGACGTTAAACCCACAGGAGCTCCATCTACTTTAGTATTACACCATTGCCAATTCTTACACTTGTAGCCTGAAACGTTTCAGACTCTGACTCATGCTGACCAGACAAACGTGGAATGTAAGCTCCTTTTCCTTGACTGCATTAAAAAGCCATGGCCATCACACAGCAGCAGGATCGGTCTTCAAGTTAAGAGAGCGGCTGTCCACAATTTATGCATATTGCACAGTGGCAGTAACTTCAGTGATAGAGCTGTTTCACAAACGTTTATACAGTGAAATCATTGGGAACAAAGCAGCTGAGCTCAGGATGAGGTCAGTCAGGGTGGTTATCACCTAATTAACACGAGGGGGACCATTTTTTAAACAACACCTTCTGCGGGCTGATCCTCCTGAGGGAATTCCCCCCAGGAGAACTGAAACAACAAACTTTTTTTTTTTTATGACGCTCTCTCTCTCTCTCTCTCTCTCTCTCTCTCTCTCTCTCTATATATATATATATATATATATATATAACAAACTTTACTATGAATTTCTAAAATCATTATGACTATTTTGTGACATATTACATTACTTTTGTAATGACATACTATGCTGACATTTTTAACCATGAAATTTTTAATTACTTCTAATGAAATACTAAACTGTTACTTTTTTTCAAATAAGTTTTTATATGACATACTGTACTATGAGTTTTATATCATTTTTATGACATACCATAGTTTGAGTTTTAATGCCATACTATACTAAGACATTTTTAACTATGACAGTTTCAATTACTTTAAATTAAATACTATACTAAGACTTTTAATGGCACACTATACAATGGCATTTTTAACTATTATATTTTTAATTACTTTTTATTGACATACTATACTTTTTTTTTTGCTTTTTATGACATTCTATACTATGAGTTTTTTTTTATATCATTTTTATGACATATTAAACTATAACATTTAAATGACTTTTTTATTGCATACTATACTATTTTAATGACATTTTAATTAATTTTTTAATGACAAACTATAGTATGACTTTTAATGACATACTATACTAAGACATTTGTGATTACTTGTTAATGACATACTTTTTTATGACTTTTTATATGACATTCTATACTATGAATTTTTTTTACTTACTTTTTACTTTTTTATGACCATACTATAACATAGCAAATGACTTTTTTAATGACATACCATAGTATGACTTTCAATAACATACTTCACCATGACATTTTTAACCGTGACATTTTTAATCACTTTTTAATGACATACTTTAATGACATACTTTACTAAGACTTTTTTTTCACTTTTACTTTTTATGACTTTTTATACAACATATACTATGAGTTTGCTGTGGTATATTATACTACCAGTTTTAATGACATATTATACAATGGCATTTTTAACCATAACATTTTTAATTAGTTTTAATGACACACTATAGTATACTCTTTTGATACAACAAAATACTACAAGTTTTTTTTTTTTTAAATCATTTTCATGACTTTTTTTCTCACACATTACACTGTAACATTTTAAATGACTTTTTTTAATTAATACCATACTTTGACTTTTTAAATCGCATATTTAATTACTTTTTTAAATTACATATTATGTATGAAGTAAGATACCAAGTAATGAGACAGAGAGACAGTGCAATGTTTGACATTGATTGTACCCACAGCAGTCAAGCAACAGCTTTTGCTGGAGTTCGGCAGCACCACTTGCATAAATCAAAGGCACAACTGTAGAATACCATAACATTAGAACCTGTAGTAATAACAATGGCAATTTGTTACATTTATTTATGATTATGACATTTGCTAATGATTATTTCAGAAGGTGGTCCTTGGTTGCATTTTGGGCATCAAAGTTGTTTTTCTGTTTTCTTTTTTTTTTTTTTTACTTATGAGAGTTTTGCTGTTTAAATTCAGTGATTGCAGTAGTGACATTGCTGCAAAGCATGGAACTTGTCCAATCCTTCTGTCCATTAGTTATACTTGCTTACTCTTTAAGAGGGTCTTGGGGCTGGGGCTGATCCCAGCTGCTGTTTGGCATCTCTTTCCAGAAACTGCTATTATTACTCTGGGTAATCCACAGCAACAGAACACAATGTCTACTGTTTTCTTTTGAAATATGTTTTTATTGGGAAAATTGTTTGTATGAAACCTGTGGACAGTGTCATCTGTGGAGGCCACCCTATCCTCAACCAACCACATTAGACAAGCGGTCCCCCTCCTCACAAATCTTCTCATGGGCAGGGGGATGGTATGGCACTCAAATAAACAAAAGAAACTAATTAATAATGTTTGACCATCCTGAACTGTAGTGTACATCAATGCACATGTCTGTCAGTTTGGAAGTGCATGAAAAATGCAGGCTGATTTGATATATGGCTTTCTCTTCAAGGAAGTCAGTGCATTTAAAAGTAATGATCACACAGACATACACACTTTCTCTAAGAACTGGAGATACCAATTAAAAAACTGCCATCACAGTGAAGGGAGCAATTAATCAAAAGGAACAGCTATAATAGGATACCCACATGAATTATGACTTGTGTCTCTCTTTTTATACGGTATCTGCTACAACACTCTGGATACAAGCACAAAAATGCCTGGGACAGAATATATTTTCTCAGTGTACAGATACTCCTCAGCTTCTAGCCATCCATCTTGACTCAGAGAATAATTAACTCTGTGCATGGAAAATGTCACTGTGTGCCTGAGGAGTCAGGTTGATAATAATTCCATATGGTTTGACAGAGGAGATGTTACAGCTGTAACTGTAAACAAATACAAGTTTAACTGATGGGGCTATGGTGGTCTATGGCTGCCAATATCAAAATACAAACTTTGTTTAAAAAGAAAGAAATTCAAAACCTACTTTTAATTTTCATGGTTGAAAATGCCTTGCCAATTGAAAATAGCACTGATGTATAATTTGTACTAAACTCAAATTGACTTGTTATTTGAATTTTTAAAAATTGTCATTGAAAACGAAACTTTAAGTTATCATATAAAATATGATTTATACAAATAAAACACACACAGACATTGTAATATTGGTAATTAGATAATGAAGGCATTTAAAAAATATTAAACATCACATTATCAAAAGGTTAGAAAATTATTATTTTTTTATTTAAATACTTACTTACTTACTTTTTTTTTATGTTAACAAGACTTCTGGAAACTTACTGGAGAGATCTTTTTACTCTGTACGGAAGCCAAATGATGCCAGGAACAAAATATAGCTGCAAAAAATACAGCAGGACGGTTTGCAAGGTGAAACTATGATGAAATTTGTAGTGAGGGGGATCAGTCATACAAAACTACTAGTATGGTCCTTTAAGTAAAAACATAGAATTATAAGCCAACAATATCAAAGTAGAACTACCAATTAGGCAGAATGACCCTTGTCAGTTAGGCCAGGGGTCTTCAACGATTTTTAAACCCCTTAAACTCAAAGAGACATGGAGCAGGGACCCCCTACTATACATACTGTATAAAATTAAATTGCACATGAGAAATTCTCTGAGAGAATACTCTCTTTTAGCAGGTCCTCTCTTGTTTGCACTTGCTATGGCTGCAAAGACAGCAGCAGTTGTAACAGGCTAGGTGCATTAGCTCGATCCTCTGCACTTCTACCTGTGGTTTCTGAGGTTGACGGTATGTCAGAGTCTATAGCTCAAAAAGTAACAAAACAATCCACTGTGTCTGAGAAGATTGTCCGTGCACTTGGAATAATAATACATTTACTGGCCAATATCTTTCAACATTGTGTAAATGATAGCTGACTAATTCACCTTGCAGTTATGGGTAGGTGCTGCACGGTGTTTTAGTGTTAGCTAGCTTGCAATCGCTCAAGAATTCATGATAATAGCCTATCATGAATGTTTTGTCCTGTAATTTTTTTGTTTGTTTGTTTTTCTTTTTTATGAATAGGCCGATTTATTGTTGCTAATAACATGTTGGCCTCATGTTAATGTGTTTTTCAGAGATGTTTTAATTTTTTAATAAACAACTTAACTTAAATTCAAATTAAAATTGTCAAATAATTTGACAGACTCCCTGCATTAACTCGGAGGATTCCCTAGGGGTTGCAGACCCCCTGTCGAAGACCCAGGAGCAAGGCTATATAATAAAATATATTCAACATTTTATTATCACTGATGCATTAGCATTAGCGGAGCATTTTAATGTTATAGCTAGTAGAGGTTGGGATCATTTTAACAGCTTTATGTACTGTTACATAACTAACAGTACCAGTACCATATCAAAATGAAGTAATTATAGTTGTGAACTAAATGTAATGCAGTAAAAAGTTCAATATTTCTCCCTTACACTAAGTGAAGTATACAGTAATAAAGTAATGACATAAAATGGAAATACTCACAGAAAGATTTTGTTTTATACTTAAATATTGAACATCCTGTAAGTGCAGTACTTTGCATATGTTCTTGGTTACATTCCACCACCTTTATGTATAAAAGCAACACACTTATTCATGACACTGAGACAACCATTTATTAGAAAGCAGATTGTCAATGGTTAGTGTTTCAATTTCACAGGTTTGCATCAGTTGTCTTGTTGTTTTTTAGTCCCTCACACAGGGCTAAGACCTAAAACTCTTTTTACAGACAAGCTTGAGGTCAATTTTTCTAATAAGTTTTCACTGGATTGGATCAATTGAATCAACACACCAGACACTTGATGTTATTTTCCTTCAAGGTTTTTTTTTCTGTCATCACACAATGTTTAGTTGTCATACAGGCAAATGTATAAAATAACCAATATATAGTCTGTAACATACATTACACTGGTTAAAAATTATATGATAAACGATCTGCTCTACACATGATAAAGACAGTACCAACATCTTTTTTGTTGTAGTTACACAGTCAGTCCACATGTGGGTGGTGTTGTCCCACTACTCCATCTGTCACCACAGAGGGAGGCAATGACAGGGTGTCCTGGAGGATCAGCAAGTTAAGGCGCAAATTAATAAATGGATTCATAAAGCAAACACTTTGATCTTATGTCCTTGTTGCATTTCACAAATAAAAGTCTCTCCCCTAGATCAATGTTAGTCTTATGTCCTTTCTGTGTAGGAGTTCCTGTTGTGCTTAAACCATGTGTATCAGTATGAAAGTTGTGATATCAGCATGTCTATTCAAATCTCAAAGCTCACTCTCGACCATCCTCCATTCGTACCAGAGTTCAGTCGTGTTTTTCTGGCAGCCATTCATGAAATACTGCAGAGAACTGACATGGATGAGACAAGTAATCCAGTCAGCATCGTGTTCAGTTTGACTTTAAGTTACTGTGCCATGATGAATTTTGAATAAACCCATCTGAAAATTTTTATAAAGTGCTGCATCATTGGATACAAATCATGTGACCTGCACAATGTGACACACCTCAGACAATGAGACTAAATGTTAGATTTTACATGGTTGTAGCATCAAACATCCACCCCTGTAGGCTTTAATGGCTGCTAAAATATGAATTTTGTTCTTTCACATATAACAGGTATATTGTTTTTAAACCGGTTTTTATTACCAAATTTTATGACCAGGTGTCACATTTGATTTGTCAGCCGCTCACAAGTAGAACATAAAGACACCGTATCCTAACAGCAAATGAGCAAATGAGCAGCTGGGTTTTCCTACAGGGTTTTCTACCAGAAAACCCTTTTCTGTATGGTAGCCTCGGCCACCAGTGTATGAATGTGTGTGTGAATGGGTGAATGTGACTCATCGTGTAACAAAAACACTTTGAGTGGTTAAATGACTAGAAAGGCGCTCTATAAATGCAGTCCATTTACCATTTACCATTTAATTTGCCAGAATGTGCCAATATTAAAAAATTAAGCTTTAGTGAAAGTTCAGTCAGGAAGACTTGGTTGGGTCTTTTAAATATTTCTCACAACATCTGACATTCACTCCTTTCTGTCTGTCAATATCAGGGGACTGTCAATTGAGACAACTGATTAACTGAGATCAGCGACTCTGATCTCAGTTAACGAAAAGCACAGCAACACACCTTCTCTGTTAGCCTGTCAACTTACTGCTTGTTTTAAATATGGTTCTCTTTCTACTCATAGTTCTTTCATGCTGCAGTTGTGCACACCTCACCATCACCGCTGAGGCCTCCCAGATTCATCAGCCTCATCAGCCTCGTCAGCCTTTAGTCTCAGAGTCATCAGCCACCACCACCAGTGTGTGGACTCCATGGTGGATTTATCTTGTTGCTGCACAGATGCCACTCGATCGCAAATCTCCCTCAGAAGTCCAAGCACCAAAGGCTTTCTGTCACTTTATATTTATCATATCATCTGTTAATCTGTACGGCTCCAATCTGTATAAATCAATTGTCTTTAATTCATTTACTTTTTCTCTCCTGATCGAAATGTCAGTTCAGCCTGTTCGCATAAAATCAAACCAATTTAAACTACTGGACTGGCAAAACTTGAAACTGAGTCTACATTGAAGCTCCACCAAAACAGAGTATTTAGCCATACTTTGGAGAAAACCCCACTCACACAATATAGACAGTGATAAGGTGAATCAGTCCTGTGTTAAAACAACTGTATCGGTAAGAAAAAAATCTTATCCAGGAAGTCCAAGTAACAGAACAGTAAATATTCTCATACACCAAACAGTAGGCCACAGCTGCAGTTCTTCATAAAGAAGACTACTACATTTCTATGGCTCCTTCTTAAGCGCACACTGTTTGATTCTCACGCTGTGCTGATATGCTCTCAGCTGCATTACTACACAAACAGTCAAACAGTGTAACTTGTAGAAAATTAAATGCAGCCATGTTTGCTTTGACCGATTACCTATCTCAACCCACCTTTCAAGTCTGATCAAGGTGACTTTCATGCTGAAATATGCTGCGGTATGCTTCCGAAAACATGTTACAGGATAATTACGGTTAATCACACCTTGAGTAAGTAGCAAACAGTGTATCCTCATTATCTAAAACACTTTATTTGGAGGTCAAATGTAAAGTGAGTGAGCACTAATGATTCACTGCATTGAAATACTGTGTACACAACTACAGTAAGTACAGCAGGTCAAAGCTGAAGCAGGAGTGTCTCTGTAAACTGTGAGAGATTTTTACAAACGTTCATCGTCTCCTTTTGTCTAAATAAATGTGACTGATCAGGGGGTTTGTCTCCAGCCTGTCTGATCATCTGCTGTGTTTCTTGCCACACTGGACTTGAGCACAGTGAGTCAGTTAGTGCAACATTTTTACTGATAGAAATCATGGACAAAACTACAAACCCATGTTGTATAAACAGGAATGATCCTTTAAAGCCGTGTTTTTCAAATGAGGGTCAGGGTACCCCTAAGGGTACTTTAGAGTACTGCAGGGGATACGTGAGAGTTTTTTAATAAGTTAATTTCAAAAGTATCAGTCCTGCTAAATTCCTAAAACAATTACACTAAAATAAGTTCAATTAAAAAGGGTAAAAGTAAGTTTGATACATTTTATATTCAATATTCCTGTTTTCAATGCGATCTTTTCGCTGGTCTGGGAGTACTCAGCTGTACAAATATTTCACTACGGGAGCATTACTGAAAAAGTTTTAAAGTCACTGCTTTAAAGAACATACAAATGATAGTAAATGGGCTAAAACATGCTAAACTACTAACATAATCCTTTCATGAGCCTCTGTACTGATGCCATCCAGTAAAATGTCACCTGTTACATGCTCCATGTGGTGCCTGATGGCCTCTGATACGGCTTTTTAATTGAACAATCTAAGCCCAAGGTTACTAGCACAGCAGTCTCCATCAGTGGATGGAGGTTGCTCCGTTGTCATGGATGTTTCTGTACTTTCTGTACAAAGTTATTTAGGTCAAGAATAAACATAGAGAAGAAGTTCTAAAGTCCTCAGAAAATTGGAAAATTTTAACTGCTACAGTTCCACGACAACTTAGCAAACTCCACTTGCTGATGAGGAGTCAATCACTGCATCCTAAAACGCATACTATGCACTACATATTTGTATACTACACCATGTGTACTATCGCTGAGCATACTTTTGTGTACATAAACAGTAGTATATTTTCAGATGCACTGAGATGTATTTACCATGCCACTCCCTAAGAGCCTCCTTGTCAGTTGGAGACAAGTGTAACCATGGTAACCTGTGTACACCTCAGCTCAACTGCCATTTGCGAGCCTGATGAACTTCCTGAGTTTTTGGTTTTCATCACATATATAGGAACAACATTACTTGTGCTGTTAGCAAATGCAAACAGGCAAACAGGCATCTTCATAGCCAGATGATGCGTAAATTAGCATGCTAACATCAGAATGCTATAATGTAGGGGTTTAAAAAAATATCAATACACTTGAGTATTGCGATATTATGTTTTGTAATACTGTATCAATTTTTTTTTACTGATAGAGGCTAATGTTAATTACTTTTCTCAGATTGCCTTACAAGTAGTGCTACGATGGATGTTAAGGGGACTGTGATAACTACAACTGAAGATGCCTCTGTTGTGGTTGGATAAAGTGGTGTGTTCTTTTTACTCTAAAACTTTTCCTAAAATTAGATTTTAGAACTACAACTGAGCCTTGGGTGGTGTTTGCCCCCAAGGCAGTGATACTGCCGCAATTTTTGTGAAATTCTGTCATAATTAGCGTATTAATTTTTGAGTTAAAACATGTTTTGTGAGGTCACAGTGACCTTGACCTTAGACTACCAAATTTTAATCAGTTCCTCTATCAATTCTGAGTCCAAGTGGATGTTTGTGCCAAATTTGGAAAAAAATAAATAAAAAATTTGCAGTATTAAAATATTGCGTTCACAATAATGACACATATGAGGTCACAGTGACCTTGACCTTTGACACCAAATTCTAGTCAGTTAATTCTTGGGTTCTAGTGGATATTTGTGCCATATTTGAGGACATTCCCTCACGGCCTTCTTGACATATCGTGGTTACAAGAATGAGACGGACGCAACATCACAATGACCTTGACCTCTGACTACCAAATTTTAATCAGGTCTTCCATCATCCCTGAGTCCAAGTGGATGTTTGTGCCAAATTTGAAGAAAAAAAATCCTTGTGGAATTCGTAAAATATCGCATTCACAAGAATGACATAGATGAGGTCACAGTGACCTTGACCTTTGACCTATGACTACCAAACCAGTTTATCATTGAGTCCAAATGGACATTTGAGTCAAATGTGAAGAAATTTACTTAAGGCAGTCTTGAGAAAACCTAACCTAACCTAACCTTGCTTAGGTTGACTGGTGACTCTACATTGGCTGTAGGTGTGAATGTGAGTGTGAATGGTTGTCTGTCTCTATGTGTCAGCCCTTTGATGGTCTGGCGACTTGTCCAGGGTGTACCCTGCCTCTTGTTCAATGTCAGCTGGGATAGGCTCCAGCCCCCCTGCAATCCCTAACAGGATAAACGGTTACAGAAAATGAATTAATGAATGAATTATTGAGATATCATGTTCACGAAAATGGGACGGACGGACGAACAAACAACCCGAAAACATAATGCCTCCAGCCATGGCTGTCGCTGGCTTGGAGGCATAAAAATCGCAATATATTGCAATACATTAAATCCTAACCTCTGTATCATAATACATATTGTAACACTACATTCTTGCCAATACACAACCGCTCTAACAAGCAGATGTTTCGCAAGTACAGCTACTGTTAATGCGCCTGACAAATTTTATGGCACACCATCCCAATAGTTTGAGATATTTCAGTCTGGATTAAAGGGGTGGATTGAAAAATCAACATCTGTGAAGCCACGCCAATAGCATGGCTAACAAAAAGCCCAAACCATGTTGTACCAATAACAAAGCTCAGTAATCATGTAATATGTCCTCCATCTGTAATGGTATCCCTACCACAATACTTCATATGGTGTTTCCTAAATTGCACATCAGGCACCGGTCTCATGACCAAAGTTATTCACCTCTAGAGGTATTTATTACTTGTTACAGAGCTGCCTTGGTGGCTGTCTGCTGTTATGAATGTTGATGTCACTATCGCATTGTATTGTGGGATATTTATGCCGGCGTAGCCTCCAGTGTTTACATACTGCAACGTTTCACCAGAAATAGTATGCAATTCATCTACTGGTTTCATACTAAGGTTTCAGACATACTAAAAAACCTCACATACATACTAAACAGCGTGTTAGTATGGAATTTCAGACGCAGTCTGTGTGATGTGGTTGATGTAGACATTGAGTTGACATTGTTTTATCCAACTGCTGTTTCCGTGGTCAAGTTTGAACTCGAGCTCAATGATGCAGCTTTTCTTGATGCCTGATGCAGGTGTGAAATGTCATGAATGTGACATAACCCGAAAGCTTGGGCAGCATCTCGGGATACCAGCCCCGTTCTCCACATGACCAGCACCTCCCTCAGTGTCAACAGACACACGCCTCAGAGTCAGCACCATGTCCTGTCTTTGACATACACTTGAAATTTCTTGGTATTAGAAAGCGTAGTGGCTTGGCAGGTTACTGTGCGGGGGTGCAGCGGTGGCTCTTGTAAGTTCCCAGGTGGCGGAAGCTGCGCCCACATTGCTGGCAGCAGTAGGGCGTGGCCCCACTGTGGATCCTCTGGTGGGTGTACAGGTTCCCCAGCTCTTTAAAACGCCGGCCGCATTGTGGACAGGCGTACGGGCTCTCGCCGGTATGCACCCGCTGGTGTCTCTTGAGTCCTGATAGCACTGAGAAACCTTTCCCACACTGGGGGCAGGGGAAGGGGCTCTGGGCCCCACTGTGCACCAGCCTGTGGCTTTTTAAGCGGGCCGCGTGGCGGAACCTCTCCCCGCACTCTGGACACATGAAAGGCTTCTCTCCAGTGTGGATGCGCTGGTGCTGCCGCAGGTTGCCAAGGTAGTTAAAATGGCGGCCACAGTCCCCACACTCGTAACCCCCCTCGATTTTAATCTCCCTTTTCACATGTCCCCCTCCCCGCCCCACACTAGCACCAGCCCCTACTCCTGCCCCATCCTCGTTTTGCCCCCCTCCACCCCTCCTGGAGTCACTGCTGCCGTCTCCCATGGCGGGCGCAGTTGAGCAGGTGGACTGCAGAGCCTGGAGAGCCTGGGCACCAGCAGAGTCTGAGTGTATCAGTTTGACATGTTCCTCTAAGAACACAGAGTCAGGGCAGAAGGTTCCACACAGAGAGCAGATGTAGGTGTGGCCGGGAAACTGCTGGCCTGAAACCACAAACAAACTTTATTTCATTAATGTCTAAATTACAGCAAACTGTCCAACAGGCATCAGACAACTGTTGGCCAGTCCACCATGCTTTATTCAACATACGCTGTCTTCCATCTTGCCTTCATCAGGGTCATGTCTGAGGTTGTTTTTAGTACCTGTATATACCTGTACAATCAATTAGTCAGTCATGTGACTTACAGATCACAATAGATTCAAATTAAACAAAATATAGCATTAATATAACTTCCATAGCAGCCATGTGCTGCTGAATGAATGCTGTGTAATAAAAAAACAAACAAAAAAAAATCACAATTTTATATTATAAGTAATTTTTGTCATCAGAATTTCTTTCCATAGAGGAAGTAAGATTTGTAAAGACAGAACTGCCAACACTTCATAAATTATGCTTGTTCTAGTTTTCTAAAGTTGTTCTTTCATAGTCATTAAATTATAAGATGAGATAGAACTTGATGCCTCCCTGAAAAAAATGCTTGTAGCAGAGATGTACAGTAAACTAGGTAAATAATATACCGTATACATAATATTAACTTGAAAAATATTTCAAGGTTACCATTAGAGATGTTAACCGGTAATCACTTAACGGCCAAGAATAATTACATGGCTACCTGGAGGGTGGTCACAATGTTTTCATAGCAATATGCCGCCCCAGCAGGATGCTGTTACCAGTGGTAATTGTGGAATGAGCGGTGCGGCTAGCTAGCTTGAACCAGGCACGAATGGTGCACAGCGCAGAGTGGCCAAGGCTAACCAATGGAGACAATGGGCAGTGGGCACTGTGTTTTTCACATGTTAACACAGCTAGCTGGCTGTCGTTCAGCAAAGTCAACAGAAAACTAAATAAAAGGCAAAACATTTACATCACAAAACATTAAAATTTCAGCATCTCTAAATTGGTGTCGGGCTATCAAAAGCAAAATAATCAGAAACTGATACCCGTAGTTACTATCTGTGCTGATGCTGTACATGATTGGTGGGACAAACGAAAATCAATAAAACAATGAATCAGAACCACAGAACATGCAATAGTCCTGCGTTCTCATTCTTGAGCCTTGCTAATCTAAATTGAAACTAGAAAAATGTATATGTAAAATAAAGAGAGGTGCAAGTTGCAAATGATGGCACAATGCATGAATAATAGTGCAGGGTAAGAAAGGGAATACTTCTCAGCATATCCAAACAGTTTTGATATCAATATTAGGTCAAAAGGAGTGAGGATTTGACTTCAGGTGAGTTTGAAGCTTACAGCTGATACATGACACTGACTTTATGACCTGTTGTGACAGTCATTGATACTGCTCCAGCTTACACAACATTTATCAATCTATCTTTAAAGCTTATTACAGAGTCGGTCCCGATTTTGTAATTTTGTAATCCTCAGTCTTACCCACCTGCCCCAGGCCTGTCTGTGCTGCCCTCCAGTGGACTCCCTCCCTCCCCTGGAGAGCTCTGGGGCTCCATGGAGAACTCAGAGGGCTGGACGTGTGAGAGCGGGGCCTGGGCCTGCTCCAGTCCACCTCCCTCCCTCCTTGACAACTCATCGTCATCATCATCCTCTGTCTCACCGGTCAGGTTGCTCTCACAATCGGGTTCCTTCATGACTGGGAAAAAAAAATCATCACTTAAAACTTTATCTCCAGAGGAAGTTGCACTGCCTGAATTTACTGTTCATATTTTTTCCAGTGCTATCAGATTTCCTTACTGGCATTTCATGGAGACCACTTCCACCATCAAAGAAACAAAGACATTAAAAGGTAGCAATGATAAAAGCAAAGGGGGGCCGTGCTTTTACAGATCCTTTAGAGCTGAGTTACAGATTTACCCTGACCAGGTGCAAGAGAATCAAACATTCCTTTTTGTGGCTTCTGTGTGACACAGTTTCTTGACTTACTTTATTTAGTTTTTTTTTCTTACTTACCCTTACTGTTAACACCTTTTTACTGCCACTGGGTGGTATTCTTGCTTGCTTTGTATTCTAATCAGTGATTAATGGATAAGTTTTGATGCGCCCCCTTTTTTGCCATTATACAATCCAAATTAAGCTTGTGGAACAATAAAGGAGAACTGAGGTGAAATAAAAATATGCCAAAGGGTCCAATCCAGCCCACTGGATGACTTTGCACACCTAATACTGATGCACTTGTGAAGGCTAAGTGGTGCCATGTTTCAGGAGCAAGCTAATGTTTTCAGAATGTAATTCTTTACAATAAAAGAAAGAAAAAAATTTGGAGGTGGTGTTATTTATAGGTTATTATGCAATGGTCTTACTGGTCAAGCCCACTTGAGATCAAATTGGGTTGTATGAGGCCCGTTATCTAAAATTAGTTTGAGAATCCCTGATTTTGTGGATCATGGGGGGGTCTGGAGCTGATCC
Source organism: Cephalopholis sonnerati (assembly GCA_019142605.1). Lineage (NCBI taxonomy): Eukaryota > Metazoa > Chordata > Actinopteri > Perciformes > Serranidae > Cephalopholis > Cephalopholis sonnerati. Next base: position 5,094,548 of record JAGQAX010000023.1, on the reverse strand, counting down.
TTGCTGGGTACACGACTGGTTGCCAGTCTCTCACAGGGCCAACACATAAATGCAGGCACACACCTTCAGGCAATCAGGGGTCTCAAGTCAACATAATCTACATGTCTTTGGACTGTGGGTTTTTCCAGAGTAAACCCATGAAAACACAGGGACAAGATGGAAAATCTTACACACCCCTTTACCATTAACATGTGTCTTTCCCATCGCATGTGTCACATCCAAGTCCTCCTTTCCTTCCATGTTAAAAAATCCACAAAAAGTCCAGACGTTTGATTTTAAAGAATGACAGTACATTTCTGGTTTCTTTCTCCGATCCATCCATCTATGTTTAGACAAACTTCCTGCCAAATGCCACTAAGACCTCTGAGAAATCATCTGAAAAAAAGAGCGTGCAGTGGTCTCACTAATAGTTGGTCCATGATTGGATAAAACCAAATATCTTTACTAGCAGTAAAAAAATTGCAGGTAGGCTAATAAATGCAATACGCCATCTTGCTACTAGGGTTGCATTAGTATACCTGTTTTCAGGTATATCATGGTATGAAAATTGATGGTTATCATATCGTGTACATTTGCTTATCTATGGCAATTTAAAAATAAAATGCAACCAGAAAAAAAAAATCTCACCTACATTTTATTTATTTTAAAAAGGGAACTTACTTATACTTCCATTACATAAAATGGCTTCATTGTTAGTTATAGTAATATAGTGTTTGGTCAACCTCAAAAAAAACCCTTTTATTTCCATTCCTTTAAATGTCTTTGTTATTGATAATAATAATTATAATTCTTTAATACCGTATATCACCATATGAAAACCGCAATACTTTCTGATACGGTTAATTGTATGGTGAAAATCTCATACAGATACAGTTGCAACCCTAGTTGCTACTACTGTTTACTTCCATTGTGCAGTGTGCAATGCCCTCCGTTTATGATGGATTTACTTTTTAGTGTGTGCTTTATTTTACTGTATTTGTCCAGAAGTAAAACATTGTCCTCCTCTAAACAATTTCGTTTGTTGGCTTCTTTTCCTCACTATTTATTGACCTACTCTGTGAGACAATAACAGGTGAGGTGATAACAGGTATCACTGGAACATGTGTAAGCAAACCATCTCCATGGAAACTGTAGAATTTCTCTTTTAATGCTGTAAGTAACTTAGGAAACTTTCAGCTGAGACAAAATTAAGTCTTAAAAGTGTAATAGTTAAGGGGAAAAACCTGGGGCGTTTTGTGCAACTGGCCAGAGACATAATTTGGTTGAAATGGGGAACTGGCCAGTTCAAACCCATAATTAAGCAGTGCTAACCAGTGCACCAACATCCCCCTCTTTTTGACTTCATTAAAATTTTATTTTAGAATCTCAAACTTTTGACTCATTATCTACAATATAACTTAGCAAAAGTATTACTTATTTTTATCATTCCTAACTTTCCATCAGTTTTGCTGGCAGTAATGGTCCCCCACAGCTTTACACGGTGCATGTCTGAAGAATTCTCCTCAGTTGTCACACACACACACACACACACACACACACACACACACACACACACCTGTGTGGTTACCTTTCAGGTCTGAAGAATACTCCATTGGTGCTATCCATTCGTAGTCATACATCCGTTTGCTGCCAGAGGGGAGCATACTGAAGAGGTCATCTGTTGCGGACTCGGAGTCTCCGTGCCCGGGCCCGGAGCCAGCCATGCCGCTGTCTGGCCACAGGTTGAGGGATTGCGGGTCCGGATCTTGGCGAGTCTCCCTGTCTCCGCTGGCTTGGCTACTCTGGTCTCCGTCCATTTCAGCACACCCTCTCGAGTTCTTGTCTTTCATGAGATAGTCGCAAATAGCATCTATATTCTCCTTCTTCACACCAGGCATGACAGCCTTGGCTCTCCTGGGGTCGACACTATTGTGTTTGTTACCGGAGCTGAAGTCGTGTTTCTTGAAGCCAGCATCTGCAGACGGCTCCATGGTGGGAACGCCGGTGAAAGGGTCCCTACCATCCCTCTGAACTGTCTCTAGCCTCGCCTTTAGCACTTCAATCTCCTCGCTTTTCTCGCGTAGCTCCATTTTCAGGACTCGTATCCTGATGCTGACCATTTTGCGGATCTCAGACAGCGCTGTCTCCAGCACCACGGTGATGTTTCTGCCGAGGTGCTCGGTGATGTCGCTGACCGAGCAGAGCAGCTCCTCGTCGGGCTCCAGCTCCAGGAAATCACCGTCGGCTCGGTTCGCTGACCCGGGAGGCTCCATGAAGGCGCCGTGGAGTTCAGGAGACAGGCTCGTTTCAGCGAAGCTGTGGTTTCTTTTACGACTCATAGATTAGCTTAGCTAAGGGCTATATTTTTCCGAAGAGTTTGGCTAGCTAAATGCTACCCAACAAGCTAATGTTTGGATGATGCTGAAAGATAGTAGTTAGGTTTGTCACAGTTAGACACAGGACACCGGATGTAACAAGAATGTCTTCAAAATAAAAGCATTATCGGCTCAAGCAAGTGACTAGCCTTGGCCGAATATACTGTTGTTTTGAAAGCAGTAAACGGAAGTAGTCTTTTTGATAGTAGTGCAACTGACAGACACACAGCAGAGTTGCAGCAATGGCTGAATTTGGCAGACTTTACACCGGTTTTAATAAGTAGCGCCCTCTACAGTATACATTAGGAAATAACTTAAATGAGTGGGAATATGACATCTTGCAGAAAGTGTACTGAAGTGCTGAGCCATCATGTATTTTGTGATCCCTTCTGTGACTGTCTGTTAACTGCTGTTAAATTGCTGAGTGTTGCTCCAGTTTTAGAACAACACTGCTCCTGCTGCTCAGCTGAGCTAACAGAGGAACTGACTGGAAGAAAGGACATGCTGAGTCTGTTCCTGGGATGTCTGATGAAAAATACACACTCTTGATTAAAGGAATACTTCACTCCCCACTGACCAATTCTACATTAATAACCCCGTGTTACATTGAATTCACTCAGAAAACTTAACATGCCTCTGTTGAATAAAGGATCCAAGAACACAGAAAATTATAGATGAATTTAAGTCAATGGGGTAGACGCCTTACAACAACACTATATTAAAACATATGTTTACAAACTCGCACAGCTCTATCAGTAGAATCCATGACTCATTTATCCAGTCATTTGCTCTGTACTTTCTAGGGATGCAACGGTATGAGATTTTCACGGTACAATAACCGTCTCAAAATACATTGCCGTTTCACAGAATCACTGTTAACAGAATTAATATCAGTCAGAATGACCCTCGAAGAAATTAAAATGGAAGTATTATCTTTGGTTGAACAAATGTTTTATTACTATTATTAAGACATGAAATAATTTCTTAAAGATAAGTATTGTGTAAAAAGTCTCCTTTTTGAAAATAACTAGGGATGCATGATATTGCATTTTAAGCCGATATGCCAATATATAACAACTCATTTGGCTGATAACCGATACTGATATTGATATATCCCTTTTTCCCTACCTAAATCTGGTGATCATCAAGTTTCTTCTGTAGTGGAATTAGTATCATATTATGCATGCATACTGTTATCATGATGGCCAAAAAGCAGATGGAGACATGAAATACAATACTTTTCAATGCATGTAATATTCATACATTGTGCAAAATAAGAAAAAACACGTTCTGACATGCCGATACAATCGTGCATCCCTAAAAATAACAAAAATATAGTTGAAATTCTCCCTCCATTTCCTTTTTTTTTTTTTCAAAATCGTAGATAAGCAAATACACAAAACATGATAATCATCAATTTTCATATACCTTAAAACTGATATATCACTGCAGCCCTTGTACTTTCTAAACAGACAGCTCTTTCCGACGGGAAGCTGAACAAGAGGTAAAACTTATTTATGCTCTCTTCAAGGCTACGGCCTTACCAAATAATAATAAAATAAATAAGTGACCATCACATTTTTACACCCTTGGTATTTTTTATTTTTATTTTACTGCATAATACAGTAATAACAATGACGATGATAGAAATACAAAAAGTCAAACTCACATTTGTGAACAGAAATGTGTAGTTTTGGTTTTAGTGTGGCAGTGAAAAGTGAGTGTAAAGTTTTTCCATCAGCTTGCTATGTTACACCACGTGGTTTTGGTTTGGTAGTTAATTATCGGGCCCACACTGAATTTGTGATGACTACTTTGCAGATTTTATAAAATATATATTATCTTTCACATTACAAGCAAAAAAAACAGTAAATGCCACAGATATTCATTCTGGGTCACTACTGAAAACTGTGAAAAAAAGTCTGCAGATTTCATTTGGGTCTGCTAATTATAACCTATATTTTTCCTCCAAAATTAGCATTTTCAATACATACTGCTTTGGTTGTCCAAACATTTTTCAAATATGGACAACATAATGTCCAACATTTTTGACATGAATCCATGGGAGGCCAGGTCCACAGCTTCGACTCTTTCCTTTATGGCTGCTGTGGCTCTCCTTAGATGGGACCTGTAATAAATATATATTAACTGTTGGAAGCACTGTACACCACACACTATGACTCTGCATTAACTTGGGGCAAGGATTCAATCACACTTGAGATGAGTTGGCACACCTGACAGGTGTGGCATACTAAGATGCTGATTAAACAGCACCATTACTACACAGGTATGCCTTGGGATGGTCACAATGAAAGGCTACACTTAAATGTGCAGTTTGATCACAACACAATGACACAGACGTCACATGTTTTGAGGGAGCATGCCACTGGCATGCTGACTATAGGAACGTCCACCAATGTTCATTTCACTACAATCCCCTGTCTCCAGTGTTATTTGTCTTCAATTTGGCAGTACACCCAACCAACCTCACAACCACAGACCACATAACCACACCCGCCCAGAACCTCCACATTCAGCGTCTTCACCTGCAAGATTATCTGAGACCAGCCACCTGAACAGCTGATGCAACAACTGCTTTGGACAACCAAATCGTGTGAAAACGGCTCAAGGAATTTTATCTGCATGTTCATCATCCTCACCAGGGTCTTGACCTGACAGCAGTTCATCATCGTAATTGACTTGTGTGGGTGTGAGGTTGGTTGGATGTACTGCCAAATTCCCAGAAACAACACTTGAGACGTCGTATTGTAGTGAAATGAACATTTGGTTCACAGGCAACAGTTCTGGACACTCCTGAAGTCAGCAAGCCAACAGCACGCTCCCTCAAAACTTGTGACATCCATATCATTGTGTTATCAAACTGCACATTGTAGAGCTGCCTTTCATTGTGACCATCCCAAGGCACACCTGTGTAGTAATGGTGCTGTTTAATCAGCATCTTGATGTGTCACACCTGTCAGGTGGATGGATTATCTTCACTAACATGAACTGAAACAAGTTTTTGACCAAAACTGGACAGAAATATATTTACTGAGTGAATAAAAAAGTTAAGTTAACTTAGTCCTGTGAAAAATAGGAACAAACACAAAAGTGTTACCTTTAAATTTTTTTCATTTTTTTATTCATTCCAGCATATTGACACAACACCTCTCTTTATCCCCTTAAAACAATATTCACAAGTTGGATCAATTTTTATAAAAACCTGTTTTGGTTATTTGATTGGTGTACCCTTGCATACTGAAAGAATGAACACATTTGGACATGGTGAGTGCTTCAGAGGGAGGGAGTCATCACCTTTTTTCCTCTCTTCCATTACCTTTTCCATAATATGAATGAATTGTATTTTGGTCCTCATGATTTCAGTAAAAAAAACTGAATGATTAAACTGTAGAGAATCTAACTGAGCTAATGATGTATAGCATCTTCATATTCACAAAAGTTTATACATTTAAATTTGTATGTGCGATTTAAGCAGCTAACTAACGTTAGCTCAAGCGGGGAGCAGACAACACGGTGGGCTTTAAGATGTTTTATATTCAAAGAACTTCTATGAAAATGAACTGCTTGGCAGCATCAGTGGCAAGACTGACATTTACTTCTCAAAATGTGTTGCCACACCTGGCTATTAAAACCAGTTTAGACCAAAGATTCGCGACGAGAGGAAACTGTTTTAGAATGTTTCAGACAAAAGCTGCAGCAGCATGAACTGAGTCTGAGCTCGACTCAAGCCGGTTGATGGTGTCAGATGGTCAAATCGCTGGAGGCTGGTTTTAGAACATAAAGGTGCTATGCTTTCACTGCAGACTGTTGACCCATCTAACGCTCCATTTTACCCTCACTTGTCAACAAGACTTTAAGATACTTGAACTCCCTGGTTTCATCACTACTACAAATGCAACTGTAGCCGGTATCTCACTATCCTCATTCATATTTTAAGAAGCTACAAATTCTACTCAGCCACAAAATAAGCCTGAAAAGGTGGAAATCAGAAGAGAGGTCTGAACTGAGCTTTAAAGGGACTCAATGTTGTAGCTCAGCTTTTAATTGATGTTTTACAGTAGCCACAATTTCAAATGTTTTGGTGGCATCTCAGCACACTAAACTCAACTTCACCAGACCCCCTACACAAAAAGGATCAAATGCAGGTGTCATTTGACTGGAGAGGTTTCAGTATTGGTTATGTGGGTTGATACCATGACGAAATCAAGTACTGATACCCAACCTCAATGAGGGTAAAAGGTTTAAAGCGAGTGTACATAATGTGAGTGTGAAACATACCGGAACTCTGACAAGCTCCCCAGAGTCACCATCTCATCCTCTGCCTCAGGCATGACATGAAGACCTTCAAAGGGAAGATGGTCTCTCACTAAGACTGCGAGGCTCTCACACAGTGCATCTACCTCTTCTGATGAAAGAAAATAGTAAAGAAAAACAGTAAGTTGTTACCTCAATAAGATATGTCTTAGTATGTTATGAAAATTTTAAGACAATGACACAGCTTGCCTTCACAAAGCCGAGAAAACAGGGACACCTTGGCTGTAACCTGGGTGGGCTTAATCCCAGCTTCCTCCAGCTGGGCTTGCAGTTCTTTCCGTGCATTATTATCTGTCCTGAGGTATGTTGCTATGGATGAAAATGACATGTATTCTGGAGGACCTACTCGGCGACCCAGTTCATCCACTGTGACTTTAATTCTGTGTGGACACATATGATCACATTACAACACATCAAAGACAATTCCGTATATCAAATGAGAAACATGAACACTAGTCTACGATGATCACAATGGCTCCAGTAGTGAACCATGTTTCAGTCCAGAAATAAATGCTGAAATGTCCTTTGGGTGCACTGTCAGCACTGTGGGGTTTGTACAGACTGGAGCTCCAGTAGGAAAAACAGCATGGATTGTGCAGAGAAAGGACTCAACTGATCAACAATGTCATTGGTAAGTTGGGAAATAGCGCTGGAGGTCCAAAATTCTGAACTTAGCCTTTTATATCAAAATACTATTAGACAAATCATACCTTTTCTTTTTTCCACCAGATGATAAAGGGAGTATGCTGTAAATTTCTTTGAAAATCTTTGGTGTAGAGGGAGCAGAGGATGCTGTTGGAGGCTGGGTAGAGAAAGAAGAGGACTTGATGGGCGCAGGCTGTTGCTGGGTGCTGGTAGATGGGAAGACAGTTTGTACCGGTGAGTCTATTGAAAATGAAAAGCCTCAATCATTAATTCATCCTAAAAAAAAACAAATCATTTGATGAAAAGCTATCATGAAACAACTTTTACCACCAAAACAGGCCTCCTTTCCAATTAATCCTCTAAAGCCTGGTATATACTGGGTAATTTTAGGCTGTTACAAACGAAAGATGGTCAACATGAAAGAACTGTGGTGATATCTTTGGTCGTGGCTCTAAAACGGTGGTCCTACGCTACACAGTGAGACAGGTTCAAGGATGGCTGTTGTCATGGTCTTGTGATCAAAGACAGCCTGGGATAAAATTCTGACAGTATCAGAAATTTGGGATGACCATCTCACTGTGTGACTGCTGTTACAATCTACATCTGCTAACCAAACAATAGGAATATAGCATGAAATGACGCACTGATGCTAAACCCAAGCAAATAGACAGATAGCAGCTCGCCATGGAGGCAAAATGCGAAAAAGAAATGAGTGGGATTTCAACAAAGAGGAAAACCTTGTAGAATTGTAGCCGCAGAAGCCTTGCTTGGACGAAGCATGAAAGGAAATAGCGGCGGAGTTGCAGCTGCCAGGTGAGCAACCTAGCAGCTAGCAAATACACATACAGACACACCGCAGTATGTAGTGCCCACAAAACTTGAGGTTATTTAATAATGTGACCCTCTATGTTGCGCTTCACAGTTGGAGAAGTAGCATCCTTGCATACTCAGTATGGGAAGCTATTGCATCGTCTGTCGTATCCTGTGATTCAGTAGGCGCCGTCATCGTACAGTCTGCATACAACAAACTTGATGTCGTATTAGATCCACGTGGCACAGTGTAGCTGCATTAAACTTATAAGATTGCTAAGATCTCACAGTCTTTAGGAGGCTGAAGAGCAAAGTACAGAAAGGTGCAACCTACCCAGCTTTTTCTGTCCAGTCTTACTATGGAAGTCAAAGGTGGAATCTGACAGAGAAAAGTCACTGTGATGGCACCTATCTGTACTTCCACATTTATTTAAAATTGGCGGGTGGGGAGCAGGAAATTACAAGTCTGCTCACAAAGAATAGGGATAATTCTGTTAAAACATTTTATGTTCTGTCGAAGAGGTTGGTGTTAATGACTGTACTGTCTTCCCAAAGTTAGATGCTCAATTTTGCCAGAAGTTAGCTACATTAGATAAAATAGTTTGGCAGTTAATTATAACCTATATTTTTCCCCAAAAATTGCATTTTCAATACATACTGCTTTGGTTATCCAGACATTTTTCAAATATGGACAATACAATGTCCAACATTTTGGACATGAAGCCGTGAGAGACCAGGTCCACAGCTTCCACTCTTTCCATGATGGCTGCTACGGCTCTCCTTAGATGGGACCTGTAATGAAATGTATATTGACAGTGAGAAGCACTGTACACCACACACTATGACTGTCTGTAAAACCGGGGCAAGGAATTTGATGTTTTATGCATATTGTACACTGTGTGTGTGAAACATCTTGGCACTATTAATAAACTGATTAAAAAGAGACAAAAAATTGTGGTAGGATTTAGGGGTGGGCGATATGGCCCTAAAATAATATCACGATATTTCAGGGTATTTTTGCAATGAAGATATTCTTGATGATATGACAAACAAAAATGATCTATAATTTCTTTAGTTTGTAAACAACAACAGTAACTCAGAGTGAGATTCAGATTCTTTATACAATAATAGTTGTTCAACAAGTAAAATCTACCAGAAATTACACATTTAAACAGCTCCCAAACACAAAAAAAAATGTTTCCTGGGATCTTCAACAGGTGATTTGTTCTCTTTTAGCAAATCCTAAATGACTGAGTCAGTTTTTTTCCACTTTGACCTTAATGCTCTGACATTTCTCCTCCAATCATCACACTTTAACCTGTGACAGGCTGTTATGCTACCATAACTATTACACATTCACATATATGTGTTTTTTTGCCAAACTACGAGCGGCACATAGGTTTACATTACCAAAGGTTTATGACAAAATCACTTGATGACATTGACTCCCCTGTGCGCACAGCGAGAGAGGAGAATAAGAGAAGGTGCTGCTGAATGAGTTCCCTCTGAGCGGTAACTCGCCAAAAGAGTCTGAGAAGTTCAGGGCTGTTCATTAAACATTCAGGACACCACAGTTTATTCCACACTACTGAAGCTGCTCCTCTTTTTGGAACCACCACAGAGTCGGTAATAATTTCGCCTTTAGTCATGCTTGCTGTTGCCATGGGTAACAGTATGATGTCAATATGTCAGCAGGTTGAAATATTTCAAGTATCACAATATGAATTTTTCATATCATATTAAAAATTATACCAGTATTATCATAAACAATGTGATATGGCACACACCCCTAGTAGGAGGTTGATGATTTGATTTGAATGCTATGCACTATGTAAGCATTTATTCCATGCAATGCTCAGTTATTCTGAGGCATAGTCAACTCTAGATCCTAAACTCACACTTGAGATAAGATGTATGGTGGTCACCTGATATCGGATTTGTTGACATGTATGGGAGAATTAGAGCCATTTGAGCTGGAAAATATTCTCCATAACTCCTAACTGTTAACTAAAGGTTAAGTCAGAGTAATGTCATATTAAATGTTTGCCAGTTATGCCATCAACCGTTTCAGATCTACCATTTTGAATCATGAGTTTGAGTTTGCATCATAAAGACAAAACACCAGGATGTCATTCAGAACTAAAGGGAGAGTGCACTCTTCACAGCTGACAGAGGTTAAATCTCCTGGAGGGAGACAGCATGCCTTTTTTCATGGAAAGAGGTCGAGCACTCATCTCAGAGGGGATGCCCTGGCATCATACCAGGAATGTGCAATTATTAGCCCCATGAGACGCACCATAGACCCATTTCTGTCTGTTTAGAGGGGGGACAGGGGATCTTTATGGGGAGATACAAGGTCAACAGTCTATGCCACATAGAAGTGTTCTAAAACATCTGGAAGCGGAGAAACTAAAGATTAAATTTAGATGCAGTATAGCACAACTTTCTTCTTTTTTCTAAATCATAACTCTGTAATAAACACTGTGTCTTGATTGGGCGCCTTCCCAAGCTCAAGGATTGCTGCAGCAAGGTTTGACTTTGGACCATTAGTAAAACTAATTTAATGTAAAACTAAACCGTTTTTGACCATTGAGAAATGTAAAGACATGGACAAAAATCCCTACAAAATACCACAATCAGACACCTTGAAGAACACTTTAGAAAAGTTAGTTCCAATTTGTACAGTTCCAAGACTGCTTATGAATCACAGTATGCAGAAATAGGCAAATAAAATATTTTTTAAATAGGCAAAATTGACATTTGTACTGCATGGTTTTGACTCTCAAATACATGGAACTAGCATAAATGGGACATGGCTGTTAAGGTAAGGTTCACGTGGTTCCATTCAGCCCATTATCATTAAGATATCTTAAGTGAAAGGTCAAGGGACATCTTTGAATACTGCAATACCAATTCTTCAACTAAAATCTTGCCTAACTTGCGATAATTAGCCTTTCCACCAGTAAGCTAGCATGTAGCATCTGCGGATTAATCAAGGTCTCCAATTTAATATAATATCAGTTTCTTTCCTCTAGTTTTAAAACTGAGCCTGCAACATCGTCTGAAATACAGCAATTCCAGATGAAATTGCAGAAGACACAAGAGATATTGAAATTGATGCAGTAATGTGTGGGTGTGTATAGTGTGTAAGCGTGCATGTTTTTATTGATGTTTATTGGCTAGAATTTAGTAAACTTTCAGTGTCAGTTGAAACAAGTGAGGTTCTACGCGGCCAATAGCTGTTGCTTTTATAGAGCACTTACAGCGTGTGTTTTTGATGTGCCTTTACTGTGTCCACCTAAGTGGCGGAAGGTGGTATTTTCAGACCCTGGTCTTTAGTTTATTATGATACCTGTATCTTTACTCTAGCTTTAAAACTGAGCCTGCAACATCCTCTGAAGGACAGTAATGGTAGCCATTATTGCCAAAGAAGTAGTGGGTCACACTGGATGAATAGTGAGAGAAAAAATGTTCGCAAGTATACATAATAAGTTTGAAACATACCGAAACTCTGACAAGCTCCCCAGAGTCACCATCTCATTGTTGGCCTCTTGAATGACATGAAGACCTTCAAAGGGAAGATGGTCTCTCACCAGGCCAGCAAGGCTCTCACACAGTGCATCTACCTCTTCTGATGAAAGAAAATAGTAAAGAAAAACAGTAAGTTGTTACCTCAATAACATATGTCTTAGTATGTTATGAAAATTTTAAGACAATGACACAGCTTGCCTTCACAAAGCCGAGAAAACAGGGACACCTTGGCTGTAACCTGGGTGGGCTTAATCCCAGCTTCCTCCAGCTGGGCTTGCAGTTCTTTCCGTGCATTATTATCTGTCCTGAGGTATGTTGCTATGGATGAAAATGACATGTATTCTGGAGGACCTACTCGGCGACCCAGTTCATCCACTGTGACTTTAATTCTGTGTGGACACATATGATCACATTACAACACAACAAAGACCATACAGTATGTCAAATGAGAAACATGAACACTAGTCTACAATGATCACAATGGCTCCAGCAGGGAACTACATTTCAGTCCGGAAATAAATGCTGAAACCTACTTTGGGTGCACGGTCAGTACTGTGGGGCTTGTACTAGGAATGTCAATAGTTAACTGTTTATCAGTTAACCTCCTAGACTATTTTGGACTGGTTACGTATGTTGGTCTATAGGTTAACTTTGCTACCCTAAAGTTTACTGCACTGCACACCATCCAGGTCTGGAGGGAGCAAGCTAGCAGTACAGCTCATTTCTCGATTACCGCTAGTAACGCCGTCCCAAGCTACAGCACTGCTGTGGAGACATTGTGCCTGCCCTCCGCTCTCCCCCAGGTCACCTTGGTGAGTAAGTGGACTAATTTTGAGCCACATTACCCCTTTAACATTGTTAACTGCTGTTCTGTTAACACCATTAACAGTGTCAGCACGGCTAGTGGTGCTAACATAGTTAACAATGCTTCAAGTGGTTTTGCAATTCAAAATGAAGCTGCTTGTTGACCAGGGCTACCTGGGGGTAGTCCAGTGGCTACCCTATTTCTGTATCAATGCCGTCCTGCCACTGGGACAGCATTATCAGTGGTAGATGCTGAATGAGTGGCATCACTAGCTAGCTCCCATCTGGCCCAGGTGGTTCACAGTGCAGAGTAGCCAAGACTAGAAAACCAACTGAGACTTGAGGTTGGGCAGTGGGCACTATATTTTTTATGGTTTACTATCTGGAGCTGCAGGTATCCAGTAGAAAGGACTAAAATGTCATTGGAAAGTAGGAAATAATGTTAGAGGTCCAAAATTCTGAACTTAGCCATTAATATCAAAATACTATTTGGTTAATCATACCTTTTCTTTTTCCCACCCGATGACAGATGGAGTATGCTGCAAATTTCTTTGAAAATCTTTGGTGTGGAGAGGGCAGGAATCGCTGCTGGAGTGTGCTGGGTGGAGCTGGTGTTTGGGGAGGCAGTTTGCTCCAGTAGGTCTACTGAAAATAACAAGCCCCAATCATAAATTCATACAATAACTTAATCATTTCAAAAAGCTACCATGAAAACAGATTTAACCACAAAAATACATCGTTCCTCTTAAGTACAGAAGGGTGCACATTCTGTAACATTTTCCTGTCCAGTATTACTATGGAGGGCAATGGAGGAATATGACAGAGATAATTCACTGTAATAGCACCTATCTGTACTTTCACATATGTTTAAAATTTGTGGATGGGCGTTGGTAGCAGGAGTTAAAACTGTTTTTAAAAAATGATGTTGATGAAAATTCTACAAGGAACACTTATTCTCCAACCACAAAGACATCTGTATGGCCAAACCACATTATACCAAAGGAACACTCCAACATTTTGGGAAACACACTTATTTAACATCTCCCCCAGAGTCAGAAGCGAGAACTGCTATCGGTTTCATCTCTGTGTGTCTAATAGCCCCAGATATTGGTCCAGGTGCATGCTAGCCTAGCTTAGCACAAAGAGTGAAAAATGAGCTTGTCTGAAAATACAACTCCCAAAAATTCCAGAACTGACGCACAGAGATGAAATCGATATCAATCTTAACATCTGACTCCGGGAAAGATAGGAAATATTTCCAGAAATGTTGAATAGTTTCTTGAAACAGACACAAACTTGGCATAAGCTTGTAAAAATCATATTGAGCAAGCCTCACATGAATTCCCTTCAGGATTAGGCCCAATGATTCTCTTTCGCTTTATTCCTCTTGGCCTTTTCTGAAAGGAATGAGACACCATGTCAGTCTAAGAGTGGGAAAAACAGCTCAACAGAGAGGCAATGAAAAAGTGTTATATTGTATTAAAGAGCAATGTCACCCATTTTAATAAATTACATATGATCCCCTGCCCCAGGAGAGTCCTTTAAGTATTTGAGAACATGCACCACTCTTTCCTAGATTTTGTAAGTAAGATATAAAATTTGGGGCTGCTCCACAGACAATAATTGCATTTTTTTTTTTACTTTATGAGGCCAAAAAATGTTTATATGAGCTCTTGCACCCAAATTAATTCTGGTTCAGACCCTATAACAATGCTACAACACCAGCCTAATTTTGGTGTGAGAGTTCGCAAACATTTCATAGCTTCATAAAAGTCAGAACCCCATTCATGTCAATGAAGTCCCGAGGGCGTGCAACCGCCCAGGGGACAAAAAAATTATAATAATAATACTGCAAATGTGCCCTTATAGTTGCCCCCATAGCATAATAAAATGACAGATTTTTTTTTCTTTGTGACAAAAATAAAGTAGGTATTATTTGCTACCAATGATAAATGCACTGGCCTTTTCTGACAGAAACTAAGTATTTTTAGCAGCAAGTAATAAATGCACTGACCTTTCTGAAAGAAGCATCACTGACTTTTCTCAAACAAAGATGTTTTTTTTTACTCACTGCCAGCGATAAAACGCTTTCATTTCAGCAGACTATGCTGCTATTAATGTTATCTTCGCATTTTCGGTAAAAATAGCTTGTTAGCTCGTGAGCTAACATGAGCTAGTTAGCTTGTTAACTGTAATCCTTAGATTTAAGTTTCTTTAAAGTGATAAAGAATAGAGTGTCTTAGCTACACAGTAACCAATAAGTAGGTTGCATTTTCTTTAACAGTATAAAATCAATAACTTTAATAATAACATCAATAACTTTAATACGTACCAATGAAGCACAGTCTACATGGTTGGTCTGGGGCAGCATATGTGGCAAAACTAAAAACGTGATGTCATTGGCTGGAGACTTGTTTGATTGAAGGAAAACTTCTCCCATGTGTCCTGGGGCACCAGCAGAGTCAGGGTGTATCAGTTTGACATGTTCCTCTAAGAACTGAGTGTCAGGGCAGAAGGTTCCACACAAAGAGCAGATAAAGGTGCGGACAGGGAACTGCTGGCCTGAAACCACAAAAAAAAAAAAACATTAATTCATTGACTGATAATAGCCAAGTAATGCCTAATTTGTAACAAACTGTCCAACATGCACGTCACAACTCCTTTCCAGTTCACCATGCTTTAGTCAACCATTATTCAACCAACACTGTCAGCTATCTTGCTTTCATCAGATTGGTGTCTGAGGTTTTGTGTGGTTCCTTTATATACATCTGATCAGTCAGTCACGTGACTCATAGATGATCACAGATTAAAATTACACAAAATATAACAATAATTTCTTTAATTTTATTTTTTTATTTGCAAATATTTCAGCAGGCACTCCTAATAACTTAACTGGCTGAGGTTTAAACCATAAAAAACATATTTTAAAACAGTAAGAGGAGAGGAAGGAGAGTCTCAGTGCAGCATTGGAGCTTATAGCTGATACAAGACTGGAATACTGGCTTCACTGACATCTCATGTCCTACTTCTGCTTACACCAATAATTATCAACCTATCTTTGAAATTTATTACATTTGCAGTTTTGTTCTTGTAACTCTCCCCATCATTCGTTTTTCTTTAGCCTCAGTCTTACCCACCTGCCACAGGCCTGTCTGTGCTGCCCTCCAGTGGACTCCCTCCCTCACCTGGAGAACTCTGGGGCTCCATGGAGAATTCAGAGGGCTGGACGTGTGAGAGTAGGGCCGGGGCCTCGGCCTGCTCCAGTGGACCCACCTCCCCCCTCGACGACTCGTCTTTACCACCATCCTCAACAGCTGGGGTGTTCTCACACTCGGGCTCCTTCATGACTGGGAAAAATATGATCACATAAAACTTTATCTCCAAAAGACAGTTGCTGTGTGAATTTACTATTCATGTTATTCAAATTCTATCAGATACTCTTCCCTTATTAGCACATCAAGGATTGTGTTTACCTTTCAGGTCTGAAGAATATTCCACTGGTACTATTACTTCGTAGACATACATCCGTTTGCTGCCAGAGGGGAGGACATTGAAGAGGTCATCTGTGGTGGACTTGGAGTCCAAAGCCATGACACTGTTTGGCTGCAGGCTGAGGGAGTGCGGGTCTGGATCTTGGCAAGCCTCTCTGCCGCAGCTGACTAGGCTACTGTGGTCTCCGTCCATTTCAGCACACCCCCTCGAGTTCTTGTCTTTCATTAGATAGTGGCAAATAGCATCTATAGAGGAATGAGAAGCAGAGGGGTGTGAGTGACATGGTTCCCTATATTCTCTGTGTTCTGTGTCTGGTTCCCTATATTATCTCCTATTTCTGGTTCTTGGTTCTCTTTATGTCCTGTGTCTGGTTCCCCATATTTTCTGTGATCTGTATCTGGTTTCCTATATTCTTAATGTTTTGTGTCTGGTTCCCAATATTTTCTGTGTCCTGTGTCCTGAGTCCGGTTCCCCACATTCTCTGCATCATATGTCTGGTTCCCTAAATTCTCTGTGTCCTGTGTGTGGTTCCCTCGGCGTCAGTCACAACAAAGTCACATCACAGTAGGACGGGACTTTGTGAAACATGGGATAGGTGAGTACGTTCTAGCATTTGCCCATGTGACAGTCAGTTTGACATCTGTGACATTTTCACCCAAAATGCTCACTCACCCTCCTCTACATTCTCCTTCTTCACACCAGGCATGACAGCCTTGGCTCTCCTGGGGTCGACACTATTGTGTTTGTTACCGGAGCTGAAGTCGTGTTTCTTGAAGCCAGCATCTGCAGACGGCTCCATGGTGGGAACGCCGGTGAAAGGGTCCCTACCATCCCTCTGAACTGTCTCTAGCCTCGCCTTTAGCACTTCAATCTCCTCGCTTTTCTCGCGTAGCTCCATTTTCAGGACTCGTATCCTGATGCTGACCATTTTGCGGATCTCAGACAGCGCTGTCTCCAGCACCACGGTGATGTTTCTGCCGAGGTGCTCGGTGATGTCGCTGACCGAGCAGAGCAGCTCCTCGTCGGGCTCCAGCTCCAGGAAATCACCGTCGGCTCGGTTCGCTGACCCGGGAGGCTCCATGAAGGCGCCGTGGAGTTCAGGAGACAGGCTCGTTTCAGCGAAGCTGTGGTTTCTTTTGCGACTCATAGATTACCTAAACTAAGAGTTCTCAAGTATGTTTGGATTTCCTCCTTCTTCTTCTTCTTTTTAATTATTTGTCTTCTTCTTCATGGCGTTTTATAGCAATTGGTAAAGAACGTAATGACGCATTAGCGCCACCAACTGGTATGGAGTCTCGGATCAGGACTCCAGTTGCAGGTGCGGTCATCACTGTCCTCAGTCTGACCAATCAACCTGACAACCCCAAACTTTTTCTTATTAATGGCGTAACTAATCTATTAAGCAACTAAGGTGTTAAGCATCAATGAAGCCATTGGTTAAAACTTACTATATAACCCTTTACATAAAGAGTTACAGTTCTTGTTACAGTTAAATGTAAAGACACAGTTGATTATTTTGATACAAGACCCAGTGCTTATCTAGTACCCCAGATTTATAATAACTTAATTGTGGATGTTTTGAAACACACCTGTGTATGACAGTAATAGAGAGCAGGGAGGGACTTTGTATTGTTGAAAACTGCAACCTTTTTAAAGCTGCACTAATCAGTATTTTATTGCATAGATGGATCAAATGACCATGTGTAAATGTTGTGTTCACACCAAATAGGATATGAATTTTTACATTGACTTTATGGGTAATTCACTTGTTTTGGGGTTTTATTGATGCCCGCTGTAAACACAACATGCGACAGGTGTTGATGATAGTGACAAACCCACTGGGAGTAATCACCAACTCTTAACTTCACTTCACTTTTAAAGAGCTTTTTAGCCTCTTTTAGATTGTTGTTCTGGTTTTACTGTGCTGCCCACAAACTCCACTCTTACATTAGCCTTTTGCCAGCACATGCAACAAGCAGCCGTTTTCAGTGAGAAGTCTTTGATAAACCCACTGTACACTACCTGCACATAGTGCCCGCCAGGTCTGAACAAAAAACTAAGAAACTAAAATAATGATGCCCACAAAGCAGGAGAAGACTATAAGATGATAGCAAAGTGTTTTCAGGTAGCTGTTGCCTCATTTCATAATATCATTAAGAAATGGCAGTTAACAGAACTGTGGAGGTCAAGTTGAGGTCTTTAAGACCATGAAATCTTTCTGTGAGAGCTGTTCATAGAATTGTTAGAAAGGCAGATTAAACCCCCCTTTGACTGCAAAAGACCTGCAGGAAGATTTATCAGACTCTGGAGTTGTGGTGCACTGTTCTACTGTGCAGCGACACCTGTACAAATATGACCTTCATGGAAGAGTCATCGGAGGAAAACCTTTCCTGTGTCCTCACCTCAAAATTCAGCATCAGAAGTTTGCAAAGGAACATCTAAACAAGCCTGATGCTTTTTGGAAACAAGTGGACTGATGAAGTGAAAATAGGATTTATTTGGATGAAAAGAGCAAAGGTATGTTTGGAGAAAAAAGGGTGCAGAATTTCATAATAAGAACACCTGTTCAACTGTTAAACACAGTGGTGGATCAATCATGCTTTGGCCTTGTGTTGCAGCCAGTGGCAGGTAGAGGGAAGAGTGGATTCAGTTAAATTCCAGCTAATTCTGGAAGCAAACATCATACCATCTGTAAAAAAGGTGAAGATGAAGAGAGGATGGCCTCTACAGCATGATAATGATCTGGGGCGCTCCACACACTGAAGGTTTTGCCATGGCTCTCACAGTCCCCCGACCTAAAAATCATTAAAAATCTGTGGATAGACCTCAAAAGAGCAGTGTATGCAAGATGGCCCAAGGATCTCCCAGAACTTGAAGCCTTTTGCAGGAAGAATGGCTGAAAATCCCCCAAACAAGAACTGAAAGACTCTTAGCTGGATACAAAAAGTGTTTAGAAGCTGTGATACTTGCCAAAGGGGGTGCGACTAAGCACTGACTATGCAGGGTGCCCAAACTTTTGCTTTGGGCTTTTTTCCTTTTTTGTTATTTTAAAACTGTAAAAGATTGACATTAAAAAGGAATCTTGATAAAAAAAAAATGAAGAAATGTTTCATCTTTAACTTCATGTCTTTGGTAAATCAGTTCATCCTCTACTTACTTAACTATTCACAGTAAACGAAATTTCGACCACGGGTGCTCAAACTTTTGTATGCCACTGTAGATATGTAACACATTAAAGTAGGATCCTTGTGGAACCTTAAAATGTTAACTGTAGGTAACATTAACTTTAAAATTTTGAAACCAAAGTATGCGATTCCTTAAATCACCATAGCTTTCAACTAATCTATTAAACTACAATTCCTCAAATTCAGTTATGTCATGGCCACCCAAGACTTTCAGGAGGGGTGGCCCCATCTGGCTTTTAGGGTTTCACACTCACATATAAAACAAAAGACTCTTGTACTTTACACCACCTAGTCATCTGACAGCCACTGTGTGTGGAGTAAAAGTGTAATAAAATGAGTATATGACACCAGACTTGCAGAATGTGTATTACTTAAGTGCTGAGCCATCATGTATCTTGTGATTCTCTCTGTGACTGTCTGGTAGCCACTGTTATAAATTCCTGAGTGTTTCTCCGGTTAAAGAACAACACTGTGATTCTGAGCTGACAGAGGAACTGACTGGTGAAAAGGAAATGCTGAGTCTGTTCCTGGGATGTTTGAGGGAAAACACACACTCTGGATTAAATACTCACCCAAACCCACAAAACCAAAGACAGAGGCAAGCTTTGGGGGGAAATATTTAGGATAGAAGGAGTGTGCGTCTGCAAGAAAGTACCAGAGTTCTTTGGTTATATCTGGGAAACAAGTCTAGCTTGTCTTTATGTAACAGCATGAAATGAAATGTCAGCCTGTGTCCCCTCTCTGTCCCATTAGTGATTTGGTAATGGAAAGAGCTTTATTTGTTCAGTGAGTGATTATTAACCTGAAAACTGCACACTTGAATTTTGAGGAGAGATTGTATGAACTTTCATACTTGAACAAAAAGTAAAGACAGGATCTTGCTATCTGAATTGATAGATATACAACCTGCAGCATGAATTTAAAGAAAACCAGCAGTAATAGCACAAACAGAATAAATGTGATAAAGGGTCAGGCCTGTCAGTGCAGTACACATTACCATAAAGAGTCAAGCTCACTGGAGTACTACAGGAAATCAAGTCAGTGTAATTTCAAAATAAGAGCGTAATCTTTGTATTTACTGTAATTGTCCAACACGTTTGCATATTTTCTGTTTCACCGTGGAACACACTTCACTGCTATTGCCAAAAATCTGATTGTAGCACATGTTGCACTCAAATTCATAGCCAGTTTTATATACAAAGTAACAAAAAAAGATAAATAAACAAACATATATAAAGGTATGAATAACTACACTGAACAAAAATATAAATGCAACACTTTTGTTTTTGCTCCCATTTTTCATGAGCTGAACTCAAAGATCTAAAACATTTTTTTATATACACAAAAGACCATTTCTCTCAAATATTGTTCACAAATCTGTCTAAATCTGTGTTAGTGAGCATTTCTCCTTTGCCGAGATAATCCATCCCACCTCACAGGTGTGGCATATCAAGATGCTGATTAGACAGCATGATTATTGCACAGGTGTGCCTTAGGCTGGCCACAATAAAAGGCCACTCTGAAATGTTCAGTTTTATCACACAGCACAATGCCACAGATGTCGCAAGTTTTGAGGGAGCATGCAATTGGCATGCTGACTGCAGGAATGTCCACCAGTGCTGTTGCCCGTGAATTGAATGTTCATTTCTCTACCATAAGCTGTCTCCAAAGGCGTTTCAGACAATGTGGCAGTACATCCAACCGGCCTCACAACCGCAGACCACGTGTAACCACACCAGCCCAGGACCTCCACATCCAGCATGTTCACCTCCAAGATCGTCTGAGACCGGCCACACGGACAGCTGCTGCAACAATCGGTTTGCATAACCAAAGAATTTCTGCACAAACTGTCAGAAACCATCTCAGGGAAGCTCCTCTGCATGCTCATCGTCCTCATCGGGGTCTCGACCTGACTGCAGTTTGTCGTCATAACCCACTTGAGTGGGCAAATGCTCACATTCGATGGCGTTTGGCACGTTGGAGAGGTGTTCTCTTCACGGATGAATCCCGGTTTTCACTGTTCAGGGCAGATGGCAGACAGTGTGTGTGGCGTCGTGTGGGTGAGCGGTTTGCTGATGTCAACGTTGTGGATCGAGTGGCCCATGGTGGGGGTGGGGTTATGGTATGGGCAGGCGTATGTTATGGACAACGAACACAGGTGCATTTTATTGATGGCATTTTGAATGCACAGAGATACCGTGACGAGATCCTGAGGCCCATTGTTGTGCCATTCATCCATGACCATCACCTCATGTTGCAGCATGATAATGCACGGCCCCATGTTGCAAGGATCTGTACACAATTCCTGGAAGCTGAAAACATCCCAGTTCTTGCATGGCCAGCATACTCACCGGACATGTCACCCATTGAGCATGTTTGGGATGCTCTGGATTGGCGTATACGACAGCGTGTTCCAGTTCCTGCCAATATCCAGAAACTTCACACAGCCATTGAAGAGGAGTGGACCAACATTCCACAGGCCACAATCGACAACCTGATCAACTCTATGCGAAGGAGATGTGTTGTGTTTTCTGACCCCCCCAGACCCCCCGAATAAAGCAAAACTGCACATTTCAGAGTGGCCTTTTATTGTGGCCAGCCTAAGGCACACCTGTGCAATAATCATGCTGTCTAATCAGCATCTTGATATGCCACACCTGTGAGGTGGGATGGATTATCACTAACACAGATTTAGACAGATTTGTGAACAATATTTGAGAGAAATGGTCTTTTGTGTATATAAAAAAATTTTTTGATCTTTGAGTTCAGCTCATGAAAAATGGGAGCAAAAACAAAAGTGTTGCGTTTATATTTTTGTTCAGTGTAAATAAATAAACAGATAAATAACAAAAAGCAAATTATAAGATAATAAATGCCAAAATATAGACTTCCACCAGTGGAAACCCCAAATAAATAAGTAACAATACAGTACAATCTCAAATAACAATAATACAATAGTATGTTAACAATTAGAATATTATAAAATGTGAATAAATGAATTGACAAATACATAAATATTAATCAACTACAACAACAAATAATATTAGAAATTGAATCCAGCTATTCCCCAATGCACGACTCCACATCTTCCTCCAAATGAATAATACAATTTTGATCTCGACTACACACCTGTAAAGGACAGACGGACGTATAAACACCTGTCAAAATACTCAAAACGGCTTTTGTGGTAGTTCCTGCTACAACTGCAGCAGCCATCCCAGCATTGTTGCGGCTGGTAAAAATAAATTAAACCATAAATGAGCCGAAACAGAAAACATTTAAAATGTTATAATAACATTCAAACAAACATAAAAAAAATACTGAGTCTAAGTCTTGTCATGGCGGCACGGTGGTACAGTGCTTAGCATCGTCACCTCACAGCAAGAGGGTTCCTGGTTTGAACCCAGGGTTGGAGGGTTCCAACACCGGGGTGCGGGAGCCCTTCCATGTGGAGCTTGCATGTTCTCCCCGTGTCAGTGTGGGTTTACTCTGGACACTCCGGCTTCCTCCCACAGTCCAAAGACATACAGGTTAGGTTAATTATGACTCTAATTTGGCTGTAGGTGTGAATGTGAGCATGACTAGTTATTATTATTATAATTATTACTACTGATTTAAATAAATTGAATCTTATCTAGGTTCATAATGTTTTGAAGAGGTATCATTCAGTTTTGTCTTTTTCCATTGGCTAATTGCAACAAAACAGACTCTATTAACCAGCATTGCATTACAATACAAAGGCCATATTCACAATATACTTTATCTAAAGGTTTATTCAAATATGAATTCCAACAATATATTTAAACAATCTCCTTTTCAAGAATAAGTTGCAAACCTCTTCTGCCAAAGCGAGGAACCTTTCTGTTTGTTTTGACCTCAGTGTGCATTCATTTGGAGAGATGTAGACAGAAAAAAAGTGTGCAAACCATTCTTCTACAGGTCAGTTAAGGTCATAGCTTTTTGTAAATAGGACTTTTATTTTGAAAGGAAACACCGGGTCAGGTACTGTGGTAGACTGGTACTCCTGTCTCTTGTACCGGCGCAGAAGTTTAGTTGGCAGAAGCATGTGAGGATTGTGAGTTGTTGACTGATCACAGGGGGACGGGGACACTGGACGGTTATATTGGACATGTCAGCCAGGTGGGACCGAGACACCGGCGGTCGCCGGGACCGGGGAAAGATCTCTACAGAGACCGAGCAGCACCGGGAGGTGGCGGAGAAATCAAACCGACACCGCAGAACGGGTTGGCTGTCTTCATTTATAGGTTTACAATAGGAAGTTTAGAGCCAGAGCAATGTGATAAAATGCTGTCAATATGCCAAATTATTAAAAAACATTATGTAGCCGAATATTGAAAATTATTTAATGAAAGTCAAATGAGCCTAAATGGTGTTAGCCTTTATTATTTTACAATTTTGTGTCTGTATGATGTTGTTTTGTTTGAATTGGGTAATATGGATTCACTGATGGGTTCCAATTATCTCCAGTGCTTAAATGAGTTTTTATATCGGTAACATTACTTAAAATGGACCAAAATAGCATGAAAGCCACACAGCCTGAATTCACATCTTAATAATACACATAAAATAAGCTAGAAATTAAAGTATTGCTTTCATGTGATTTGGTAAATTTTAAGTTGTTGTTTTTTTTTTTAACCCTTTTGCAGATAATTAGATTAAAAAAAATCCCCTCACACATGTTTTGAGACATATAAAAATGATTTACTTTGAATAATAATTTGGGTCCCAAAAAAGTTCAATTTTGTTAAAAATGATTGAAAGATACAGAATCTATGAATATTCCTGTGCTGGACACAAGATGCAGTAGCCATATGTGCACTATTGGCATCAAAATTACACATCATACTTCAAACAGGTTGTGATCAGTGTTGGGCTCCTTACTCTAAAAATGTAATATATTAATAGGGGTGGGAAAAAAAGTCCATACAGCATAGTATCACAATATTATTGTGTGGCAATATTGTATCATCACACAGGGCAAAATATAGATTTTTTTATTATATAAATCATTAATATGACAAATTGCTTTTTCAATCCACTAGATACTTTTTGCTGCCGCAAAAAAATGACAAAATGATACAAAAAAAAACTTTAATCTTATTAGATAAAACAGACATTGAAAAAGTTTACCTTTGGGGACATAATTTACGGTTGAAAAAGGGTAATAAATTTCAGTATGTTGCATATCGCAACATATTTAAAATCGCAATATTGTACCGTGACTTCAGTATTATGATAATATTGTGTCATGGCTCCTCTGGTGATTCGCACTACTCGTTACTCATTACTGTATTAAAAGCAATACCATAATTATACTTATTACTGCCTGCCCACAGTAATTCATCACACTACCGTTATATTACTTTTCCGTAACACCCCATAAATCTGGTAATTTTGTATCTCCCCAAAAGTCAGATGTGCACCTCCGTGTGAATGTCAGGGTAACCGCCGGTAAGTGTAGCTAAGGCTACATAGCATGCAAATATACATATCTATCTATATCTATATCTATCTCAATCTCTCTCTCTCTCTCTCTCTCTATATATATATATATATATAGATAGATAGATAGATAGATAGATATGTAGTACACTATATATAGTTTTCTATAGTTTAAGTTTCCTTTGACTAAAGTGTCCAGACAACTCGTAAGCTCTGAATTTTGCATAGAGCCCCTTTATTGTTTCCTTCTTTAGCAGATGAATGTGAAAACAGACTGCACATACAGTACATCATTCTGTGCACTCAAAGACCATCGTCAAGAAACATTATACAATAACTTTGTTCATTTTTCCATAAAAATCCCATTAGAATACCTTAATTATCCCATCATTTTTAATGGGTTAATTAGTTGAATATTAGTGTTTACTGTCATAATGATAGTCACACTTGGAAGCTGCCCAACACAACCACAGTCTGATCTGAGCAGCACTGCACCATTTAGAGAACTTTACAATGTTAGGTTGTTAGGTGCTTTGTTGTGTTTTCAGATTGAAATCACTATACTGTATACGGTACCTGCAGTCTGTAGTGTGTTCCTTTTTGCTTTTTGTTTCTTTCCTGTATCGGAAGGAAACGTCACAATAGTTTTGTCATAGTGCCTTAAAATAAAAAATAAGCCACCTGCAATTTTGGTTTCACCAGTGTCCTCATGTTTTTAACAGTGCGTGGTTTCTCCAGAGATGCTGCAAGTCTGAAGGGAACTGTGTCAGCAAGCGAGGAGAACTTCCCAACAGGTACCTTATTTTTTTGTTTTTGTTTTTGCTTTTTGACTCGTTGCTACTGCTACTGTTGGTCGGTCACTTTCAACCATTGGGTCCAGACTTAAATAACACCTGTAGAGTAGTGAAGGGATGACATTTTATGCCAACATGGAAGTTAGCGGTGCCCTCATCAAAAAGCCTATGGGGTATGATTTTACCACAGGATTTTGGATTATTACAGAAAATAAGCTATGTGGCAAACTAACATTTATGGTACTTACACGTTTTGTTCATCAAAATAATCTTCACAAATTAACACCACTTTCATGATTTTTGAAATGTTAATGAAATCATCAGAAGTAAAAAGCTAATGTTAGGCTATAAAGAAAATACACGACGGTCACATGACTTCACATTGCCACCATAATGAAGCTGTAAAGCTGTGTTCAGTGTGATGACGTTCTGTAATCTCATTGGTTCGTTGATTGATTGATTGGTTGACTGATTGATTGGTTGGTTGAGCTGGCATCTCTCCAGCTACCAGTCCACACTCCATACGGTTGTCCGTGCAGGATTTAAACAGACCACAGACTGAGCTACTTTTTAGAAATTAGCGCTCAAACCTCCTTTAGAGAAAATCCTGTTGAATAGGGCTTAAGAGCTTAAAAGCAAAATTGTAAGATTGATAAAGGTTGAGATTCAATGTGTGTTTTGGACAGTTACCAGACAAGCTTAGGTAAATGTAAAAATGGTGGTGGTTAGTGATTGCTAACGTGTTCACAATGATAATGGTAATATTCTGATGTTTGGCCAGTATAATCTCCACTGGTTCACAATCTTAGTTTAGCATGTTAACATGCTAACATTTGCGAGTTAGCATTAACATAAAATACAGTTGAGGCTGATGGGAATGTCATAAGGTACTTGCTGATAAAACAAAGCATTGGAGAAATGGAAATTATGACCTGAAGATGGCATGAGAGGACATTTTTGAGGATTACCAAAGTTGGTAGGATTCATCGCCTGGGAACAATGAACATCTGTGCATGATTTTGTGCCAGTGCATGCCTCCATAGATGACATACTTAAGCTAGATGAACCATTAGAAGATCATAAAAGTCTTTAAGATTGATCCTCTCGAGCATAGGCGGAGCCAGGGGGATAGCTTTCTGGGGTTCCAGCCCCCAGTGTTTTCTCAAAAGCCCAAACTCTATAGAGCGCTCCAGAGATAACGTTTTTCTGTAGGCCGATGAGGATTTTTCCATTGTATATTGGATTATTGCAGAAAATAAGGTCAAGGTCCAGGTCAAGCTAATGTTAGGCTATAAACCAACTACTTAAAGCCATCACCATCACGAGGCTGGAAAGCCGTGTTCAGTGTGATGGCATTCTGTAGTCTCATTTACCCACTTGTCAGTAACGTTTTTAAAGACACATAAAAGCATCAAATTTCACAGTGGGGTACATATTTTATGTCGCAGAACAAACTATGAAATTCTCTTCAGCTTGTGTTAACCACAAACTTTATTTCAGGCATCTAACCAAAAATCAATTAAAAAAAAAACCCACTGACTTCAAGATGTGGGAACCAGGAGTGCTAAAATGCTAACTCATTTCTTGGTTTTAGGACTTATTCCTGCAGCACTCTATTGGATACATGACTGTACAGTTTGGTACAGATATTCATGGTGCCCAGAGAAGAATCCTACTGACCTTGGCTTACTCTGAAATTTTAACCTTAAGTGCAAAGACATTAAAACTAATGACATTTCCATCAGCCTCGGCTACACTTTGTGTTTTGTGCTGATTTAACATGTGAACATAGTATACTAAGATGGTTAACTTTATACCTGCTAAACATGTTAGCACTGTCATTGTGAGCATCTTAGCATGCTGATGTTGGCATTTAGCTCAAAACATCACTATGTCTATTAAGAGCCTCACAGAGCTGCTAGCAAGGATGTAGTATGTTAGCATTATTAATAAATATCAGATCTCAACATGGGGTGGAGGTTTTTTTTCTTTTGCACGTGTTTTGTGTACAGACATGTTAAGTTAAGGTGACACCATGGGGGAGGGATAATAAGCCAACTGGACAATGATCTTATACAGCGCACTAAATTTCATTGTGATCATTAGATTTTGATATTTGTTATGTTGGAGAGGATAATTAAAAAAAACAAAATAATGATTAAAATATCGCCTTTAGTAGAATTGTCAGCCTGGATGAGTCATTATAGAACACCTGACCTGTAAAACTGAACTGACCTCAGTGGAAAGTCATGTGGGAGAATTGACAGTGGTTTATACCTTGAACTTCTGCGTTCCTCTGGAGTCACTTATTAATCTGTGAGTCAGCCACACATTGTTATTATTGACTCGGATCACTAGATGAGTGCATAGACAGCCAAGGGAGCTCAATGCCAGTGTTTTAATAGTGTGTGGGTTGGCTTTTAGTGTGGAAATCTAACTCTAACATCCATCTAAACATTCATCACTCTCACACCACAAAACAAAAATGTGCATTTTTATTTATTTTTTATGGTGTCCATATCCTAGTTTTCCTTGTTTAATATTTTCTGTCCTAAACCTTCAATAGCTAAAATTAGCCTGTTTAGGCATAAAGGACAACCCTAACCCTTTTCTTGTAACACTAATCTAGTCAATTATAACTTGTATTTGAAAAAAGCTCCCTTTATTGTAACACTGGATTGTGGATCTTGTTTTATTACACCAGTTTAGCAGCAGAAACTGCTTAGCTCTTTCTTTTTTTTAACAAACATTAACAAGAGAGGTGTTCGTCTAACTACCTTTGAGGTTAGGAACATAGCAAATTGCTCTGCTCATGGAGATGTAGGCTATTGCTGTTGATGCTTTTAAAATAAATCTATATTTTACTGCAAGTTTACTGAAGTAAAAGTTAAGTTACGTGAGCTTAAATTAAAGTAGGTTATGTTATGAAGCACTTCCTGGTGTCATTATAGCATCCAATAACTCCCCAAACCACTCAAAAGCCCCTTTTACACTGTGTGTTCAAGGCGGGAATATCACGCCATTGTTTCGCGTTGCAGTTCTGTAGCAAAGGTACGACTGCGGAGGGGACAGAGTTGTCTCGCCTCTGAGCAGGGAACAGAGGTAATAACAGTGCCAAAACAAGTTCTGTATTAAACAGTACAACCGGCAGGACGGAATCATGGGCGGCATGGGCGTGACATTTTGACAACATGTAATGTTTGCAATCCACTACAGGAGATTTAAAAAGTAGCTGATAGCAGTTAGCAGCTAACTCAAAGAAGAAGAACAGCAGCTAAAAATGTCCACAAATTAGAAAAACAATGAGGTGTGGTTGCTCCTTAGCCTCGGCGCAAAGGGCGATATCAGCTGCCATACAACGGTAAATGACGGTAAATGATTGTTATTGCCATGTTATGCCTTTGTTATTGTTTAAGTGCTGCTGACATGTATGTTATACAGTAGATAAAAAAAGTGTGCAGACCCCTGTTAAAAAAAGACCAAGATAAATAATTTCAAAACTTTTTTGACCTTTAATGTGACTTACAACCTGTACACTTCAGCTGGGGAAAAAAAAACTTACTATGACCTTTTTGCAGAAGTGTGCACACCCTAAATGAATACTTGATTTTAAGCACCTCCTGATTGTATTACAGAATTCAGTCTTTTTGGGTAGGAGTCTATCAGCATGGCAGGTCTTGAATTCATAGTATTTGCCCACTCTTCTTGACAAAAGCGCTCCAACATCCAAGACATCTCCTGCACCTCTCTTCAAATCACCCCCCAGGGGTCCAAAACTTTAATTTTCTTCTGGTGAAGCCATTCTTTTGTTGATTTGGACATATATGTTTTGGGTCATTGTCGTGCTAAAGGGTGAAATTTCTCTTCATTTTCAGCTTTTTAGCAGACACCTGAAGGTTTTGGGCCAAAATTGTCTGGAAATTGGAGCTGTTCATAGTTTCGTCCACTAGGGGTGGGAATCACCTGAGGCCCCACGATATGATATTATAATGATACATTAATCAGGATACTTTATATTGCAGTTCACTGCAATTTATTACCTTTCTTCAAAGGCAAATTATGCTCCCAAAGGAAAAGCTTTTCAACATCAACAGTTTTATTGAATAAAATAAAGAAGTTACACTGTTCATCTCACTTCAGTCATTTTTATTACAGCAAAATGTATCCGGTGAACTAAAAAAGCAACTGACTATATTATTCTAGTAAGCTACCAAAAGTTTAATAGTGTATGTAATATTAATAATTTATATAATAAAAAAATCAATACTTAGTGTCCATGTAATGATTCGATATAGTCACACAAAAATATTGTGATACTATGCTGTATCGGATTTTTCCCCCACCCCTACCCTCCACCTTGACTAAAGCCCCAGTTCCAGCTGAAGAAAAACAACCCCAAAGCATGTCGCTGCCATCACCATGCTTCAATGTGGGTATAGTGTTCTTTTGGTGAGACGCAGTGTTGTTTTTGTCCCAGACATACCTTTTGATACTATGCCCTAAAAGTTCGACCTTGGTTTCATCAGACCATAACACATTTCCCCACATGCTTTTGAGAAATTTGAATTTTTTTTCTTCATATGAAGAATATGGAAAATAGTTGTGACATGTAGTACACAACCAGTACTTGCCAGAAATTCCTGCTGCTCCTTCAGTGTCGCTGTAAGCCTCTTGGCAGCCCCCCAGGCCAGTTTTTGTCTTGTCTTTTCATCAATTTTCTTGGTAACGTCGCTGTTGTTCCATGTTTTCTCCACTTGTTGATGACTGTCTTCACTGTGTTCCATGGTATATCTAATGCCTTGAAAAAATGTTTGTACCCTTCTCCTGACTGATATCTTTCAACAGTCAGATCCTTTTGATGCTTTGTAAGCTCTTTGCGGACCATGGCCTCTGCTGTAAGATGCAACTAAGTGGATATTAAAAGGACAGCTTAACTTTATTTGGGGTTAATGAGAGTCACTTTACTTGATGGCAGGTGTGTGCTGACCACTATTTAACATTAGTTTGAATGTATTAGTTTAACATTGTGCACAGTTATGCAACAAGGTTATTATAAGTTTCTATATTTTTCCCCATAAAAGGTCTGTTTCTTTTTCAACTGAATTGTACAGGTTATAAGTTACAGTAAAGGTGAAAAGAGTTTTGAAATGATTTATCTTGGTCTCATTTTTTTACATCACAAAAACTTGGTATTTTAACAGGGTTATACTGTATATATATCACACTAAAGGCCGACATTGTTGTGTTATATGTCACGCCAGCACGTTTTTTTGTTTGTGTCTGGGATGCCGGCATGCTGTCTAAAATCACACACTGGAGTGGCATGATGCCGCCTTGGTTTGGTTCTGTGTAAAAATGCGAAGGAGGCGTGAAGTAGGGACTTCATAGTGGCTCTGTAATAAGATCACTGTGTAAAATAGGACAAAGTTAGCACTGTTGTTATATGGACACAATTACATACTATGTTATCTTATCAAGTGTTTTGATAACAATCCCTTCAATGTGGTTATTAAAGATCTGTGGTCAGGATGTGTAGTGAGTGGAACATTTGGCATAGTGTCACTGTGTTGTGTGTTCAGCTCTGCCAGTGCTGCTGGATGTGGTCAGGGGTCCTGATCGCCTTCCTGCAGATGAGGAGTCACAGGAAATGCTGAGAGGGAAACTGCGCATTCTGCAAGCTGACAGCACGGAGGTCAACGCTCTGTTCATGGTAAAGCTCATGACATACACACACACACACGCACACACGCACCTACAATTTGGCAATTTAAGTTGTGCAAAAGTCCACTTCCTCCATAAATTATGAATGAATCATACTGTAACGGCTGTCTGTCTGATTGGTTGCAGTTCTGCCTTCTAGTGGCCAGAATCTAAGCAGCTTTAAGTTTTGTGATAAAGGTTTAAAGGATACTCTTTTGGTGGTTAGAAGTTACAAGTTGGTAGTTTTATCCTTCGTAGAGAGTAATGGCTGTGGTTGATTTTTGATTCATCTCACAATGAATTCTAATGGTAATAGATTTTTACTAAATATCCAGAGAAACTTCTTAAACCAGCAGTTGTTCAGTAACGGTCATTATTGGTGCATAGTGTTACAGCTGCACTACATCCATTAGTGCAAAGCCCAATTTAAAGAGTAACTTTGGTCATTTTGAACCTGTACCCTATTTTCCCTTGTTTTTGTGTCTAAGTGACTAATTAGAATACGTTTTGAAATTGGTCCAGTTTTGAGCGAAAGCAGCAGCGAAAACAGGCTGTAATGTAACCGCTCTGGGCTATTGTGCATCATCAATTTATGTCCACTAAAAGTGCCGACAGGCTCAGATTGTTATTCTGAGTGTCTGACAACATTATGGAAAGGATCCCTAGAGATATACCTTTTTGTTAAAGAGTAAGATCTTTTCGTTTCAGCAGAAACAACCCCGAAATCACCATCGCCAAACACACCAGACTCCATTTAAATACTCATTTTATCATTGTAAAACACACTTCATTCAAAGTCAACAGAAACAAAATAAAAATGTTTTTGTTGAAATAAACCCTTAATTCACCCAGTTAGATGTTAAAATATGCTGGCTGTATACATGCTTAAATTACTGTTTATTTAAATGGAGTCTTTTGAAACTGGCAATGGATATTCCGGGATTTTTCCAGGTTAAACAAAAAGGATCTTTATCTTTAACAGAAAGGTCTTTTTCTGTTGGGATCCTTTCGTCAAGCAGTGTATTTTAAAGAGAATACACAATTTGAAGGTGAAGTTTGAACCAAAAGAAGACTATCTTCACTTAAGTACATATTTTTTTAAAAAGAAAAAAAGACATTCACATCACAAAAATCAAAACAGAGGTATCATTTATGAATTATTTTTCTTTTCTCTGTAGGAGCTGTCCACTCATCTCATCTCCATCAACAGTGAAGAAAAAGTGATTCTTGTGACATTCAAAACATTTGAGGAAATATGGAAGTTCACCACGTATTACACACTAGGTAGGTTTGGAATTGCGCTGCCTCTGCTATTGCTGCTGCTAGTAAAAATAGCATCACTTGTGCCTTCACCTCCTCCCCTCCAGGTTTCCTGGGTCGGTGTATGGAGAATCTGTTGTTAGACCAGAAGTTCTGGCTCACTTGTTTGGAGGAAGACATCGCAATCAAGGTTTCCATTCAGGAGGAAACTCTTAATATGATCTACAAAGGCATCCTCATGCAGGAAGGTATGACAGAGTTCAGCTTTTTGTGTTGCTCTTGCATCTGCATCTCTCAGATCAGAACTGCTTATTGCCAAAAAATTACTGTAAATAAAGTCTGCTTTTTGCACCAGTAATTACCTCAAAATTATCTATTAAATAATATACAACTTAAAAATAAGGCTTAACTTTATCCTCATTATATTTTGTGATGTTAAAATTAGACTAAAAATGGAACGCAAGATGTGCTGACATGTCAGTCAGGATCACTTTAGTCAAAGAAAACTTCATTTCCATTTGGCAGTATGGCTCTGTTCTGGGGCCTCTCTGCCTTAAGGTCTTCACAGAAAGCCTAAGGCAGAGAGAGCACACTTCTCTGCCCTTCCTTCCAGCTCCATGAAAAGTCTGCACCTCCATGAAAAGCAGCAACAGTAGGTGGGCCAAAGCAGTTTCAATAGGGTGTCCTGAATGAGATTTGAGAATTGGTTGCATAGAAAGGAATCATGTGATCTATCAGCTGACTCCCCTCCATCAATCAGCTGATCCATCAGTTGACTGGGCTGCTGATGTAGCTGGGATGTGAGCTGAGCTTGACATTGTGTGCTGCCTGAACTAACGCTATGCTCAATTTCATACACACACACACACACATACACACACGCACACGCACACACACACACATAATCTCACTCTCTCTCTGTGTCTTCAGGTTCATTGTTTGCTAGTTGTAGTACCAACCAGATGTTTGACAGCTCCACCTCTGGAGGTGACATGTACCTGGAGCAGGGAGATATAGCCCAGTTTGAGCCTCCCTTCCTGGGCTCAGGATGGACAGTCCTCTGCCTGGCTGATGGAGCCCGAGGGACAGCACCCAAACCTGCTCTGGAGCCAGTCGCCCCTTTTTATCAGTGGGTCACGTCCACACAGGCACTACAGTCTCATATAAGTGATGTTACTGGTCTTACTGATCTGTGACCATACAGTATATGTATGAGGTGCTTACATGATCCCATCCGTCCACAGATGGTTTCTCAAGTCCTGTGCAGAGAGCATTTTAGTTGGTGATGGGAAACCTGCCTGTGACTTCCCTCTGCAATTTGGTAAGTGCAGTACAACCCAATGAATAAAATATCAGAGAAATTGATTTATATTGAGGGCTTATATTTAAATTTCAACTTGACTTTTGAGCTGCTTTAATATCCTACTCTTTAAATGAAAGCCAAAGAGTGATACTGAAAGTTATGATATATCTAGTATCATTTTATCCTCCTCCTTTGTTCAGCCAGAGGAACCTGTCTGGCCACAGAGGAGTACGATGCTGAGGGCCCAGATGAGCTGAGCGTGGCATTTGGTGATCGCATCATCATTGTGGGGCTTCTGGTGTCTTGTTTTGACTGGTTCACAGGCAGAAAGGAGGCGACAGGAGAAGTGGGTCTGGTCAAGACAAGCTTGGTGAAACCGTCCATGGACATTTATAAGTGGGTGCACTAGTATTACTGTGTTGGCCATTTTAACAAAACACACAATAAATAATTTTACAGTAGAGCATATGAAAATACTGTGTCTTCTCCTGTGCTCATCACCCTTGCAGCTCAGAAGATATTTTTTTGGAGGGAGAGGACAGGACATTCTTCAGTCTGCAAAAAGACAAAGTCATAAAGGAAACAACTGCCTTATTGAAGGAGAAATCTCAAAATGATACTGGTCATAACTACAAACTTGGTGAGACAGAAAGACTACAGAAGTACTCACAGGTCACAGATTTACTGTATACAGATTTGTGTCATGTGTCCAAAACATCCAACAAGTTATCCAAATTAAATGGCAGATTATGTTGTCATTGTTTATATAAACAACCCATATGAGCATATTCTGATCTGTCACCCCTATTGGTAGTATGACATGTCATTGCCTTCTAAAACAGTTACAGATGTACAAGAATAAGGGCCGCGTCGTACACCTGGCGCACAGTGCAACGCAACTGTCACTGTTATTTGTGCTGCTAAAATGTCCCACAATATTTGCTGCAGTCACATCACTGCCCTTACTGCATTACTCTCAGCAGGAAACTCCTCAATTCTCCAATTTGATTAATAAAAAGCAGGCAACCTGGCTTTTAAGGGGAATGGGAGATTACACTCTAATTGGTTGAATTCATGTCACACTCGAAACACACCGATGATTTTTTAAGGGACTAAATAAAACCCCTTTGCCCCTTGTGCCTTACTTTGCACTCAGATTATGCACCATTCAACTAGCAAAAGTGGAGTTGGACATGCCCTAAATGCACTTGCACCATGCACTTCAGAGACCATGCGCTATAGGTTGTTCAAATACGTTCAAGAGTCTACAGCCATGGTAGCAGCTCTGTGACACTGTATGGCACAGTTGTGCTTTGAGCTAAATGCTAATGTCAACATGCTAACATGCTCACAATGACAACTCAAACATGCTGAGGGTAAGCAGGTATAACATTTACAGTGTTCATCTTAGTTTAGCGTGTTAGCATGCTCACGTTTTCTAATTTGTGATTAACTCAAAGTAAAGCTGAGACTGATGGGAATACCATTAGCTTTGCAGATAATGTATTAATTAACTAAGGTATTGGACAAACTAAAATTTGCACCAGATGATGGTGCTAGATAAAAAGTCAGAAGGTCACTAAGGTTATTACAGTTCATTATAAGGGGGACATAAATGTGTGTGCCAAATTTCATGGCAATCCATCTCAATAGCTGTTGAGATAGTTAATCAGATAAGAGAAACCTGTTAGTGTTGCTAGATGAAAAGTCAGTGGATCACCTAAAATCATCTGGATTCATCATATAGAAGAATGTATTTCTAGTTTTTAAGATATACATTGGCATGCAAAAGTTTTGGCACCCCTGCTCAAAATTTCATTTACTGTGAATAGTTAAGTGAGTAGAAGATGAACTGATCATAAAGTTAAAGATGAAACATGCTTTTCAACGTTTTAAGCATGATTAGTTTTTTTTTTTGCACAGTTTTAGAGTAAGATAAAGGGGAAGGAGGTTTGGGCACCCCAAGACACAGCTCTCAGACAACTTTTACCAGGGTCTCAGACCTTAATAGGTTTGTTAGGGCTATGGCTTCTTCACAGTTATCGTTAGGAAAGGCCAGGCGATGCAGTTTCAAAGCTTTATAAATATTTTGACTCCTGAAACATCGTCCCATCAATCAGCAGCCACGGGCTCCTCTAAACAGGTGCCCAGCACTCAAATTAAAATAACCAAAGCCCACAAAGCAGGAGAAGACTATAAAAAGATAGCAAAGTGTTTTCAGGTACCTGTTTCCTCAGTTCGTAATGTCATTGAGAAATGGCACGAGTCTAACAGGAACGGGAGGTCAAGTTGAGTTCTGGAAGACCAGGAAAACTTTCTCAGAGAGCTGCTTGTAGTATTGTTAGAAAGGCAAATCAAAATCCCCAAAAGACCTGCAGGAAGATTTAGCAGACTCTGGAGTGGTGGTGCACTGTTCTACTGTGCAGCAACACCTGCACAATTATCAATTCAGCGTCAGAAGTTTGCAAAGGAACGTCTAAACAAGCCTGATGCTTTTTGGAAACAAGTCCTGTGGACTGATGAAGTTAAAATAGAACTTTTCAGATGCAGTGAGCAAAGGTAAGTTTGGAGAAAAAAAGGATGCAGAATTCCATGAAAAGAACACCTGTCGAAATGTTTAACACAGAGGTGGATCGATCATGCTTTGGGCTTGTGTTGCAGCCAGTGGCACAGGGAACATTTCAAATATAGAGGGAAGAGTGGATTCAGTTAAATTCCAGCAAATTCTGGAAGCAAACATGACACCATCTGTAAAAAGCTGAAGATGAAGAGAGGATGGCCTCTACAACAGGACAATGATCCTAAACACACCTAGAAATCCACAATGGACTACCTCAAGAGGAGCAAGCTGAAGGTTTTGCCATGGCCCTCACAGTCCCCCGACCTAAACATCATTAAAATCTGTGGATAGACCTCAAAAGAGCAGTGCATGCAAGACAGCCCTAGAGTCTCACAGAGCTAGAAGCCTTTTGCAGAAAGAATGGGTGAAAATCCCCCAAACAAGAACTGAAAGACTCTGAGCTGGATACAAAAAGTGTTTAGAAGCTGAGATACTTGCCAAAGGGGCGCTAGTAAGAACTAACCATGCAGGGTGCACAAACGTTTTTCCTCAGGCCCTTTTCCTTTTTTGTTACTTTGAATGTAAAAGATTAAAATTAAAAAGTTCTCTTGCTTACAATACTAAAGAAATGTGACATCTTTAATTCATGCCTCTTAGAGATCGGTTCATCTTCTACTTACTTAACTACTCACAGTAAATGAAATTTTGACCACTTTTGCATGCCACAAAAGACCAAAAATGAAAAAGAAAAGTCAGGAAGTCACCAGAGTCAGAGGTAGATGGACTGACTGATAGACCCAATGACTTACACTGACATTCCTAGCATGGTTTGAAATGATTCACATTGCCATTGGCATTCTCTCTCTCTCTCTCTCTCTCTCTCATCATGTCTGAAAATAATTGAAAATTGTCATGATTATTAGGTTTTTTTCCCAACAAATTCGTTGTCAGACCAAATGTTAGTTAAACATTTAGTCCTTTGTCAGAGTAGAAACAAACCAGACCATGGCTCAGTTTGATCTGGACCAAGATCGCTTCTTTTTGTCAGACCAAGTTTCGGCTGTTTGGTCCGAACTATCGTCCAGAGAGGGTTTTACACCTGCAATTGTGGTTTTATCAAACTAAAAAGCCCAAAAGTCTGGACTAAATGTGGTAGGTGTGTAAGGGCCCTTACACCATGAAGGACTTACATGGCTCAGATTGACATTTACATGCTTCAATGGACAGTTGTTGAGGTTTTATGGTCTTTTCTCATTCACTCTACTCTGTGTTTAATCCCAGATATTATCAGTGACCAAGACTCTGAGAAAAAAATATCATGTAAGTACTGCCACCCAAAGTAAATGTCATGTAATTGTGTTTTTTATTTTGTCAGTGTAGTCTCCCATGTATCTTAACATCATTTTTATCTCCCATTACTCTCTTGCAGGCAGCTCTTCAAGCAAAGTTGATACTCAGCAGCAGACTGACCTGAAGAGAAATATTCAGAGAATTCTTGATCAAGGAAAAGACTCAGTAGCAGATTCCAAAGTAACCCCTTCGGAATCCCTAACCCTAAACATGACTCTAGAGGACTCGGTCCAGGCCACAGAGGACAAAAACCCAAGCCCTCCCTGTTTCACTGTTCATCCAGTTGTAGAAGGAAACAACAATACTGAGAACTTCATTCCCCTCTTCTCTTTTTTGGATGGACAAGACTACAAAATAGAGTTTGGAATCCTGTATGGACTAAGTTCAGAACTCCTCAACTCCTCCACCTTCATTGGTCACTCGGATGAGGATGAGCTGATTGCCTTCCTGGGCGTTGCTAGGGAAACAGCCAGGAAGAAGCGACTCTTTTGGTCACAGACTCGTTTGTGCTTCCTGTTGGGTAAGCTCTGTGCCGGGAGATCAAAATTCAGCCAGGCCCGGGTTTACTTTGAGGAAGCCCTCAGTGTGCCACGAGAAGGCTTCATGGACCTCAGGCTGTTGGCCAGCATCTACTCCAACCTGATTGCCATATATCTTTTGCAGAAAAATACTGAAAGTTTCTTTGCTCTGACAGAGCGGCTTGTTGCCTTGCTAATGGGAATCCCAGACTGCCTGGAATGCTTAGAGGACAACTCTGCTCTTAAGTATATCCTCAAGAAAGCTGTTCTCTCTCACAACCAAATGGCAGAGGCCTGGGCTTGTCATCTATTGGCAAAGCACCACTGGATTCATTCTGAAGGGGTGAAAGCTGTGCCCTATCTTGAGAGACAACTCGTTCTTTGTGCTGAAGTTCAAAGAACATGGGGCATCTCTACCAGTCATGAATACCTGACCCTGGGAAGGCTCTACAGTGAACACCGACTTCCCCACCTTGGTGTTAGTTCAGCCACTAAAGCTTCTCTGCAGCCCTCTGCTACACTGATGGACTGCCTCAGCAGCATGGTTCTAGTTTTGGATAATATCAATAGACTGTATGGGATCACGGAACAGGAAGCCCCCATCCCACCTCAAGTGGCTCCATATTTACATCAAGCCCTCTCTTCAAGCAAAGTCCAAGGAGGAGGAAGTGATCAATACCATGTTTTGAGCCACCAGCTTACTCTTTGCCTCTGCCAACTCTTTTGCAAGCATAGAATGGTTGGACATGCTATCAGCCACATGCATACTCTCATCAACGACAATCCACCCTCACAGCGACTCCCCATTTCTATTCCAGAAAGAAACAGTGCCCTCATCTGGCTGGCATGGCTTCACATTGATAACAATCAGCCAGATGTTGCATTGGATATCCTGGACTCTGTCCTAGCTTCCATGCCAGAACACTGCACTACCCCTCAGGAAGGTCTGTGGGTTTCTTTGGCTTATTTTCTTACAAAATACCAGTTATAGAGTGTTTTAGAAGCCCTGGTGCAAGAAAGTACAGTATATCCAGGAACTAAAGGCAGATACTAGACAAGTCCAATTTTGGCATTTCTGATTGTATTTCCATTACATTTGAATAACCAAAGAAATCTTACAGTTAGACAAAAAAAGACATTTCAACTTGTTCGACGCGCAGTTTACACACATGATAACACAACACATTTGTGATTTTTTTTGTTTCTGTTGACCGATAAAAGAAACATATAGTGGTAGAAAAGGCTACTAAAAACTCCAAGCTGTCTCCAAGTGGCAGTGCTGCTTAGTGTTTTGTAAGGCTTTTTTGGACCATACAATTCTGGGGACTCCTGAGACGAATTGCCCATGGTAGCTCCATACCTTCAAGGGCTTTTGCACCGACATAAAGAATGCTCAAAAGTCAAAATTGTGTTTTATTCCCACTGTCGCATATATGCCCAGTTAAGCCTGGAATTCACTGTCCGTGTTTTCTTCCTTTTTTTTTTTCTTTCTTTTTTGGTACGAGCTGTTGTTTGTGTTTTGTGTTGTCTGTTGTTTACACAGTTAACAGCTTCTTAAAAATGGTGGTTGTTGGTGCTGCATTGGCTGAGCTTGACCAATCAATGTGCACTTACGTATGGGTTAATCATCGTACACTTACATGACTCATGGTTCCTCTTGTGTTGGGGCAGCTACCACACTGAAATAGGAACAAAAAAGTACCTTGAAATGGTGGTCTTTCCTAGTTCTTACGGTGCAGACACAACAAAAAGGGGGGTTCTTAGAACTATGAAAAAGTTCCTCTGGTAAGAGAGCACCTTTTGTTATTTGGTTTCGCTTTAGTATGTTACTGTATTTTACGTACTTAAGTTTTGTTTCTGTTGTTCACACTAGTGAGCTAGTGAACATACTAGCTCGCAAACTGAGCTAGTCTTAAGACACTCAAGCACTTATCCTGAAGCTTGGATGTTTTTGAGACATGTCCTATTTGTGCAACAATCTACTATCTGGAAAACAAACGCCCATTGCTACGAAGGGCCATTTCACTGAAAATACACCACAGACTCTTCCAGTCAGAAGAACATGGCTATTTATTATGCAGAATGATGTCATCAGACCTTTCAACTATGGCAAGGCATGACCCGCTTTTCCTCTGATCGACTAGTACTTGTTGCCATTATTGGTTGAGTTGGTTAGGTTTAAGCATGAGGAGCAAGACTGGTAAAGGGTTAGCGTAAGAATATCAGGGTGAGCCATTCAGACACAGAGTATAGCAGGTCATGCCTAAGCCATAGTAGGAATGTCATTCTGCACAAAAATTAGCCATGTGCTTCTGTTAGGGGGAGAATATGTAAAGTATTTTCAGGAGATGGCCCTTCAGAGCACTGGGTGATTGTTTTGGGGATATTGGGTAGTCAGACAAATGGGCTTTCGGTCAAATAGAACATTTTTGGACTATTTAGGCTTCCGAATTATGAGCTGTCTGAATAATGACATTGCACCAAAAGGGTTCCTGCGGTGGAAAAAGGCTAAGAGTACACAGGACAATCATTGAAGTAATCAGATAGGGTTCACTAAATTTTATTAATTAACTATATAATCTAAGATTCGAATTGAAGATATTGCCAACTTTTTAAATACGTTAACATATGATTGATTGGAAAAGCGATAATTAGTGTGAGTGTTAAAATCAGGCTATTTGATAACTGTTAAAGTAATTGTGTTTACTTCAATGCAAAGGTGTGGTCCTCAACATGCGTGGTGTGGCACTTCGATGCATGGGTGACATTCGGAGGTCAGCAGAGAGCTACCAGGC
This sequence comes from Cephalopholis sonnerati, assembly GCA_019142605.1. Lineage (NCBI taxonomy): Eukaryota > Metazoa > Chordata > Actinopteri > Perciformes > Serranidae > Cephalopholis > Cephalopholis sonnerati. The sequence goes on along the minus strand of JAGQAX010000023.1, from coordinate 5,053,649 downwards.
TGCTGTTGATATCTGCCAAGAGTACGAGGACATGCCAAACTGGGCTGTTGCTCAGGCTAACCTAGGTAACAAAGATTATTGTTATTCCCAGATGATTCTTCCAATGAACGTCACTTCTGTAAGATGACATTGTGCTTCTCCATCCTCATGAAGGGCTGTTATGTCTGAAGGCTGGAGCTAAAGGACTAGCGCAAAGACACCTGACTGAGGCTCTGCAGCTCTTCTCAGAGCTGGATGAAGAAGGTCATGAGGCAAACTTCATCACAGTGCTGCTGGAGCTGGGGCAGCACTATGTGAAGCAGCACCAGCTGGACTATGGAAAAGGATGCTATGAATGGGCCCTGCTACTGGCTATCAGTGCTAACCTGTTAGACTGTAAGTATGTAAGTCACACACTCATGCTTGCTCCACTCTGAGTGCCATCTTTTCACTATTTTCAATGAACTGAACTGAACTATTGCTCAATGCCAGGTCAGCTCACTGCAACCCAACATCTGTGCCATCTGTATGGGAGTGAGAGTCCAGACCAGGCCCAGTGTATCATCTACAGCCAGCACCAGGTCCAGCTGCTGAGACACACAGGAGACAGAGGACAGGAGGGGGATGCGCTGGAAGCCATCAGCCAGCTCTACCTCACACTGGGCACAGAGAGGTGTGTGGGGGGGTGGAATAAGTCTGATATAAGATTCACTCGTGCACTTATTTGCCCCACTCATATATGGCTTATTCAATAAAACAGCAAAATACAGTTTTTTTTGTTGTTTTTTTTTGTTGTTTTTTGTGTATTTTTAGAGCAGGGTATACACAACTGTAAGCATTAATGCCACTTCTGTTAGTGGGATTTATGCAGAGTTTCTTCTAAAATGGGACAAATACATAAAACTGTTGTCAATAGAGGAAAAATAAATGCAAACATTTTGAAAATGAAATCACCTCGGCTGTTCCAGTATTTTGAAGGTGTTAATGATGATTAAGGCTTGCAACATCCATTTGAAAGCATTGTCAGCTGACATCATGATTGACAGCTGTGTGTGCCAATCGATATACCAGCAATCAATGGCACTGCTTGTGACTGGTCAGACAAGTGTAGGGACAGGAACTCGATACAGTGGAGATTACTACTGTGCAGACTCCAGGTGTTTGTCAAAGTCAAAGAAGGATCCCTAAACGGCTGCATTTCAAGGAGGCTACGTCATCAAGCCTAAGGACTGTTCCAATGTCAAGAATTCTTCAAATTGTACTGAGGGCCGAGTCCTTCAAGGATGCATGTATGTATCCTCAGTGGGTATAAAGTACCCAGAATTCTTTGCGGACACTTTGCTGGAACTGAAGGCGGGGCCTCAAAAAAAAAAAAAAAAGTAAACACATGATTTCGAGGAATTTGTTTCAATATTACAAAGAGGCAACACTAGGTTTCAATGGGTGTTACCTAGTCACACAAAAGGCCCCATCACTGAGTCAGCGTATGACATATACTCCATTGCCTCATATGTAAGTATAAAGAAATTGTAGAGGGCTAATGTAATAAAATTAAAATTCTATGAGATAAAAAAAAAGTTCCAATAGCAAGTAATTTTATTGCATTTTTTTATCATGTGGAAATGCATTATAGCATGGATTACATTTGCAATTTTAATTTGTCAAATTCATTGGCATTTCTTTGGGGCGGGGGGGCTGTATCAAACAGTTTGTGTAAAATATATATGTCAATATTATTGAATCATCCATGCCTTATAATCTGTGGACTTTGTCGAAATTAATGGAGACATTTGTAAGCACTATGACCCACTGTTGTAATTTTCCTTGTTTTGTTTTGTTGTTTTTTTTTTATAAAAATCTACATTAATAAAATCAATGCTTGTCTTTTGAAAGGTTAAAGTTTGGAGCAACGTGACTAATCTCAGTTTCTGAATGTTTTCAGGGCCTACAGGGCGGCCCTCGACTACACCAAGAGCAGTCTGGGTATTTTTATCGATTTGGGCTACAGGGAAAAGGAGGCGTATGGCTGGCTGCAAGCTGGGAAGATCTACCACCTGGTGAACCAGACTGAACTGGTGGACCTTTATATTCAGGTCTGAGAGCAGATGTTTTTTAGCTCTATCAGTTGCAGCACAATGTATGGAAGTTTTGAAAATCAATCATGATCTGTGTTAAGTGTCAGTGTATAGTAAAGAGATCGGCTTTTTTTTTTTTCTGTTTTCCTTGTTCCCTTTTAATTCAAACTCAAACTCTTCCCATACTCCACATAAATTGCTTAATAATTTAATGTTATTCCACAACACTAAATCACTAAATCACAGCACTAACTAAAATAAAACATTTTATCACAAGATGAGCTAAGGACTTCACAGTTGTACTTCATGTTTTTAGTGCCCTCTTGTGGCCAAAAGACCTTAAGCACCTGCTTAGGTAGCTTCAGTTTTTTGCTGTCTCTGACAGGTAAACTGAAACACAGAATTAAAATCTGTATTTTTGTTGATGTCATCGTCAGGCAGCTCAGGATGTTGCTCTGAGTACAGGAGACACCAGGTTCATCCTGAAGCTTCTGGAAGCTGCAGGAGACATTTTCTTCAACAGCAACCAAGACCGGGACAAGGCTATCACCTTCTATAGGGTACGGTCTGAATGAAACACTGAGACTATACAAATATTTACATGTAAAAATAGCTCCTTACACTTCCTACTGTCATCAGCCCATGTCCAGGAGCACTTTTTATATTAAAGCAAATGCTATTATCACCCAGGTGTCTGTAGCCATAATGCTGGTTGCAATATCGTCATGCAAAATATCACGATGCTATGCTATATGCTATATTTCCCCCACCCTTACCATTTACACCCAGGTGTTTAAAGCATCATTGCAGAGGTAAGCACCCACGTGTCCTTAGCTAATGAAATAGCCAATGTAGCATCTTTATACATCCTAAAAACTGAAAATAATAAGTCAACTAAGTCTAAAAAAAAAAAAATGCTGACTAACACAGGACTTGGACCCCAGTCTCCTTTGAAAATGTCCTGTCCTTGACATATTTATCTACCACTTACTTTACTCTTACTCCCTCCATGGGCACTATGTTTATGAGTTTGTTCCCTTAAATTTACAGCTTTAATCTCAGAGATTATCTAAAATTGGCTAGTACTAGCCATGACTTCTTTGCCCTGACTACCCCCAACCTTTACACTTTAATGCAACAAGTACTAGCTAATCAGAGCACACATTTGTATCCATCATAACACATTGTAGAGGTGAGTGTGCATAGCTTAATAGGTGCATTACGACTATTCTCAGATGGGTGCTAATAGACACTCTGTTCTATTAATCTCAATGAGTTCCAATTTAGCTTTAGCCTATACATCCATATTTTAGTAAAACATACACATCAAGTAGCCCTAGCCCTTTTTGTGCATAAAAGTATTACTGTTATTGTTATGAATGATGCTTAAGATTAAGAAAATACGTATCAAAATGTGACAAACCAGAATTTTCCTTTAGGCCTATTATAATATCCTGTGTATCTCTGTGTATTCCATTTGGTAGGACCGTGCTCTGCCCATCGCAGTGAAGAGCAGCAGTGTGCGTTCCAGGCTCAGGTTATGTAATAAGCTGACTGAACTGATGCTCAGTCTCAAGCTGTATGAGGAAGCTGTGGAGTTTGCTCAGACTGCACTGGACATCAGTATCACTCTAGGTAAGGAAAGCCTCCAAAACAAATAATTTTCAGTGTTAGTTTAGGATTATAATGTATGGTTGTATTTGGACTTTATTAAAAGGGCAATAAATAAAAATAATACTGTTGATTTTGCTATTTATAGAGCATTGTCATTAGTGGAGCTTAAACTGTAAAGTTTGTCCTGCTGGTAGCACAAAAAGTAAATCCATATATGTCAATATATGGGGGCATGAATGTGCTCAACAGATTGAATGTCAGTCCATAAAATTGATTATGAGGTATCTTATGCAAGAGTAAAGTTCATGCAGTGTCCAGAATACAAAGGGTTCATCCTCTGGTGACTATGTATGTGCTCAGCAAATATCCTGCCCATTAGCTTACATTTTGTATGAAAGTATGAAATTTGGTGACCACAACCATTAGAAATTCCTCTGTGATTCTTTTTTTTTTTTTTTTGATAAGTTTATTTTGAATATATGCAAATAATATAAAACCAAGGAAAACAAATATAACAGAAGCATAGCAAAAAATAAATAAAAAAATTAAAGAGAGAGTGAGAAAAAAAAATGTGCATATTTGAAAAGGAGTGAGAAGAAGTAAAACTTATATACTCTCACCCCTTATCCATGAAAATATAATATTCATGTCGATCATAGATTAAGTTATATATCTATACAAAATGACTTCTTTTTTTAATGTATTATTAAATAGCTTCATAATTCTCATAATATATTTGTGACAAATACATTACTATATATCTCCACTAATATTCTAATATTCATTTGTAATTAATAATAATTAATAATAATATTAATAATTATACAGTACATTATTATTTGTTTATGTTTATGTTATTCATTTAAGTCGTTATCTCTAGAATGCCACAATAAATATTTATCAATCAGTACATATATACACATATATACATACATACACATAAATATACAACACACGTACACATAACAAAATAAACAACACAACACAGAACACAACCAATTCACAGAAAACAGCCAAATAACCTGTAACCCCTATGACACTTAGTGATTTTCATTACCTCCTTCCTCCCTGTACCTTGTGAACACCATGTTTTTGTACATTATTTTAAATTGTTTCATATTTGTGCATTCCTTCAACTCCACAGTAAACCCGTTCCATAATCTCACCCCACAAAGTGATAAACAAAAGCTTTTCCTAGTTGTGTGTATGCAGTGTATTTTGAATTTAGATTTACCCCTTAGATTATAACCTCCTTCTGGCTCACTGAACAATTCCTGAATGTTTCATGGTAGTAAGTTGTTTTTTACTTTGAACATTATTTGTGCTGTTTGATAATCAATCATGTCTGTTAGTATTGGACTGTAAAAATAATGAGTTTGTGTGCTCCTGGTACCCGACATTATGAATTATTCGTATTGCTCGCTTTTGTAGAATTCTTAGTGATAATAATGAAGTTTTGTAGTTATCGTCCCATAGCTCTGCACAGTACTGTAAGTAAGGTGAGACTAGTGAACAGAGTGTGGAGTGATTTCTAGTCCAAAACCTTATTTACTCTGTTTATTATTGCAATGCTTCTTGAGATTTTTGTTTGAACCTGTTTGATTTGTGATGTCCAGCTGATTCTGTCATCTATGATTACTCCTAGAAATTTTATTTCACGAACTCTTTCAATTTCTACTCCATCTATTCTTATTTGTACTTGTGTGTTCGTTTTACAGTTTCCAAATAACATTATTTTTGTCTTTGTCAAATTTAAAGATAATCTGTTTTTGTCAAACCATATTTTTAGTTTGTTAATTTCAGTAGTGATGCCCTCCTGTAATTGTTGCAGGTTATCCCCAGCACAAAAAATATTGCTGTCATCAGCAAACAAAATTAATTTCAATAACCGTGAAACTTTACAGATATCATTAATATTAAAAGGATGAATTTGGGGCCCAACACTGAATCCTGGGGGACACCACAAGTAATGTTCAAACACTCTGAGGAACAGTTTCCCAGCTTTACAAACTGCTGTCTCCCACTCAGATGTGATTCATAAATATCAGTATGAATTATTGCCATCGACCAAAGTGATACACAGGGGAACTGATGACTCAGCTTACAGATTTCCTAACAGTTCATAGTTACGTGCTTTTACTGAACGACTGCATCTACCTTTGTGTTTGTCTGTACATCCAGGTGAGCGTCTGAATGAGCGAGTGGCTTACCATCGTCTGGCCTCTCTGTACCACTGTCTGGACCAGTATGAACTAGCTGAGCACTATTACCTGAAAACCTTGACCCTCTGTCCAACACCTCTGCTTTTTGATGAGGAAACACTGTACTATGTCCGAGTGTACCAGACACTGGGGGACATCATATTCTATGACCTGAAGGTAAATGATAGACATGGGATAGTTTTTCCATATTTCAAATATTGGGAATTTCTCACCAACATATGACATTTTTCATTTGTTATTTTGACCTCGATCTGAAGTCTATTGGATATTCTATCTTTTTGCCACTGGAAAAATTGTGGTGTAAATTTAACTACTCAGCCATGGTTCCCGGTCCCCAAAAAGTACTTGCTGTGGGGTTTGTACTTTCTGATAAACAAGGATCTGGCAGGATTCAGTACTGTCATCACAACCACAAACCTTGTAGCTGCTTTATATATGCAGCTTCTTTCATACAGTGTGAAGGAATGAACAACTAGTTCCTGGTTGAGTTCCTGAGATGAATTCCTGTGGCTCTGTAGTAACCAGAACTGTTGTCTTGTTAGTTTCCAAGCCGATCACCAGTTCATTTCACCATAATTTTTTTAATCATGTTATCTGGAGATCACAAGTTAATTTTTTTTCATCTCAGGATGTAAAATAGTTTCTTCTGGAACAGAAAGCAAATAGTTATTTTCCCTGGAATGTTGTGCAGCCAACAGCTACAAAAATACACAAAGTATGCCACCACATTCTCCTCACACTGGGCATAACACAACTACATCACGAATCACAAAATTAGAGCTCATGTCAAACAAAATTCCAGTAATCTGCCAAAAGTGGGACTTCATTGTTTAGCAAGTCATAAGTAGTGTGTGTGGTAAGTCTTGGTTAATATGTTTCTAGTCAAGTTTTTGCAGGCAATGTTGGCCAAAAGTTCATCTCCTACATATAAGATATTATCTCCTATGTAGAAGATAAACTTTTAATCTCAATTCAGCTGAGACTGTGAAAGCTGTGCAGAATATAGTGCTAAGTGCAAAGGGCATTAAAGCTTTCAAATTGAGCATAGTGCTAGTTCAGGCTGGACATGATGTCAAGCTCAGCTCACATCCCAGCTACATCAGCTGATCTGAAGCAGCCCAATCAACTAATGGATCAGCTGATTGATGGAAGGGAGTCAACTGATAGATCACAAGTCCTTTCTATGCAACCAATTGGCAGATCTCATGCCTGCTTACTGTTGCTGCTTCCTCCACAAGCTGCCTTGCAAACCGCCTTCACTTCAGCTTGTCCTTTTCATGTTGTGTTTGACTTATTAGTGTCATTTCTGTTTTTCACTGATGCTGGCTCTGTTCTGTTCCTGGGGGGTCTTTGCTGCTGCTCTCCCTGCCTTAGGCTTTCCATGTAGGCGTGTTAGAAGGGCAAGGAGGTTTGCTCTCTTTGCCTCAGGTTTTCCTTGTTTGCACATGGAAGGGCAGAGAGGTGTGCTCTTTATGTCTAAAGGCTTTCAACGAAGGTGTGTGGAGGGACAGAGAGGTGTGCTGTCTCTGCCTAAGGCTCTCTGCGTAGGCTGACTGAGCAAGCAAGAGAAACAGAGATTTTTTTTCCACTGATGTTACCAATACAACACCACCACTCTCCAACATAGGAGATATGAGATATTATCTCCTATATAGGAGTTAAAGTTAGGTTTTGGCTAACATTTCCTGCAATTTTTTTTCATATTGCCTTTCAAGGCTTCTGTAATGACCAATAATGTGACATAAAGGGCTTCACATTTTGCTGTAATCTTTATAGGACCCATTTGACGCTGCAGGCTACTACCACCTGGCTCTAGCTGCAGCCATGGATCTGGGCAACAAGAGGTCTCAGCTGCAGCTTTGCACCCGCCTCGCCACTATCTACCACAACTTCCTAGAGGACCGGGAGCTCTCTCTCTTCTTTTACCAGAAGGCCAGAGCATTTGCTGCAGAGCTGAACATGAGGAGGATTAATATCTCACCAGATCAGCATTTTAGCAGCATCTCACAGTACAAGGCCAAAAAGGAATGATAAGTCGAGTCTTTGTTTCACTAGAAAAACAAAAATTTTGCTAAGTGCAACAAAAACTTAAGCAGTTGGCTGGATGAATGCTCTTTTTTGGTACAGAAAAAAATATGTTGCATGAGAAGCCTTATGCCTTAAGCATTAAGATTACAGCACAGATTCAACGGATCCCAAAAGAAAATCTATCTTTAAAAGATCAGGATGTCTATTGTAATCATCTGTTGCATTGTGAAACTCTATATGTGCACATGTGCAAAAGTTCAGGACTCATCTTTACTCAGGCTTCTGTTAATCCTCAGGAATTATACAAATAGATAAATATAATCCAGAAATCAGCGAGACCTTTAAGTTTCCACTGTCTTTTTGTAATTTTTTGAGACAAGAAAAGAGACATGCAGATTTTAACTAATCACTCTTAAACACATGTACGTCATCTGTGTATAATGAAATCTTATGTTTTCTGGTACTTCTTTTAATCCCCTTAACTGGCTGCGTGCTCTTACAGGTTCAGCTAGGGGTTCTATGAGCAGCAAAAAAATGACAGAGAGAGGAGACCACCCTGGATAGCCAGTATCATAAAGCTGCTTATCACCTTGCTCAGTTATCTCTGGGTTTTCTTCTGCAGCCACAAGCCTGTCCATGTGATAGAGACAGAGCTGCTAATTACAGCTGTTAATTATAAGTTCCATGAGTTCAGTATGTTATATGATACAAGATGAAACTGTGATATGTGTGGAAAAATGTGGTTATGGCGACAGCAAAAATATATTCAACAAGGTGAACGATAAACAACATAATAAATTAACTAGAACAGATTTCTAGAGATGGACTGTGTTATATTCTTAGCTCTCTCTGAGTTGGATGGTCATTTTTTCAAGCTAAGTATGTCAGGTGTTGGTTGATTTTTCGGCAGAGCAGGTTTAGCATTAGCTTGACTGTCAGCGGCTAACACTGTCTCTGGATGGTGGAGTGTGAGGTGAGCCCTCATATTTGTAGTATTCCCACAGTATTTTATTCTCATATGACTGCACAATGAACACAGAGATGAACTCAGAGAAGAAATCCAAAACGGAACACGGGAGACCAAGCACAAAACGACGCCATGAACACAGACGAACACACCACAAAGGGAAACACACAGGTATATATACACAGAAAACTATTCACAAGAACAAGACACAGCTGGAGCAGGTGGACACAGGCAAAAGGAGGCAAAAGGGGATTGGTTGTCAACAAGGGTGTGGTGGGGAACACTAGGGTGAAGCAAACAAGACAAACACAGAACAGGTGTGAAGGGAAGACTCTGGGAAAAGGGAAGGATGCACGAGTAGGGGTGAGCGATACCACAAAATTTGGTTTCGATCCAATACCAAGTAATACAGGTCCAGAATTGCCGATACTGATACCGATATGATATTTTTTATTATTATTAAAAGTGGCGATTTTTTATGTAGGGGAAAGCAGTGCACTATGATTTATAAGGTGAATAACTGATCTCCTTAAGTAACAGCTTATGATGACCAATTACAGTCTTATAATTTGTAACATTAACCAATACTGGATATCTATTTTGACTAAAATATTAACTTCACAAGGCTACTGGATACTTGGATATTACTTGTCTGAGTTTCTCTGAACAGACTCTGTCAGTGAACTCTGTCTCTGTCAGTAGTCTGGATGCTGAGGCTTTTCTCTCCTCCTCCCTTGTTTTAAGATAAGACATTAACTCCGCTCTGCACTCTGCCGCTCCGTCTCCCCAGACAGAGTGCCCAGAGTGCGCTCTGCCACTCCAAGAGTGTGAGAATGTGTTACTCAACGGTACATTCTGACAGCACTCTGAATTTACAAACGGTCCACTTTGTGCCAGAGTGCACCCTGGTACTCGGAATGTGTATTTCTGAATGCACCACTCACATCATCTTCCTCCATTGCCTAAAACAAGCCAACAGACCATGCCAGCTAGCACTAGCTAATGTCTGTGGCCAGCTAATTTCCACCCACCAAAAAACATCATACTGTTTACTAACAGTTAAAGGGTCTATGTGGTCTATCAATGGGAAATGTTACATTTGTAATTTGTGTGGAGTATTTAACAAAGTCATATTATTCTGAGCTGCACTGATGGAATAAGAGTGTAAGAGCTGTCAGACACTGCTGCCTTTAAAAAAAAAAGACAGAGTATTACACCTGCTTTCTACAGCAGTGTGTCTCTGTCTCAGCATGAACCATCTGAACAAACACATCTCTGCTCTAGGTTGTAGACAGGATTTTTAATGAGCGTAGGAGCACATGTGGCTCCAGTCTTTCAATGGAAATGTCATTATAAAATGATGTTACACTAATGACAAATAGTTCCTCAATGATCCATACCACACTCTCCTCTCAGTCAGTCTGAAGGAATTTGACATGAGATGGATGTTTTAGCACATGTGTAACAGAAATCTGTGGTCCTTGGCTGAAAAACAGCCAAGCTGCTTCAACTTATTTATCTTGACAGTGACTGTAAATGTCGAACATGTTGAATAATGACCATAAATCAGTCAAGGAGGGGAGTCCTCTGGAGCGCCTGTGTTGGGCCATTAGACATGTGAGGTCATACTGCCAGTGCTCTTGAAAGAAACCCAGGAGCAAAATATCAACACTGTCTGCTGTCTTTGGTCAGACTGACCTGACCTCACTCACCTCTGTGTAAGATCTTGAATGACCCTGAACTGGGTGAGGTCTGAATCTGGAGCTGAGGATTTGAGTCAAAAATCATTCTCCACCTTGGTGTCATAATTCACATCTGACCACACAGACATGAAAAACGTTCATGTCTGTTCAAATGAAAAATGTTATTATCTCTGATGTCCAAATATGTGATGATGTGCAAATAAATGTCCAGAAATCTGCACAGGAATCATAAACAAAGACATGCCAGAACTTGGCTGAGAATCAATAGGTTTTTTAAAGTTATAGTTTGTATTAAAGTATTACAGTCAGTATGTTTACATTACATTACAGAAAATTGATTTATTGTGTTAGTCCGACTAAAACTGGACTTTAAAGGTGAAATTGTACCAAATTCGAATTTCTTAAAGTTGGACTAACACACCCTGATAATGATATTGGGAGTTGAATTACTCCTGCATGTATACAGTCAATGCGACACAAACTGGCCGAGGTGCTCTGCAAATGCTCCACAGTTTCCACCTCAGGCTTTGACCCAGAAGTTAAAAGCATTAAAGCATACAGCATGTATGAAATGTACAAAGCTGTAAAGTTGTTCACTATGGTACCAGTTTGTCGGTAACTGACCGTAGCTAACTTGTTTGTCAATTGTTTGGTCTGTGATGTAAAGACTTAACAAGGAACTGATTAGAATTTGTTGATCAAAGGTCGAGGTCACAGTGACCTTCTGTTTGTGTCATTCTTGTGAATGTGATATCATCTGCTAGCGCTCAGTTATGAGCTGACTGAATTTTGTGGTCAAGGGTCTAAGGTCAAAATCACTGTGACCTTGTATCTGTCTCATTCTTGTGAACACGATATCTCAAAAACGCATTGAGGGAATTTCTTCAAATTTGGAACAAATGTCCACCTGGACTCAAGAAAGAAGTGATTAGAATTTGGTGGTCAAAGGTCAAGATCACTGTGATGTTGTGTCTGTCTTATTCTCGTGAATGCAATATCTCAAGAATGCCAAGATGCAATTTCTTCAAATTTGGAAAAACATCCAGTAAGACTAAATGATGAACCGATTTGAATTTGGTGGTCAAAGGTCAAGATCACTGTGACCTTGCATCCATCTGATTGTCATAGACACAATATCTCCAGAATGCCATGAGGGAATTTCTTTAAATTTGGCACAACCGTCCACTTGGACGCAAGGATAAATTGAGTAGAATTTGGTGGTTTATGGGTCAAGGTCACTGTGACCTCACAAAACATGGTTTTGGTCATAACTCAAGAATTTATCATTATGAATTCTTACGCTAATTATGACAAAATGTCTAACAAATGTCTCAGTATAAAATGATGAAGTGATGACGATGACGATTATTTATTTTGAAGAGCTCTAAGGTCAACTTCACTGTGACATCATAATGTTCTGCATAAAACACTTTTCTGGCCATTACTTGGCGTCATATCTCAGGAACAGAAGGAGAGACATTTGGTCAGATACTAGATTGGTGACACTAATCCTGGGTGATCATCTTGAAACTCTGCTGAATGTATAGATCTTTTGTGCAGTCGGGGGGAGGATGTGTGAGAAGCATACATGTTTTCTCAGACATGGATGAATGGATGAAGAAACTTGACTGACACGCGGAGGCATACAACTGTGAAGTGGTAATGCTCGTTTTGTCATCGTACAATTATTTTAGAAATTATGCGTCACTTTTCAAATTACCAGTTCAAAATGTCACATACCCCCTGCAGTACTCCAAAGAACCCCTAGGGGTACCTATACCCCCATATGAGAACTACTTCCATAAATAAATAAATCCAGTCTGAGTGGTCTATAGACAGAATTCCAGGACTCAAGGTTATTCAGGTATCAGTGATACAAAGTAATCTACCAGGAGCTTGCATGTATTTGATTAACCAACTCAGCTCCATGCATTTTTTAACACACTACTGTTGTTGGTTTGAATGTTCAGTGAGCATGATAGCATTTAAAGGATGTAATGATTTAAACTTTAAACTACGTATGGATTTTTAATGTGGTTATTCCGTCTTTAGAGTTTTTGTGTATTTTTCAATTATTATTGAATTATAATGGTGTTGCTACTTTGTGATTCTTATTATGATCACCCGATGGTGCAAAACTACAGTATGCACAAAACAGTTAGATTTTGGCCTGAGTGTTTAATTAATGAGTCATAATGTGTCAAATAGTAATATAAATATTACCAAGTGCCGTCTGCATCCCTCCGTGACGCTCACAAACTGTGTGTTCCTGCTGAACAAGGAGTCCTGTGTTTCCTCAAGTGACAGACCATTTCAAATAAACACACCCACGGCTGGGTGACCAACACATGTCTCTGTCGACACGCCTCTTGTCTGTCCAAACAAACCTGGACTGTCGTCGATCCATGAATATGAGCCGTCCAGTGCTGGCCTCCCCTCTGTGACCATCAGCCTGTCAGAGGAAAGCAAGAATTAAAAACAGCCTCACATCTGTAAGTGAGTGTCAGATGGAAGGGTTCTTGCAATATATCCTATCCATTATGAGAAGCAGCTTAAAGACACTGAGAGAAACATTGTTGCTGGATGAAGTCATTTTGGACGAAGGGAAATTCCACGCTTTACAACCTGAGTCTTGTTTTTGTAGTTTTGACCATTGTTCCTGGCAGTTATGATAACACAAGTCTCACCATGTCATCTAAACCACCTTAAAGTGAGACTTTTCAAATAAGAAATTACACAATCGTCCTTCTGGGACTCTAAGCAAAAAAACACACCCTCGTTTAATTCAATACAATCAGGGGTTCTGCTGCAATAGCCTTACTTGATCTGTTGGTACATTTCCACAGCACTTATTCTATCAGTGCAACAACAGAGCCATGTCATACTCTCTGTTCTGCTGAGGACACTTTCTCTTTGCAAAGAAATAGTTGGGGAACATGCTTATTTTTTTTCTGGTGGTGAGTTGGATTAGAAGAGCAACACTAGCAGCTGCAGTAGAAAAAGTCAAAATAGTCTTTGGCGTGAATCTTACCACACCTTCAGGGTTGATTTATTGTGCACATGCAGCTGGATGAAAAGCTACAGCCCCAGCAACATACATATCTGTCTGTTCAGGGCTTTACAGCCAAACTAACCATCAGGTCAGTGGACAAAACAAGTTGACAGAGTAGGTTGTGTCAGCGAGGAGAGGAGGAATACATGAAGAGGGTGATGGTCCTTTAAAATTTGTAAGACAAAGGTGCGTGTGTGTGTGTGTGTGTGTGTGTGTGTGTGTGTGTGTGTGTGTGTGTGACTGCATGGTCTCGTCGTCTTAAATTGCCCTTACAAGGGGACAGTAATGAAAGCATGTCCTCATATCCCCAGTCTGCACCAAAGAATGAATGACTTCATGTTTTGGAAAGAAAGAAAGAAAAAAAAGCATCGAGCCCATGGAGCAGCCTGAACACACCACAGAGTCACCATCCACTGCAACAGCTACATATACACTTACTGCTGTTTCTGAGATTCAAGAATTTGTGTCCTGTGCAGTCATTTATTAAAGTATTTTAACCAGTAACATTGCATACATGAGCTACTGCTGTCAAACACCAAAGAATGTCTAGAATGTTCCTAAACAACCTGAGTAGATGAGCTGAGCTTACGGAAAATCGATCAAAAGAATAACTGGAATGGAAAATAAAGGAAAATGTGTATCTACTAGGGATGCACAACATTGGATTTTTTCAATATCCGATATGTCGATATTTTCCAATTCATTTTGGCTGACTGCCAGTACCAATATATGCACATGTGTTTTTCCACCCAACTGCAAAGAACACTCAGTCTCTCCTGTAGTGAAACTGACATATCATTATGCCTACTTCTTATTGTGATGGTCCTGGTGGCAGATGTAGACCTATAATACAATGCTTTTCAGAATGTACACTAGGCATCACAAGAAAACTACTTTAAATTACGTTACATGGAAAACATGCCATACTTATTTTCATGCAATATTTTCAAAGAAAACTGTCAAATTCATCCCACTTTAACAGGCTGGATGATGGTCTTTTCAAGACAACCCTGACAGTAGCCAAAACCAAGGCAAACTTGACCTATTTCAACTAATTTAAGTCGCATAATTAAAGCTTCATCTTATTGGCCTGTCATAATGGCAGAAATGTTCAGTTTAATTTTAAAGCTGTTATCTGCAGATACCAGTGACATGCCAATATTATCATGCATCCCTAGTATAAACTGTATGTCGGTCCATGACCCCCCACCCTACCTACCCACCCTACCAGTATTAAAGTCACTGGAAAGATAGACCTGGTAAATCTTGAACTATATCTGCACAGTACTCTTCCCATTATGGACAATTTGAATGTAAAAGCAGTATAACAATCAATGAAATAAAAATTTGCAGACTGAAATATGCATTATAGGTGCTATAAGAATAGATGACCTGGGGGTAGTTTTTTTTTTTTTTTCTATCCACTGTGAGGGTCAGGGGACAGGGGGATGTCATATGTTGTAAAGCCATCCAATATTGCCCTTAGGATTTGATTTGTGATAGATAGCCAATAAAGCTGACTTTTACTCTACAGCTGATACTTATTTGTTTTTTATGCAAAAATAATATCTGTGGATTAACAAAAAGAAAAATGCGTGTTAGTAAAAATAGTAGTTTGAGAAAGAGTACCAAATTTTAACATGTAATAACATGCCATCAGTTGAAAGCGGAACGAAAGCTCCCGTCCTTCCGCTGTCGGAACTTAACAGTGTGACACCCGTTGGAAGTAAACAACACAAGCGCTACCAGCGTTATTGAATGAACAGAGGGACAATATTGTCGTGGTAGCGGAGCTACTTATTTAATTCATAATTAAACAAAAATGTCTTCACTTGAGTATTTTAGAGAGTTTGTAAACGAGCGACTCACTGCTGCTGCGGAAGAGATATTCAAAGTTTTTCAGAAAACTATCGTCCAGTATGAGAAGGAGATCCACCGGCAGCGCACACTCCTGGATGTAGATTGGAAACCCGAAATAAAGATACACAGGATAGGTGAGTTAAACTTCATTATTTTAGTAACACAAACCAGATAAACTCGATTTACACATGACCCCATTTGTTTAAATATACTGTGGCACTAGCTTGCATGTCTGAGTTTTTTTCTTCATCATCACGTATGTAGCTGACCTTAATTATGATGTTGTGTGTACCTCCAGAGCTCCTACAGCAACAGGTCTGTAAGGAGGAGGACCAGGAGTTCTGTATTCAGGAGAGGAACTCCACTTTGGTTCAGGAGGACCCAGAGTCTCCACAGATCAAAGAGGAACAGGAGGAACTGTGCATCAGTCATGAGGGAGAGCAGCTTGTACTGAAGCAGGAGACTGATGCCTTTATGTTGTCTCCTGTACATGAGGAAAGTGACCACAGTGAGGATCTGACTCTGAACTTAAGTCCTGATAACACTCTCAGTGCAGCACAGAAAGAGTCTGTAGTCAATATAGCAGTTAAATCAGAAGCAAGCAGTGAACACCAGCTCCTCTCTCACAACTCTCATGTAGCTGAGAGCCAAGATCAGGAAGGAGGCGAGCATGGAGACTCAGGATCAACCACAGACACAGAGCAAACTCCGCAGGAGAGACGTCATGAAAGTGAAAGTCACAGTAACAATGTACATAACCCTGCCACTTTAGAGGTTGACTGTAATTCTCAGACAGCTAAAAAGCTTTTCCAATGTGACACTTGTGGGAAAGCTTTTAGGTATAAGTCCCGTTTGCAGAGACACCTAATCACACACTCTGGTGAACGGCCATGTTACTTCAAGACTTTAAAATGTGACACGTGTGGGAAAGCTTTTAAGTTTCAGTCAAACTTGGACATGCACCTGAGGACCCACTCAGGTGAGAAGCCATACCTGTGCAACACCTGCGGGACAAGATTCAGTCAGAAATCCTCATTGAACATTCATAAAAGGATTCATACAGGTGAGAGGCCCTATTTGTGTAATACCTGCGGGAGAAGCTTCAGTCAGATGTCAGCACTGAACACTCATAAAAGAATCCATACAGGTGAGAAACCATATACATGCAAAACTTGTGGGAAAGCTTTCAGACTTAGTAGTGACCTGACAGTCCACATGAGAATCCACACAGGGGAGAAACCATATACCTGCATAACATGTGGGAGAGCCTTCAGACTCAGTGGTGCCCTGACAGACCACATGAGAAGAGCCCACACCGGCTGAGGGGCCATAACTTTGAAGGTCTGCAAGAAAATTAACTTATGCATCAGATTTGGTAAAGCATACAAGATCGCATACAGGCATATGGCCTGGTGTTTGCAAAATAATCAGAGGACAACTCAGTTGCCAAACCAAAGTCAAACAGTTGAAAAACAACTAGTCAGTGCACACCTTTACACACAACGTGATTTTGCAAAGTAGGACATGCCCCTGGATCAATATCCCACATCGCACTCCAGGATCAACATTGCAAACAACCAATTACAGGCCTCTGACATCATCAGTGTGCCGCTCCCATGCTTCTTCAGAGCTAAGCTAGTTTTCCAAATTGAAGTTAGTACAATTGAACAAAATCCTTAGTGATATTGAAGAAGAATCTTGAGCTACTGCAGGGTTAGCGACTCAGCTTGCTAACTAGGTTGGCTATGCTAACAAGTGGGCTGTCATTGGACTGCCATGTTGACTCTGGATAATTTGTTTGTTGACCCAGAACCATCATCGTCATCTTTATCCTGTGTATCCTGTGTAATTTGTTTGATCCAGGAACATCATTACCATATTTATCCTAGATAACTTGTTTATGATGAGCTTGACCATCACTGCCATGTTGAAGTAGAATTGCTGATGTTGATCCAGGACCATCACTGATATGCTGATGCCAACATAAACAAATTATCCAGAATCAGAGTGATGATGGTACTGAATAAACCTAACCAAATTTATCCAGGATCAACATGGAAAAAATGAGGAAAAATGTGTTAATCACAGGAATTTGCAACTGAAAAATGACATTATCCTTACTCTTAATGTTCATGAGCTATATTCGTGTCTATTGGCAAGCTTACTTGTTAGCATAGCCTATCTACTAAGCAAGCTAGCTTGCTAATATTCTAGTCTATCAGCAAGCTTACATGTGTAGCATAGCCTGCCTAGTTAGCAAGCTAACTCTCTAACCCTGCAGTAGCTTAAAAGGTTTTTGTTCAATTTTACTAACTTCAATTTGGAAAACTAGCTTAGCTCTGAAGAAGCATAAAGGAATTTTGAAAGAAGCACAAGAGGGCTGTGATTGGTTGATTGCAATGTTGGTCGACTGAAAAAAGTACACTTTTGCAATAGCTACAGCTCTGTAACTGCATGTTGTGTCATAATCTAAATGTGAAGTTTGCCTTCATGTGATTGTATTTACATTCCTGTTAGCAACAGTACTTTTTTAAACAATAATAAACTCCCAAATCGAGGAAAATGTTTTCATAGTGAGTGCAATGTAGTTGTTATTAAAGTCATACTAAAAGCCCCCTCGGGCAGTGGTTCCACACAGTTTAATACATTCAACATTATACTTGTGTTTGGCCATGTCATCGAGGTAGTTTGCTGTCTCTGTCAAGTAGCTGTCTGATGGTTACTCACTCTACAGCAGGGAACGGCACTTGAAAATAAAAGTTTTGCACTAGAAATTCACTGTACTTAAAAAACAGTGTTTTTTTTTACAAACTTGACATGTTTGCGAGTCACTTGCTGTCCGTTCAGAATGGACCTGCGACCCACTTTTGGACTGCGACCCATCAGTTGGGAACCACTGCCCTAAGGCAAATTGCGATTTGTGATACTGGGTTATATAAATAAAACTGACTTGACTATACTTTGTGTGTTCTTTTTGTGTCAAAAGTTTGTCTGTGAAGCATTTCAGAATACCTTGTAGTTTAAAGTTTAACACAGACTTAAAAAAAAAATCCACCTACTTTAAGTAGTATTTGATACTTCCATATGAAGCCTGCTACACTTTTTTGCAAGTCAGATATTATTATATTATATTATATTACATTATATAGAGTGATTGACATCAGTATTTTGTATTACCACAACAATGTGCTATTTTTATATACTACATTACTTATAAGGTAAAAGAAGACTTTATTAATCCCACACCACAGAAATTCACACATTACAGCAGCTCAAGAGTCGGAAACAAAAGACAAGGAAAAATGTGACTGTAATAAATAGGTTCTAACATACACTTTCGGTGCAACTTAGACACATCATCAGTGTTGTATCCTGGGTTCACTGGGTGTTTCGGGTCTCACAACAGACACCCTCGCCCAGGCGACCCAGCCGGGGTGATCAGTCCCGGCTTGTGTCTAAGTAGCTTTAGTTGTCCACGGATCTCCCCGTTTGATCCACAGCCATCTGGACGCCTTTTCTGCTGCGTCAGTGATGTTTTTGATGGCTCTTCTGTTGTGCTGTCCCTTCACTCCCAGCATCTTGAGTGCTCTGATGAGAGACTGGCCTACAAATCCTCTGCACCCGACCTCGATGGGGTTGCATCGGGTCCTCCATCCTCTGCTTCGGCATTCGCCTGCCAGCTCCTCATACTTGGCCCTCTTCCTCTCAAAGGCCTCCTCCATCCGGTCTTCCCAGGGAACAGTCAACTCCAGCAGGACCACTTGCCTAGTTGTTTCTGACACCAGGACCATGTCTGGCCTGAGTGTGGTCACTGCGATGTTCTCTGGGAATTTGAGCTGTCTCCCTAGGTCGACTTTCAGCTGCCAGTCTCGAGCTGTTGCCAGCAGCCCCCCTGCTTGACTCCGGCACTGCTGTGGCTTCTCCCCAGCCCTAACAAAGGCGATGGACTGCCTTGTTGGTTGTTGGTGTTTACTGGTGGAGATCCCTGTGCTGATGACCTCTGCGATGACCCGCAGCACTTGGTCATGGCGCCAGCGGTAGCGCCCGTCCCCCAGTGCCCTTGGGCAGCAGCTCAGGATGTGCTCCAGCGATCCAGCACTCTGGCAGAGAGGGCACAGTGGATTATCAGCCAAGCCCCAGCGGAAGAGGTTGGACGGGCTTGGGAGCACATCGTACACCGACTGGATGAGGAACTTGATCCGGTGTGGCTCAGATCGCCATAGCTCTGTCCACGATATCTTCCGGTCAGCTGCCTCCTCCCATCGGGTCCACGCTCCCTGCTGCCGCATCCCTACTGTCCTAGTGCAGCGGGCTTCCTCCACCCCTGCTCGGACCTCCTCCTGGATAAGCTGACGCCTTTCCTTTCCCTGGGCCTTGTTGAAGTGAGGTCTTGGGTTGCTCCCGAGGCCTGACCGTCCGGAAGCCACTGTTCCCACCAGCTCACTGTGTCGCAAGCGGGACTCAGCCTGGTCTACTGCCTCGTGAGCCTTCCACTTCCTGCCAGTTCGCACTTCTATGCCAGCCGAGGAGACTTTGATGTCACTGGATTCCCTATACAGCAGCACCTCTCTTGCTCGGGTGACCATAAACTCCTCCATCAGACTACTGAAGGGCAGTTTCAGCTTGTTGTTCCTCCCGTACAAGGCGATGCTGCTGAGGCTTCGTGGTAAGCCCAACCACCTCCGCAGGAAACAGCTGACCTTCCTCTCGAAGCCCTCGACGGTGGTCAGTGGCACATTGTAGACCAGCAGCGGCCAGAGTAGTCGTGGCAGGATGCCGTGTTGGTAGATCCAGGCTTTAAACTTGCCTGGTAATCCTGACTTATCCACTGCTGTCAGCCAGGTTCCCAACTCCTCTGATGTTGCTTGGAGTGCTGCGGTGTCCTTCAAGGTGCAGTCATAGGTCTTGCCCAGGCTCTTAACTGGCTTCTCTCCCACCGATGGAATCTGGGTGCCTCCTAGTGAGAAGCGAAACTGGTCTGTGACCTTCCCCTTCTTCACCACCAGAGACCTGGACTTGGCTGGCTTGAAGTTCATCCGGGCCCAGCTAATGAGACGCTCAAGGCCTTGAAGGATCCATCTACAGCCCGGGACTGATGTTGTAGTCACTGTCAGATCATCCATAAATGCTCTGATGGGGGGCTGCCGCATACCTGAGTTGGTGAGTGGGCCTCTACACTCCACCTCTGCTGACTTCACCAGCATATTCATGGCCAAGGCAAACAATATCACTGAAATGGTGCATCCAGTGATAATGCCCTTCTCAAGCCGATGAAATGCGGATGTTTTTGTTCCAG
Source organism: Cephalopholis sonnerati (assembly GCA_019142605.1). Classification (NCBI taxonomy): domain Eukaryota; kingdom Metazoa; phylum Chordata; class Actinopteri; order Perciformes; family Serranidae; genus Cephalopholis; species Cephalopholis sonnerati. The sequence continues at coordinate 5,032,853 of JAGQAX010000023.1, read as the reverse complement.
AAGTGACTCTCAAACTGAAGCAGCTGTAATAGTCCAGTATGAGGTCCTTGATCTTGCCTGGAATGTGGTGTCTGTCAAGCGAGGTTTTCACCAGCTTGTGTGGGATAGACCCGTAGGCATTGGCAAGGTCAAGCCACAGGACTGCCAGGTCTCCTTTGCCTTCCCGTGCCTCCCGGATCAGCTGGGTGACGACTCCTGTATGCTCGATGCAACCTGGAACCTTTGGGACTCCCCCCTTCTGCACAGAGGTGTCGATATACCTGTTCCTCAGGAGGAACTCCGTCATGCGCCGGGCAACGATACTGAAGAATATCTTGCCCTCGACACTGAGGAGTGAAATGATCCTGAACTGCTCGATGGTACTTGAGTTCTCCTCCTTCGGAATCCAGACACCCTCTGCGTGTCTCCACTGCTGTGCCACCTTCCCCCTTCTCCAGATGACTTTGAGGTATGTCCATAGTCGCTTCAAGAGTCCGGGGCATCGCTTGTAGACCACATATGGGACTCCGCTGGGGCCTGGTGCTGAGCTGGATCTAGCTGCTTTGACAACCTCCTCAACTTCTTTCAAAGTTGGCTCTTTGGTGTTAAATGCCATGGTGGGTTCTGGCGGAGTTATCAAGGTCCTGCATGGCCCAAGATCTTCCTCTCTCGCGCTGTCACTGTAGGTGGCACTGAGGTACTTGTTGACCTCCTCTTCTGTGCAGGCAAGTTGGCCACTTCTTTTCTGCCCGAGGATCTTCTTGGTGAAGCCAAAGGGGTTCGAGATGAAGGCTGCCCGTTTCCTGGCTCTCTCCCTACCCCTCCTCCTATGCCACTCAGCTCGACGGAGGATGATGAGTTTTTTCCTCAGCATGTGCCTGAGCTCTGCCAGCCCGGCCTCCTCCTCCTCCCTTGCCTGCTTAAACTGCCGCCCAAGCAGTCTAAGCTCCTGCCGAAGCTGGCTGATCTTCACCTCCCGTCTGTTTGGCTCCCCTAGGCCTCTGGTTGGCTGATGTTCTTTTATGCCAAACCTCTCAGCACCAATGCTGATGATCATTGCAGACATAGTCCGTAACTTCTGGTCTGCATCTCCCCTGGCAGTAGCTTTAAGGACTTGGTTCAGATCGTCGTCAAACTGGAGCCACTCTCTTTCCTTGTTGGCAGCAGGCCACATGACCCGGCGATGTTCGGAATGCCTGACACAGGGTGGGGCTTGTGGAGCGTGGAGGGTCTGGGCACTGTGGATTGACTCCCGGCCGGGCTTCTCCTGCGTCTCACCAGGTACTGGACCTGTGCGTTGCACCACCTGCTTCCCCGTCAAGCATTTCATTTTGGTCTGGTGGATCTTCAGACCACGCTGGTTCTTGCAGACTTTGCCACATGGACAGACTGCACTCATTGTCGTTTTTCCGTTAGCAAGGGTCGTTGCCTGTTTGTCCGTCCTGTTGGGGTGCTCATCCTCCCCCCCTCTCGGGCACCCCTGGAGGTATGATTCAGTTGGGTTCTCCGTAGCTTGCTTGTGGGTGCACCCTCACGGGAGCTGCAGCTTGGGTTGCTGGCCCTCACTGCCCCGGTTACTGTCTTTCCAGGTGTCAGCTGTCTCTCCAGCAGTCGCCATACTTTTCATGGTCGTCATCCGGCCTATTCCCGGAGGTCACTGGCTTGGCCAGGTCAACTCGTTCTAACATACACTTTCGGTGCAACTTAGACACATCATCAGTGTTGTATCCTGGGTTCACTGGGTGTTTCGGGTCTCACAACAGACACCCTCGCCCAGGCGACCCAGCCGGGGTGATCAGTCCCGGCTTGTGTCTAAGTAGCTTTAGTTGTCCACGGATCTCCCCGTTTGATCCACAGCCATCTGGACGCCTTTTCTGCTGCGTCAGTGATGTTTTTGATGGCTCTTCTGTTGTGCTGTCCCTTCACTCCCAGCATCTTGAGTGCTCTGATGAGAGACTGGCCTACAAATCCTCTGCACCCGACCTCGATGGGGTTGCATCGGGTCCTCCATCCTCTGCTTCGGCATTCGCCTGCCAGCTCCTCATACTTGGCCCTCTTCCTCTCAAAGGCCTCCTCCATCCGGTCTTCCCAGGGAACAGTCAACTCCAGCAGGACCACTTGCCTAGTTGTTTCTGACACCAGGACCATGTCTGGCCTGAGTGTGGTCACTGCGATGTTCTCTGGGAATTTGAGCTGTCTCCCTAGGTCGACTTTCAGCTGCCAGTCTCGAGCTGTTGCCAGCAGCCCCCCTGCTTGACTCCGGCACTGCTGTGGCTTCTCCCCAGCCCTAACAAAGGCGATGGACTGCCTTGTTGGTTGTTGGTGTTTACTGGTGGAGATCCCTGTGCTGATGACCTCTGCGATGACCCGCAGCACTTGGTCATGGCGCCAGCGGTAGCGCCCGTCCCCCAGTGCCCTTGGGCAGCAGCTCAGGATGTGCTCCAGCGATCCAGCACTCTGGCAGAGAGGGCACAGTGGATTATCAGCCAAGCCCCAGCGGAAGAGGTTGGACGGGCTTGGGAGCACATCGTACACCGACTGGATGAGGAACTTGATCCGGTGTGGCTCAGATCGCCATAGCTCTGTCCACGATATCTTCCGGTCAGCTGCCTCCTCCCATCGGGTCCACGCTCCCTGCTGCCGCATCCCTACTGTCCTAGTACAGCGGGCTTCCTCCACCCCTGCTCGGACCTCCTCCTGGATAAGCTGACGCCTTTCCTTTCCCTGGGCCTTGTTGAAGTGAGGTCTTGGGTTGCTCCCGAGGCCTGACCGTCCGGAAGCCACTGTTCCCACCAGCTCACTGTGTCGCAAGCGGGACTCAGCCTGGTCTACTGCCTCGTGAGCCTTCCACTTCCTGCCAGTTCGCACTTCTATGCCAGCCGAGGAGACTTTGATGTCACTGGATTCCCTGACACAAGATAAAATCATGGCAAAATTACAATAATAATACAATATATTATATATAACAAAATAAAGTAGTATAAAATCCATATACATTATATATACCTTCCGCCTGTACAGATAGTGTATGTCCATGATTGATAGTTGCACAAGATGACAATAATATAAACATCTGTGTTAAGTATTTTACGAGAAAAATACATAAATATTATTGCAAAGAAGGAGCACATTATAAAGGATATGGATAAGGAAATGCACATATACCCCAATATGTATACAGGCCAATATTAATTATACATCTGACCAACAGACTAAAAGCCACATTTGTGACAGTTTTACCTGATACATGACTAAAAGATTGATTATCAAAATAGCTGCTGGTTAATGTCAATTGATTTTAAAGGTGTTGTAGACAGCAGTTGGAGCATTAATATAGCAGTACACCACTATTTGCCATGCAAAAGGTATAGTGGGGCAATGGCGTCCTAAGCAGAGAATGAAGTCACGCTACCACTGTGTGTGTTGTAATCCGAGCTTCTCTGTTCTTTGTTCTGGTAGTCAGTCTGGCTGCATGTTCATGTTAGTGCATGTGAGTCCCTGTGTGTGTATTCCATTGGCTAGCTAATCACCCCTGCTCTGCACTGTGTTCATATAGCGGTTTCCACTGATGACACTGTCCTAACCCATGTGAAAACATAGCGCCATCAGCTGCTAGCTGATCACCGTCCTGATATCAGCGGTAACCACCATAGTGCAAAGCAGTGATAATTAGCTAGCCAGTGGGACACATGTATTAACGTGCAGTTTGCCAAAACAAACCACGGAGAAGCTCAGATTACAATACACACAGAGGTAGCTTGATGTCATTCTCTGCTCAGGACGCCATTACTCCTCTAAATAGCAAAAAGTGGTATGCTGCTATATTAATGCTACGAATGTCACATCAACTTGAAATACAGAGCCAACGCCACAGAACAGACCTCACAAAAGTAATGGTCACTCTAACAATGTACAGTGGTGGAAAAAAGTTTTAGGACACCCCATGCATTTGTGAAATACTGCATTAAGAATCACTCTTAGGTCTTCAAGTGCAATTTCGTTTAGTACAGTCACAGCCAAATTACTAAACAAATCCTAAAAAAAAAAGCCATTAAAAACTTAAAATTGATTGGTTCCATAAAAATACACAAGAAATGTTCAGTATTGGGTCATTTTGGTACCAGTGATCCACTAATGAAGGTCGTGCTTTTTATTAAAAGACACAATTTTTGTTGCCATGCTTCGTGTCTATATAAAGCCAGTACATTTGAAAGTTCTTCAGAGACAAAAATGGCTAAAACAAGGAACCTAATGCAGGAAACACACCTGAAGATACAGATTCTCAGCCAGGAAGGGTACAGCTGCCGCCAGATAGCCAGGAAGTGCAGATGCAGTCCTTCAGCAGTTGGATACACTCTGCAGAAATATAGATGAACCAACAGCTTGGAAGACAAACCAAGATCTGGGTGTCAAAGGGTTTCTTCAGCAAGAAATGACCGCATCCTGATCCGCATGTGCAGGGAAAACCGCCGAATGACATCACAGGAGCTTCAACAGCAGTGGTCAAACCAAACTGGCGTCCAGTGCTCCACCTGCACTGTACGTGGCCGACTTTTAGATCATGGCTTAAGGTCCTACAAGGCTGTCAAGAAGCCCCTGATCAATGAGAGACAGAGGTTAGCCCGGCGTCGTTGGGCCCAAGCACACAATAACTGGACAGCCAGGAATTGGAAGAAGATTCTGTGGTCAGATCAGTCCAGTTTCCAGCTTTATCTTCCTCCTGCTAATGTGAGGGTACGCAGAAGGCCGGGCCAGACCTGGCTGCAGGAGCACAGTATCCAGGTCTTAGAGTGGCCAGCTCAATCCCCGGACATGAGCCCCATTGAAAATCTGTGGTGGATTATAGAAAGGTCTGTTTCAAAGCGTAAACCAAAGAATTTAGAAGAATTAAAAGCAGTAATTCAAGAAGAATGGGACAAGATTACCCCTCAACAGTGTGAAAGGTTCGTGGGGAACATGCCAGCCAGGATTAGAGCTCTACTGCATGCTAATGGCAGGACTACTAAATATTAATTTGATGATGTGATGGTTTATTTATTTTTTGTTCAGTTTTGAACACATTCTCTGTTATTTGTTGACTTTGATACCGACAATGTTGAGAACTGACATATTGAAACTGTCAAGAATTTACGTCACTCCCTGCACATTGCATAAACTGAAAGCTTTAGCATGACTAAACTTCACCCTATGCACTCAGAATGTGTTGGGCACAAGAGTTCTGGAAGAAAAGTTTTAGAGATACTATGAAACAATTACTGTCAACAACAATTCCTTACTTGCCATAAGTCCTATTACTTAATGATAGCTTCAACTTGGAACTCTCTGTTAGATGAAGACGTCATGACTCTGGCTATCTGGCCTTACAGCTGCCAGGCGACTAACAGTTTGTAGAAAGTTCCAACATGGGTTCTTGGCTCCTCAGATAAAACAAGCATCAAGCACAGAGCTGTCAACATACACCAAGCAAAAACAGAAAATATTTCTTACTGGAAACAAGCGATGCTACAATAAAATCCTTCATATAAATGTTCTTGGTCTCCATAGAGTGGTGCAGGAATGATGTCCTAAAACCTGGAAATGAGTTAGCATGTTAGCAATTCTGGTTCCCTTGTCTTGAAGCCAATAGGTTTTATGAAATGGGTTTTTGGTTAGATGCCTGAAATAAGGTGCAGTTAACACAAGCTCAAGAGATTTTCATTTTTTGTTCTAAGACATAAAAACTGTCAGTAAATACCCCACTCATGAATTTTGCAGCTTTAATGTGTCTTTAAAAAGGTGGTTGCTAACAAGTGGCTAAATGAGACATAGCGTCATCACACTGAACATGCCTTCACGCCCTCATTGTGGTAACTTTGAAATCATACGACTGAGGTGTAGTTTATTTATAACCTAATGTGAGCTTTTTAGTTCTGGCAATTGCATTTACGCTTAATAAATCATAAAAGTGGTGTTCATTTGTGAAGGTAATTTTGCTAAATAAAATGTGTAAGTATCATAAATTATTGTTTGTTTGCCACAGATCTTATTTTCAAAATCCAATGGAAAAATCCCATTGGATTTTTGACAAGGGAACCAGGGCGATGCTAACTTCCAAGTTGGCCTTCAGAAAAACCTCATCCCTGGAGCACTCTATACAGTCCAGGGTGGTCAGTTTTGTGCTGATAAATGCACTGACATTTGTGATTATATTCCACTACTTTATTTGTGATCTATCAGCTTATAAGTGGGGGGGACTCATTTAGGCTTCCTTCCTCTCCAACACTGAAATTACTTCTTCTGTGTATGTTGTATTTTATTATTGTGCAAATAAATAAACCAAACTTGTAACCCCAACCGCTATAATTATGTTTAAATATCAATAAAAAGTGTTGACAAAAAAGAGGGAAAAAAACAGTATGCATGTGTCATCTTTACGATAAATAAATGAATTAAAAATTCAGCATTTAGGGGACTTGTTGCACTCATGACCCCAGTATTTCTACAACTTGAGCTATGGCCCTGGTAGCAGCCTCCCCTCTTACTGTCCTTAGCAGACCTGGCAGAAATAAGGGAGAATGTGACTTTCAGGTCTGTTTCTGAGGTCATGCACGGTAACAGAGATGTTGCCAAAATCTGAGTCTGAGCTCCGTCGCCACGCCTCCAGGACCACAGCTACTCCCCCCATCTCCTCCTCCCTCTCTCCGGCCGGCTTCACTGCAAGAGGCGCTCATCCTCCACACTGAGTGGATGTGCACTCTGCCTGGGCAAAGAAACATCCAGTCTCACTCTGCTGAATGCTCTTAACCAACAGCTGTCTCGCTGTCGCCTCTGGACGCACAATTACGCGCGGCTACAGGATAAGCTGCACCGTCCAGTTTCTAAGGATCGCTTTACTCTGATGCATTTTTCACTGTTAAGACGATATCTACCCTACTGCCTTTCGTGTATGTGGATTTCCATCTGGACAGCCTACAGAAAGTGATGAGCAGTGCGGAGTCAGGGACTGTGATCTCTGCGTAAACTTCTCTTTTCCTCTTTTAGTTTCTGTCCGCTCACACGCCATTAAAAATGCAAATCCTCCTGTACACAGCTGTGTTCTTTTACCTCAAGGAGTCTGCCAGCGCAGAGCCAATAGATACGTGTCCAACACGGTGCGATGTGAGTACCTGTCCGAGCCCCAGCTGCCCCAGCGGCTACGTGCCGGACCGCTGTAACTGCTGCCTGGTGTGCGCCCAGGGAGAGGGAGAGCCGTGCGGCCGCAAGGACGACCTGCCGTGCGGGGACGGACTGGAGTGCAAACACCCGGCGGGCAAGCGGCTCTCCAAGGCTTCTGTCGGTGCAAGTTCAGCCACGAAGTGTGCGGCAGCGACGGGAAGACGTACGGCAACGTGTGCCAGCTGAAGGCGACCAGCAGGAAGGCGCAGCAGCAGGGACTGCCGAGCATCAGCCAGATCCAGAAGGGACCGTGTGAGGCCAGCACAGGTACGATTTACGCATTGGAGGTTTGATTTGGTAAACAAGTCACTATAGGAAGTACTGGACAGGGCCGGAGCAAGAATTTGTTGGACCCTGAGCAGAGCCCTTTCCAAAACTACTCTAATTTTTCTTTGTATTGTATGAACGTTCAAGTTAGAACTACAAGGCTATTTGAACTGGTTAAATACAGTATCAAGTTTAAGAAAATAAATAAATAAAAACAGGAAAAAAGCATGAAGGAATTATAAAATAAACAGAGTATTAGTTAAGTATTATTAGATTATACATTTTGGAAAATATTAATTATTTACAAGGTATTTACTCCAAGACACTTTGTAGGACTTATCTAACAATAAAATCTGAGGCAAGCGCCTCATAATTATTATTTGTAAATGTGGTCAATTAACAAAAAAATTATTATTATTATTATTTTAATACATCAAAATTTAAAAAAAGAAGCTTTTTTCATGCTTACTTGGGGGCTCCTAAGCTTGCAGAGACCTCCATACTTGTCAGTTCCACTTGTTTGGTGATAATGTCACTGGAGTTATTTTATGCCTTGGACCAGGAAAAAGTGTGTGAATGAATAAGAGCAAGTATGTTTTTCATTCAAATTAATTTGAGCACAACCAAGGTAAAGCCCAATCTTATATATGTTGCAGAAAAAACCTATCCACTATTTTTCCGTCTCTGTTGTCAAACCCAAATGCTTCCTTACATAAGTTCTCAGATGGTGTATGATCATCTCTTTACTGGGACTCACTAGTTTTCTCCATTTTGCATTAAAGTAGAGCACAACAGTGGCCCTGGTTACTGATAAGTCAATGGAGCAATCATAGATCAGAGTGACAGCCCCCTACTGAAGCACAAGCCTGTTGACTGAATTTGAACAGATTGTTACAGATCAAACATTTCATATTTTTCCACAGTTGAATAGTAATTTTAGTAAAAAGGTAAAGATATAGTGGAGTAATGGCATCCTGATGGCCCCGTGTAAATGACGGTGCATCTGTGCATCCTGCAGCTTACTAATTGCCACCTCTTTGCACTGCACTTATATGGCAGTTACTGCTGATATTGCAGTGGCATTGCTGCAGAAACCCACCCTCCATTTCCTCCCTGGTTAACACCGTTAGCTCTGTCAGCATTGTTGCTGTTGTTTAAAGTTGTTTATGGAGTTAGCACCATTAGCTGCTAGCCCCCAACTCAGCCACTTCCACACTGAGAACATGTGCAGACAACTCATATGCTCTGAATTTTGCATAGGACCCTTTAAAGGTGTTGTATTTGTCATTCAGACCGTCTGTGATTCAGAGTCTGAGCCAGGACTGCCTTTACATGTCTCTCAGCATAGAGCTGGGTGAGCCAGTGGCTAGCAGCTAATGGTGCTAACAGTGCAAACAGCGCTAAGAACAGCAACAGTGCTGACAGTTCTGCTATAGCAAGACACTGTCTCGCTACTGTAAATTGAAAGGCCATTATCAGTGGTAACTGCTGTATGACCGCAATGCCAATTTTGGCATTAGCTAGCGTCGTTGGCTGCTAGTCGCCAGCTTAGCCACCTCCACATTGAGAACCGCATGCAGACAATTTATATGCTCTGAATTTTGCCCAGCACCCTTCAAAGAAGCTGTATGCGTCATTCAGAGCGTCTGTGACTCAGAGTCTGAGCCAGGATTGCCTGCATATGGCTCTCAACATGGAGGTGACTGAGCCAGTGGCTAGCAGCTAATGGTGCTAACAGTGCAAACAGTGCTAACAATGGCAACAGTGCTGACAGTGCACCACTGTGAGTTGAGACGGCATTGTCAGCAGTAACCACCATTTTAGCGCAGTATAGAGCTGTGGCGATTAGCTAGCTGCTAGCTGTCAGTTCAGCCACCTCCCCACTGAGAACCATGTGCAGACAACTCATACGTCTCTTTGTATTTTTATGTTATGTTTATGTCAGATTTTTTGTCCCCATTTCCACTATCATTTTGTTTCCAGATAATCCAGATGAGATTTACAATGTTTTCTGTCATCAGAAAAAGAATAACCTTTGCACTTTAGCAGTATAGCTACAAAAACAGTTGTTTTACAAACTGCTATTTCTAAGACCATGAATGAACCTCAATCTTGTGTTAGTTTAGTAGAAATGTGTTTCCCACAATATCATGTTGACTCATCAAGAGAGTGTGGTCATGCCCATCACCCCCACGTCAATAAACCGCCCTGTGGTTTTTCTCTACTGTCTCCACATTAATAAGAGCCAGATTAATAACGCCTGGTCACCAGACTAATGCTTCACAGCACCAATAAACACTGGTTAGAGGGCAGGTGCAGGTTTAACAGCCTGTTAAAGCAGACCAGAGCCAGTCATTTGGAACAGAGCAGACAGTGGGAATTAACCACACCTCCTGTAAAAAGTTGTTATTCCGTCCTGCAGACAGGCCTAGAATAATTCCACAACCCAAACACAGAGTTCATGTGCAGGCCTTGTTCTGTAAACAGCGTTTTATGTCAGAGAGTGGAGCTGCTTCATGAAACCATGTGAGGTGACTGTATCTCAGCTCTGGTGTGTGCTCAGACAGTTTCTCTCCTGTCAAGGGAGGAGGCTTCATCCATAAACTGAGAGTTCAAAGCAGTCAATACTGCTTTCAGACTGATGTGAGATCAGTCCTGATGCGTCTGGTGCTGATAGAGGATGGATCTGTGTATTGCTTTAGCTTTATCAGAGGAGAATGTGAGATCATCCCAGAGACTTCTTACTCCAGTTATTAGATTATTAGCCACACAGCAGCATGTTTCAAGTGAAATGTTAGTCAGCTGGTACAACAAACCACTTTGGTTTGATTGCCAAGATCTTCTGCTTATAAATTCATTGTCTCCAGAGCGGATCCAGGTGTTGTAAATATTCAGGGCTCACCCCAAACCTTGAGGGGGCCTGGGCATGCTCCACCTGGGAGATTTTTTTTTTCCATTTACAGCAGCCATATGCACTATTCTTTAAGCCGTTTGACATATAGAATGCCTAAAAATCTGCACATAATTTGGGAGAAACATGATAGTTGCTGAGGAAAAAAATATTATTTTAAGGCCTACATCCTACTTTGTATCTAATTGTTCTTCAACTGTCTTCATCATTCTGAATCCATAAGACCGCAAATATTTAAGATGACTAATTTTCACTCCTGCCAACTAAAAAGAGACAAAAATAAGTCATATGCTAGTGATTTTAAGTTACATGACATAAGTAGGGTAGGAGTTTGGTGTAAACAGCGTGACTAATCTTGAAACCTTTATTGTTATACTGTGCTAGAGTAGAGTTTATAGATGAATGTTTAGCTGACAAATGTGCTATGTTTGATTTCATGCCATAATGATCTGGGCAGCTCTTATTGAAAATCAAAGATCCACAATAATGCCAAGTAAATGTGGTCCTTAATACCCTGAACTGGATGTTGGGCCAACAACATTTACTCAATTATATTAGATTTCTTTAGGGAATAGCATGGAGTTCTCAAGGAATGAGTCCTAAAACCCAGAAATTTGTTAGGATTTTAGCACTCTTGGTTCCCTCGTCTTGAAGTCAGTGGGTTTTAAGGTCTGTGGTTAACACAAGCTTAAGAGACTTTTTCGTTTCATCAGTAAATACACTACTCATGAATTTTGAAGCTTTTATGTGTCTTAAAAAAGGTGGTTGCTAACAAGTGGCTAAATGAAAATCCTAAATCCTAAAGACTTTGATGATCTCCTAGTGTTTCATCTTGCTCAAGTATCTTATCTATGGAGCCATGGATTGGTACAAAATCTTGCACAGATGCATATTGTTCTCAGGCGATGAATTCTACCGACGTTAGTAATCATCAGAATTTTCCTCTAGTGCCATCATCCGGTCAAAATTTCCATTTTTCCAACACTTTGTTTTACGACTAAGTGCTTGCAAAACTTACTGTTCCCATCAGCCTCAACTGTACTTTATCACTTATCAGTGATCACCTTCATTTTTTGATTTACTTCACGTTGTCTTTTAATGATCCTAAACAAACATTGAACCTCAACCTTGATCAATCCTACAATTTTTGTTTTAGGCACTTAAGCCCCATTCAACAGTATATATCTCTCTGGAGGAGGTCTGAGCACAAACTTCTAAAAAATAACTCAGTCTGTAGTCCGTTTAAGTCCTGCACGGACCACTGTATGGAGGACTGGTAGCTAGAGAGGTGCCACTTCAATCAACGAATGAATCAATCAACCAATCAATTTGTTTATCAAATAAAATTTAGTAACAGCATTTTTAGTGAAATGTAATCCTGTCAGTTTCCTCAGTTAGTTTTTTTTTTTAAACAAAGGACTGTAATAGTGAATATGTGATTATAAGACTTTAAGATTTAGTTTTAGTCAGGGTTTTCACTCAGTATCCGTATGTCCTGAGAGTAGAAGATCTTCCTGAGCCTCTCAGTGTTGGCCTGGTGTACACATTACTTTCTTCCTAACCTCAACTAGGAGAAAAGGCAGTTATCTGGGTGGCTGGGATCCCAAGTGTGTTCAGCTGAAAAGACCAGTCTTTGCAGGGTCTTGCAGTCCTGTTCGGAGCTGATTCCATACCAGGCAATGATGGGAGACAATCTAATTGCCAGGATAAATGCTGGCATTGTACATTTCTGCGAACAACAGATGTGTTAAATTTGTAGGTTTCACATGGAGGCAGATATGTTGAAACTTTATGTTTCAATTTACAATTTTATGTTGTGACAACGCTGTGGTTTACGCGTGGTTAGGTTTAGGCACAAAACCACTTGGTCAGGGTTAGGAAAAAGATCACGTTTGGCTCAAAGAAATAGTTTGGTCACCACAAACATGGCTGGAAATGTCACTGGTCTTGAACAGTGGTCTGCAGCTTGGCAGGCATCTTGGCTAGGTTTCACTCCAGCCACCATCCATTCCTCCTCCTGATGAGAAACTCAACTCACATACATGTAATCTGAACTACATCACATGTTGATATGATATACATAAAACATACAAATTACTGCATCTATGGTTTGCAGAAATGCACAACACTAACATTTTATCCTGGCAACCAGGCTGGCCAGTTTACCCTCTGGCAGCTGCCCCTGAGCAAGGCACCGAACCCCTAACTGTTGGGGGTGCTGTGCTGCAGCAACCCATCATTCTGACATCTCTCCACATTGATGCATGTACCTGTGTGTGTCAATTAAGAAAAAAACAATAAAATGAAAAAAAATAATTTCTGTATAATTCATTCATTTTTCGTATCCACTTATCCTGGTACAGGGTTGCAGGTGTGCTGGAGCCTATCCCAGCTGTCACTAGGTGAGAGGCAGGGGTACACCCTGGACAGGTCACCAGACTATCAAGACAGACAACCATTCACACACATTAACACCTACAGCCAATTTAGAGTCACCACTTAACCAACATGCATGTCTTTGGATTGTGGGAGGATGCCAATGTACCCGGAAAAAAACCCACACTGACATGGAGAGAACATGCAAACCCCACACAGAGGGACTCTAGCCAGCCTGAACCCTCTTATTCTGAGGCGACAGTGCTGACCACATACCAGCATGCCGCCCAATTTCTTTTTAATGTACTTTTAAAAAACATTACATTATATTTAAGTCCTGTCCAGAGAGATGCTCAGCATTTTAAAAGTATATCTCTATTTTGCACATGGAGCTTTGTTTCATCAGAGCACAATATGAGTCGTGTAAAAACTGAAACAGTAGTAAAAGATTTTGTTAACCTATTAGACACCAGGGACCGGTTATACAAAACACCTTAAGTTTTCTCCTTAAGTATGACACTTAAGGCTTAATTTCCTCTTAGCCTTACACAGTTGCACAGAATCCCTTAAAAGATTTCCTTGGTTAAGGAAAAATGCTAACTCCTTTACTGCATTGAAAGAGATTTTTTTCCATGGTAAAAGTTTCCATGGAGATTGTTTGTTTGCTTGGACTCACGCTTGTGATGCGTTATCATCTCATAATGTTAGATAGTTAGATAGTGAAAAAATGGCAGAAGAAAAGAAGACAAGAAAATCATGTTGGTCAGAGGAGAAAAAAATTCTTCTGGAGGAATACTATTCAAGAAAGCACATACTGCAAAGTAAATTTTATCCCCTAACACCAGAAAACAATTGTAGGAAGAAATTGCTATATGAAAATTAATTCGGTCAAATTTATAGTGTAAAATCAATACTCTATCCTGATCGCAGAACACTCTTCTTGGGGTGTGTTCATTTTTTTCATTTATCACCATAAACTCAGTCATGTTGCAGTTAAGATAGAGTCAGAACCTAAAGTATTTTTTTTACCTTGCTTTGGTTGCTAGGATCTTTTGTGCAATGGTCTAGGGATTCCTTAAGTATAAGACAAAGACAAGGAGAAAACCATAAATGCTTAAATGAACATTTTAAGGAAACCTTAAGGAGAAGACTTAAGGGTGTTTTGTGCAACCAATTTTAATTTGAGGAAACTTTAACTTGGAGTTAGGGACTTAGGCTTAATAAATACTCAACTACAATAAAGAGAAAATATACTGTCAATAAATATAGTAACTAAGACGGTAAAGTAAGTGCATAACTCTGCAAACACACATATGGCCAGTATCTTGTGGATCAGTGCTAGCTTGTGTTGTTTTACAGTCCCTCTCCTGTCCTCTGTACTGTACCTGTTTCTCATTTAGACTACTGTCTCCATTCAAAACCAAAGGTTACTGGCCATAAAATAATCATCCTCCCTTCAGGACATGCTGTTTTACTCTCCTCATCTGTCCCACATTCTCTCCGTCTCTCTCTCTCTCACCCTCTCCCACTGTGCAGTCTGAACTTTCCTGCCGTTTACTTAACTTGTAAAAGTAGAGCATGACCGCGGCTTGGAGGAAGTGTTTCACACAGACTGCAGCCAAACACATTTACCACAGTGTTCCAAGCAAAGGTAAACCTTCAGTTTTTAGCTTCATCTCCTCCAGCCACTGAGTTCAGTTTATTTCTGTATACTGGGAAAATCCACTTGTAGGGATCTGAGTTATGTCGCCTTTCTTTTTATAAGCTGTGTGAGATTTTGCGGTTTCCTTATTCTGGGATCTTTATGTACAGCTATTGTGCATCAAGGTGGCTAGTTAACTGAATTGAATTGAATTGAATTGATTGAATTGAAATGAATGTTTATTTATTTTCAATCTCCTTGCCGTGCCCTTTCAAATTGCGTGTTTTGATTTGTGCATTGAGGCAACTAATGACAAATGAGTAAACACAAACAACATTCATCAAGCTCAGATTGTAAATTATACATTGTCTTGGATTGAATATGAAAAAAAATTAAATGATTCCCTGGAGCACTACACATGTTGTCCCAGCACACTGAAATACACATCTGCTTTAATGTTGCACTTCCAAGGCCTTAGTCATGAACACTGGGGGGGACCTGGTTGCTGCAGGTCAAAGGTCAAGGTCACTGTGACCACACAATACATGTTTTTGGCCATAACTCATGAATTCTTAAACTAATTATGACGCAAATGTCTAATAGCCCAAAATGATAAAGTGATGGCATTTTTTTTCATCCAAAAGCTCAAAGGTTAAGCTTCACTGTGACATCATAATGTTCTGCATAAAACACTTTTCTGGCTATAATTCAACGTCATACCTCCGGAACAGAAGGAGAGACATTTGGTCAGATACTGAATTGGTGCCACTCATCTTGGGTGTCCATTTTGAAACTGTGCTGATTGTACAGATCTTCTGTGCTGTTGGGGGGAAGATGTGTGTGAAGCATCCATGTTTTCACAGGCATAGATGTAAACTGTAAGAGAAACTTGACTGGTGCGTAAAGACATTCAACTGTGCAGCAGTAATGCTAGTTTTGCTATGCTACAACAGGAGACCACACACCACTGTCCAAAATCTAAAATATTAATAATATATTATCATTAGCAAATGTAAACATAATTGTGAATAAACTTAACAAATTGCCACTGTTATTACTTCTAATAATACGGTGGACTGCAGTTCTGCGTTTGGTTTGTCCAAGTGGTGGCTATACCCCAGCAAAAGCCATTGCCGTGGGTAGGTACAATTAATGTCAAACACTGTACAGTCTCTCTATGTCGTTACTTTAAATTGTATTAAAAAGGAATAGTAGAATGAGAATGCAAGGCCATGTCAGCATTAATCATGTTTTAATACTGGGGGGTGGGGTGTCCCCCACTATATATTACAATTACGGCCTTGGTACTAGCATACTGAGGTTTTCAGGGAATAATCTGTTTTTGGCTCTAAACATAGCTGAAAGAATTCAGTTCAGTAAATACAGTAATTCATTCTTATGTACTTGGTTGACATTTTGTAGCTAATGTTAGCATGACATGTCCACGTCTCTTATGTGGACTACCTCATGCTGATGCTAAAGAAGTGGTCAAGGGTCACAAAATAATTTGGAACTGGCCTTTGAGGACCATAAATATTCACAGTAAGTTTGGCTCTTTAGAGAATTGTCTCTAAAACAAAGTGTTGTAGAGACATATGGACAAAATGTGTGTCTACTGACTGTTAGAATCATCAACACAATCCCCACTCAGGAGGTTACAATCATCTGAAACACACACACACACATACAGTATACCAATGGGAGATATCAACTGAGGAAACAGGAAGTCCCTGCGGCCCAGAGTTGTGGCAGACTCTATTTACATTTCCTTTGATCACAAACCCTTTATTTTGTCTGGGTTTAAAGGGTATGCGGCTGGCACACACACACACACACACACACACACACACACACACACACACACACACACACACACACACACTATGTCAGTAGACCATTACATGCTTACAGGCGTGGTTAACTAAAAATATATGGGTGACTGACCTACAAGTCCCAACTCCCAAATTGTTTGGTAAATTATCCATCAGCCCATTTAGATTAGTGCTAGAGAATTTGAAGAAAATTGTCCGAGATTACCAAGGCAAAAACAATTATTATTCTTTTTTTTTTTTTTTTTTTTTTTTACAAAGAAAGCCTCCTCCTCCTTAAACGGTAGAAGTCAACCTTTAAAACCTCATGGTCAATATGATCGTATACAGTAAATTTCAGTTTTACTCTTGGGTCTGTCATTGATATGTGTGATTCAGACTCCGCGCAGGTCATGAACTCTTTCACGTGCTGTTTGAAACAACTTCCATCCGGTCAGTGCGTCTCTCTGGGGAAGAATCCTCATACACAGAGAAAGTCATTTATTTGAGCTCTCTGCCAGCAGCAGCAGTTGTTACTCTCTATGGAAGTGATCTTTACCCTGTTGATGGAAAAACCTGTCGAACTTTTACATGCAAAGACATGGCCTATGTCAGTGGGTCATACTCCTGCCATGGCGATGTACGATCACTTTAGAAATTAAAGCTGCACTAATCCATATTTTTATATTAGTGGATTAAATGACTATGTGACATGTCAAAGTATCGACATAGTTGACTATCATAATTATTGTACAGAGTTATCACTGACTCTTTATTGAGCTTTTTAGCATCTAACAGGGCAGTGGTGCCCCCAAAAATTGTTCAAAAGGGAGGCTAGATGGGACAACTGAAAATCTTGGGGTGGCATACCAAGTATATAGGCTAGTTGAGAGCTATGTATATTTGCATCAAGTTTCGGGGGTACCCATAGAATCCATTTTCATTCAGGTATCTTGAGGTGAGAGTTCAAGGGATCCTTCAGAAAATGGCCATGCCAGTTGTTCCCTTGCCAAGAATTAGTCTAACTTTGGAGCATTATTTAGCCCCTTCCTGATGGGTACCAATTGATGCCCTACATTGTCTAGTTTCACTAGCTACCGCTACCCTTGCTACCCTACCCTAGGTTGAAAAATCAACGTACCACAGAATTTTAAAGACGGTAATGGTGGCCTCCAATTGCTGAGGTAACTGGGGCCCCATCAAGGAGCCACCCACCCCCCGGGGATGCCATTGTTTCAGGGTCTGCTGGATATGTAAATAGGCAATTGTTCGCAATCATGTTTACATCAACTTGATTAGGTGATGTAAAGGAAAATGCAGTTTACAATTTTATTTTTATTGCCTCTAGTTATACCATTAGTGAATTCCAGAGACCTTGGAACATGCTGGCATCACTCAAAGACAAGCAGTAAGACAATCATACAAGTTCTAAACCTTTGCCCTTTGTTATAGTTTACAATATTCACATTTAATGAAAAATGCAATTGAAAAAAATGCAGTTAAAGCTTAATATTTGGTCACTGTGTGGCAGAAAAAAAACATCTGCCAGATACACAGTCACAACCACATCGCTGACTCAATAAAATGTAATTCT
This sequence comes from Cephalopholis sonnerati, assembly GCA_019142605.1. Lineage (NCBI taxonomy): Eukaryota > Metazoa > Chordata > Actinopteri > Perciformes > Serranidae > Cephalopholis > Cephalopholis sonnerati. The sequence goes on along the minus strand of JAGQAX010000023.1, from coordinate 5,015,082 downwards.
ATTACTTTTCTTTTAGGTTTGTTCTAAAAATACTAATTCAATCCAACACACATGAGTTAGGTATTTCCCTTTTAGAAATATTTGAGTGGTGACTGAATGTTATTTAAAGGCTGTGTAATAAGAAATGTGAATTTGTAAAGACTACTAATGGTAAGACTTTAAAGCCACTGGCTTGAGCCTTTGGTTGGACTGTGTCTGTCATTTGAGAATCTCTTTTCAGACTAAAATCACAAACCACAGTTTCCTCAAAGCCTGACTTGGCTCAGTAGTGTACAGTGCAGCTGTAGAGACAACATATAACTCGTTATTTCTGGTAGACCCTGGCAATGTAAACTTAGTTTTCCACGAGTGCTGCCAGGTTTGTGCCATCAGGTGGGGTTGTTAACGTTTGGGTAGTGAAACAGAGGGGATTGCTTTGCAATGTCCTGACACAGATTTACTCTCTTTACATTTGATTGTGTTCACTGCATACTTCAGGAATTAAAGTGCTACCATCAGAGACTGTTAAATATTAAGGATGTACAGTGATGAAACTGAGTTAGTTGCTAATATCTCTTCACAAAATATGGTTTCTCTGCAGTTCCTTATAAACAACTCAAAATCACATAGTTCATTTAAATACATTCATTTTAGCCTCAGCCAACATCACCATACTAGGACCGTTTTGTGCCACTATGACATGTTGACATTATTGCAGGTGCGTGATGTTAGTGCTGTTACATGAAAGAGCTGTGGGTTGGTGTCAGTGGTTCTGCTGTTTCATGGTTTCTTTTTTCCCTCTTAACATGAAGTTTTCTGTCATGATTGGTCCACCCAGTGTTTTGAGGGGTGCCACAAGGCTCTATCCTTGAACCTATGCTGTTTTCTATTTATGTTACGATATATTAACTTATCCAGTGGTAGGTGGAGTACTGAAAATCTATTTACAAGTAAAAGTGTAATTACATCCCTAAAAAAATTACTCAAATAAAAGAATGAATTACCATTTTAGACACCTAAAGTAACCTAAATGAAAGACAAGTTACTTTCCATTTTAATTAGGGCTGTCAATCGATTTGAATATTTAATCGTCGATTAATCGCATGATTGTCCATAGTTAGAATGCAATTAATCATAATTAATCGCACATTTTTTATCTATTCTAAATGAGGAGATATTTTTCAAGCTTTTGATATTCTTATCAACATCAGATTGGACAAATATGCTTGCTATATTTAAATGTATGTTTATTATCATTGCAACACTCCAAAGCAATGACAAATGTTGTCCAGCATGTTCTCTAGAATAACCTCAAAGGTAATGCATGCTCAAAAAATATGCTGAAAGCATACCATGGCAAACTCAAGCCCAACAAGTAACAACAGATGGACAGATTAACCTGAATGTAATATTATTAAGTAATACTGCCACAGTGTAGCGGCCAACTTTACACCTGTTCAGGTTAACTAAACATCCCCTGTTTTTAAGCAGCTTTACTAACTCTGGTGGTGACTCAATTCACATTAAAAGTGAATGCAGAAGAGGAGTTTTTAAAAGTGAAGATCTCAGTGTTTTTCAGGAGGCACAGCAGCACTTTATCATGTAACTGCTGTCTTGTTTTTGACTTTGGTATAAAAAGTGTAATCAGATGCAATCAGGGACTGCAGGGTTTTCCCCAGAAAAGCTGTTAGGCCAGTTGGCAAATAATTTTGTTATGAGGCTAGTGACCCTGCACTGCTTGGCGCAGTCCGGTGGACAAATATGTTTTTTTGACAGGAGCCAGCATCAGACTTTGTTTTGATTTGGATGTTGATAATGCAGATTTGGTGTGTATTCATAAGTTGGGAGGAGCTGTATTTTTCACTGTAAATGCAAATGTCAGCTATGACTCCTTAACTGTAACGTTACTGTTACAATCTAACATTCGCTATCTGGTAACGTTAACATTAATACTAGCAAGCTTACGTCACTGATTTGGGTTGAATTCACCTTTAGCTGCAGCTGTCGTGACGTTAGAGGCTGGCAGTTCTGTGCTGTCGGTGTGTGTGCAGTTTTTTTTTTCATCACCATTCACTGTAACGTCAGGAGAGTGTTTTTCCTTACTCTCTAGGTGATTGTAGTTAAAATACCTTAAAATACACTTTTTGGGGTTTTGCTCTGTCATCAGCTTCTGCAGTAGAGGTGCTCCTCATGTGCTCTCCCCCCTACACTCAATCCCCACTTTTAGAGCAGACTTGTTATGACGAAGGTATAAATAGCAAATGTAGTGAAGTAAAAAGTAGATTACTGGTGACAATATATACTCAGGTCAGAAGTAGAAGGAAAAAATATTTGTTCCTTAAAAATACTACTTTAGTATTAGGTCATGTCACAATATTTCCTACCAAACTATGCGGTTAAGCCTTTCTTTTAAACCTAACTTTTTTAGCAGACTGGTAGGACCAAACTTCCTGTAGTTGAGTGTCGACAAAACTGAGAAATCTTTGCTAATCTTACCACTGCTGAAGCCTTGTTAACATCCCAATTAGATTACTGTAACACACTTTCTTCTGGTTTATTTCAGCCTGATTTTAATTTCTTTTGATTATTCCTAAATGAAAGTGTTGACTGTTTATTAAAATACATAATTCTTTTTGCCAGTATAGGTCCTTCACATGCTGCCAGTCCTCGTTACAAGTTCAACTTCATAGCTGATGTGGTGGAGAAAATCGCTCCTGCTGTGGTCCACATAGAACTCTTCCTCAGGTACTGACTGTGTGTGAGTGTGTGTGATTGTGTGTGTTTTGTAGAGGTTTCAAAGAGGTTTCACAAAGTATGAAGTATGAACAAAATGATTAGCAATCACATTCTCTCTCTTTAAGCCAGTATAGCTGAATTCACTGATGTTTGTAATTACACCCCAGGCATCCTCTGTTTGGTCGGAACATCCCTCTGTCAAGTGGGTCTGGGTTTGTGATGTCAGATAACGGACTGATTGTTACCAACGCCCATGTAGTCTCCAGCACCACACCAGTGTCCGGTCAACAGCACCTCAAGGTACCAAAATACCGTTTCTTTACAGTAATCACTTATGCTTCGCTTTAAAGACTCACAGAGGTGTCGATAGAGGTGTATTTTTGAACCTTGAACAGAGCCGGGCTAGCTGTTTCCCCCTGCTTCCAGGGGGTCTTAAAAATGCACTTCAGTGATCCCAACACAGGTGGATAGTCGAGACACATCACTGCTCACACCTGTGTCTATCATGCGTCCCCAGCTGATCATTCATGCTCAGATTTTACAATTGCCTACATCACTTATAGTAGAAGGTCAAAGGGCCCCATACACAGTTATCATGTTCACATTTTTGCTAGCTACTTGCTATCATGCTTGCTAGTCACAGGAGCAGTGTGTCAGTACAGCTGGAGATATCGCTGTCGTCAGATTTCAACAAACATAGGGCAAAATGATGGACAGTCACACATGACTTTAGCAAGCTGTTACCAAAACAACTACCACATCCTGCATTGATGACGTAGTCCTTGTCTGGGATGCATTAGGACGCATTTGCTTTTACACTACAAAAGTTATGCGGTCTAATGTGCCCAGACCACCTCGGCTGGTGGTTTGAGTGATTGGGTCACAATAAGTGTTAGTGGTCCTTAACACTTAGAGCTGTCCACTTGTGATCTGATCATCGCCCAGGGTACATCATACCTCAACGTGGAAAGTCCCTGACCAACATCGATATGTAATGAGGTGATGCAGCTATGGATTACTTATTGACTGTAGGTTTGCCATTTTTATTGTTGTCCTGGAAGTGTTAGAGTTAAAATATGTTATATTTATACAGTATTGTTTCATGGGTTTATCCACCCTAACAAGTGTAAGGATTTGATGTTGAATAACAATATTTGGCAAATATAATAAAGTTTGAAACTGGCACCAAATACAGGCTATTTGCAAATTCAAAATATTTGCAATGACCTTCAAAAATTATATCTGGTTGAACCGCAGTTGGCCCAAACACAGCTTAGTTAGGTCAGAGGGTAGTTTAGTAGGTACATACAACACCTGCAAAATATCATAATGTTAATGCCCAAAATATCGTCAGCTCGATTTTTATTCCAACCAAAATATAACGTCTGTCCAATATCAGAGTCCAATGTCTTTCCAATGTCATACTGATGTCGAGCACCAGCTGGGAATCCTTTGCTACCAATTAGATTTCATTTGAAATGCTACATTTCCTGCATTCTCATTCTTCCATTCTTTCCTGCAGGTCCAGATGCATAATGGTGATGTATATGAAGCCAGCATAAAAGACATTGACAAAAAGTCAGACATTGCCACCATCAAAATCAATACGCAGGTGAGTCCACTGCTTATGGGATTTTTCAACAAGCAGGAATGAAGTTTTGCTGCCAGTTTGAGCCACTATTGTAGTCAAGTGAGCTGAAAGAAGCCAGAAACAAGGAACCTTTCTCTAAAACTTGTAGAAGTACAGTGGAGATATGCTTCAGAGTAAATGTTCCATTTGTTTAAACTTGGTTTCTCTCCTCTCTTTGAATGTTCTCTTAGGTTGCTTTAAAGGAAAAGGACATGTTTATACAGAGTGAAATAGCCTAAACCAAATTCCATAAGACTATATTTTAGATGTCTCATTTGTTATACATTCCAGAGATGGGTCTAAGAAATTTCCATCCCTCCATTCAAAGACAATGTGAAATTAGCAACAGAAAGTAAACAAACTGTACTGGAGGACTGGACTTGAGTTTTTTCTTGACTCGTGGCATGCAGCTAAAAGCTCCTAACCAGATGTGCATGAGATCAACATCTGGTGTACAACTGAAGTGAGCATGGGGAAACCATACACTACAAGAAAAGACATTGTCAGGCCAGAGTTGACCAGAGTGTTTTCTGTTGTCAACACTGTAGATTTCAGCAGATTGAAAGACTCTCATTGTTTGGATGACTGCAGACATGACACCTCATCGCAGACATAAAGATAACTAGGCCATACTACAAATTATTTCTATGACTTTTGACACGGTGGTTGCAATACTTTAAGATGTCTTGATGTTCTTGATGTCATGTGTGCAGTTTTCCCAGAATTCAGTGTTTTGGAACACTGTCAGATCTCTACTAGAATTGTAATTAATTTGCAATGTACAACATGCGTTTGCAAAAATAGAGTCACAGATACATCAGTGGAAAATGTTAACTAAATATTTTGCTGTCTGTTTTTGGTTGAAGTCTTTCATACAATACAGTGCACTACGAATGAGTCCTAAAACCTAGAAATGAGTTAGCATTTTAGCACCCCTGATTCCCTAAGGTCAATGGGTTTTTGGTTAGATGAATGAAATAAGGTCTGTGGTAAGCACTGGCTTAAGAGACTTTCATGTCTTCTGTGACATAAAATATGTAAATAACCCACTCCTGAAACAGGGCGGTTGCAAACAAGTGGCTACATGAGACTAACAACATCATCAAGCTGACCACAGCTTTACAGCCTTAAGCGGGATTTATACCTTTGCGTTGAATTAACGCTGTAACCTACGCTATAGCCTGATGCGCACCTCCCCAGAAATGTTACTACTCGTTGTGGTGATGCAGACTTCCTGTCTATTTTTGTAAGCTGAAAACCATTTCCCTCTGTGGAAATGAAGCTTTTATTTACTTTTATTTCACAGATTAGAAACAATAAATTGTGAAGTCAATAAAGCCCCAACAAAATAGCATTTGATGTCACAGGCTGACCAAAAAACTGGTTAGTAAACAGCAGAAAGCAGCATGGAGGCACACACACACACATATATATATATACATATACACATACACACACACACACACACACACACACACACACACACCCACACACACACACACACACACGCGTCTAATGTCCAGTGTGTAGGATTTAGGGGACTGTAATGGCAGAAATTATAATATTCATATGTTTTCATTAGTTTATTATCACTTGAAAATAAGAATTGTTGTGTTTTTGTTACTTTAGAATGAGCTGTTTACAGCTACATACAGAGCAGGTTTGCTTCCAAGGAGCCCAACATTTTGTTTCTACAGTAGCCCACGACACACAAACCAAACACTAGCTCTAGATGGAATTTTTTACATTTTTATGTTTTCGTGTCGACCATTGTAGTTCTCCTATATGTTTGGCGAATGGAAGACGTTTCAGTTGGTTGCACTCTGCAACCTCACCCCTAGATGCCACAAAATCTTATACACTAGACCTTTAAAACAGTGATTTTTGAGACAGGAAATGTATTCAACATGCCTGCTAAGCCTTAAGGCTAAACTTTGGATGTGAACAAAACAGTGTCTGTTTACAATGATGACGCCACATGGCAGCTTTAATCCACCCACCTCATGGCCTCCATTAGCACAGTAAAACACCAGCAGAGAAATTAGTCTTTTGTGACATTTCATGAAGGTCAGCAGACTAAGTGTGTGTTTTACTTTAAAGGGTGTGTCATGTGTCCAGGTTCACAGTGATGTTAATAGGGTGGGGTAATGGACCCCAGTCGGAATCCAAACCTCCCCTTTGGGTGACACCAAATACTTCCAGCTCGAGTGTGCAGCACATTCACAGCTCAAACCACCTCAGGGATTACTGGGGGATTTTTCTCTGTGTGCAGCTCTTACGTCACTTCCAAGCTGAAGTTGTAGAAGTTTGCTGATTCACTGGGCTGATACAGACCACAGTAAGATAAACCAGGCATCTTTCCAAGTTAACTATTTATTCAGTTTTTCAATAATATTCTTGAATATTAAATGGTCATTTAGCTTTTTAACACCAGATCACCTTGCATCCCAAATACATTGGGAAGATTAAAGTTTTGGGTGAATATTGAAAAAGTAAAGCCCCTTCCAGGGATCCAGAGGTGCAGTCATGAAACATATGTACAGAGACTTAGTGGTGTTCCTTAAAAAAATCATTCAAGTTTTTGCAAATACGCAATGCCTTGGCCACTGACTGTGCTTAAACCACAGCTGGACCATCTGCTCAAGCAGTAGGCTGTTGAGCAGGCACACTTTTGCTTAAATTAGAAAAAAAAGAGCATATGTACAACACTAAGCCAGGCAAAGAAGCAGAGGATTTCCTGCATGCCATGCAGCGTGTAGCCATTCATCCCCCAAAAACCATCAACTTTGCAAAGACCATGGATTATGTCTTGTTTATTTTAAGACAAAGTGTCTGAAGTTGTTACTGTGTCTGACACAGAGGACCATTGAAAAACAGTCTGGCCAATTCCTTAAACAAGACAAGAAGTTCAGACTGACCACACTGGGTAGTAGGGGCATGGCTGCATCCCATGTTTGGTTAGGTATAGACTATACAAACACAGGTCAGGATTAAGGAAAGATCATGATTTGGTTAAGGTTTGGGAAAGATTAAGATTTTGCAGATACATTCAGTAGGAGAAAACGAGGTCAGTTAGGACACTTTTGTATTGAAACAATACTCAATTACTCACTACTTGAACAGTAATGAAAACAATTTGATCCCTGAACAGATACTGTTTTCTGCTATCAATTTATCAAGTCTTTTTGAGCTCAACCGAAACAACAAAGGTACAATTACTTAAACATCCACCCCCCCGACCAAAAACATGAAAAACAAAAAAATTGCAGTCTAAATTTGAACACCTGATATTTACAATGTTACTTGTTCTTACATTTATTTGAGAACAAAGAGAAGAAAATTGAGAAAAAAATTACTGAGATATGGAATTTGGCTGTACCAAGTCTTGGCTGTATGTGCTTGTTTTTCTTGAGAGGTCCGCTATGTTTTAATAGTTGTTCTTGTTGTTGTTGTTTTTTTCTGTTTAATATGTTGTATGTGTTGCATCTTAATATGTTGTGATTGGCTGCTACCTTGGCCAGGTCTCTCTTGTAAAAGAGATTTTGAATCTCAATGGGACTTCCTGGTTAAATAAAGGTTAAATAAAAATAAAAAAAATTAGAGGGAACCTATAAGCTCAATGTGGTTTCATCGTTTCATCATAAGAACATTAAGTACCTGAATGCTGCACATTCAGGGGTTGAAATATAGGCCTTTATGAAGTTTATGCACTTTTTACTTGCCCTATTCATTCAGCTTAGATGTCTAAATCTCTTGAAGGGCTGAACATATTTTAAAACAGAGACCATCAGCTGCAACCTAAAGCAGGCTCATCAAAAATATTTTATGAACATATTCATTCATCAACGCAGTCAAGCTTAGGCTAAACATGACTCAAAGCATAGTGCACATGGGCTATTAAAAAGAAGAACTGTCCCAGGGAAAGCAGACACACTTTTGTCTCCTGCATTAGCTACCGACAGCTGACCACTAGCATCAACTGATAAGCCATCAGCTTCCCATCAATATGTTTTTTTTTTTGTATGTGGCATAATGAAAAACAGTATCGTAGAAGAAATATAACAAAAGAGCCAAGAATTTACTTACACATTGTAGATTTCAGAACTGTGAATAAAATGTAAGGAATATTCAAGATATCTCCAGTTTGAGACAGAATAGTCATAGTTGATACTTGTTAAAAAAGCACTGTCCCAACGGTCCCTCTGTCCCAAATGTCTCCACTCTCTCATGAATATTTTGCAACTCTGCAGGTATTAAAAGCCTTCATTCAAAAATATTGCTTTTGCATATTAGTAACATGACAATTTCAAGAGACTACAATGGTATAAATACATGAGTAATGCTGAAAAAATTCTTTTTTTAATGTGATAAAATTAAAACTATTAGGAAAACATTTCCCTCTACAGTGAGCGAGGGGGGTGGGGTTTTGTGTTTTAGTCACATTCCATCAAATAGAAATATTCTAGATGCCTTGTTCATCATTTTACAAATAGTTCCCCAAAATTCAAATGAAGAGCCTGACTTGGTCTCTTTGGAAACTTGGGGATTTTCACAAGAAATTAAATATATTGCTGTGGGTTTGTGTAATACTTGGCCACACAAGATGTGCTTGTAGAGATAAAGATGCTAATGGGTGGTTCATTCTGAGAAAAAAATATCTGCTTTCAAAAACCAATATCAGTTGAACCTCGGTTCCAGACGTGACCGAAGGTTGACGACTCTGAATTAGAACAGAGAGAGCTGGATCAGGACCAAGCAGGGAGGAGTGAGAGAAACACAATCCAAAACACTCCACCTTAAAGAAACCCTTTCTGCTCATTCTTCCCCTCCCTCTGTCACACATCTGTCTGCTGAGCATGTGTTTCTACTCAGCTCTAGTCTTTTCCTCCCTTTCCCTTCACCTCCTCCACCCCTCTTTTTATCATATCCCTTCCTTTGTGACTTTGTCTCCTTACAACTTACCTTTGTGTTTTACACTATACAGCTACATAGTGATAGTTTGGTCATTTTAGACTTTTCAGATCTACTTTTATTGACATTACAGCTGTTATCATCATCATCATCAGGCTATGGTTCATGGTTTTCCAGACTTTATTTCATATTTGTCTTCATCCCGTTCCAGACATGCTGGAATTGTTGGTTTTGCAAGGTTTTGATACCCTCTACTTGCTGTACATGCACACTGGGTTCTTGGAACTGTTAAAGCAGTGGTTAAAGCTTTTGTGTGTCACCAACATTGCAATTATATTTTTAACACACATTAGACCTTATTTTCCTGAGTGTGCAAAGTGTAAATGTGTATCCCTCTGGCACAAAGTTAAATTGAGGTGTATTCATGAGCAGAGGAGCAGTTGTTCCACAGCTGTGAAAGAGGTTGGAATGGAGTACAGATTAATGGAAAGTTCAACTTTTTACAACCAGATCATATTTTTGTACTTTTGCTCTATACATTCTCTACTATTCACCAGTATTGTTGTGGAGAAGTCCAACAACAAGTACAACTATCAAAAGCATATGGAGGTAAACATTAAAAGTTATTACCTCAATAATCTGTTATGACTGTCCTTTATATTGCAGTGTAACATCTGGTTTTAACCAGGGTTTAACATGCGGCAAGGGGCTACAGTTTTATTTACAATGGGATATACCTGGCCCGTTTTAAGGTTTGTGGAGTCTGCTTGTTCTCCTCATGTGAGTGTGGGCTTCCTTCAGATGCCCCAGTTTCCTTCCACAGTCCAAAGCATGTTAGTTGAATTGGACGCTTTAAACTGTTTGTAGGTGTGAGTGTGAGTGATTGTGCTCCCATGCCTGTAAAAGGTTAGCGAAATATCCTACATCCTACTACAGTGTTATCTTACACTTTGTCTGTTTTTATCTCCTTCCAGATGAAACTGCCTGTGTTGTTTCTGGGCCACAGTGCAGACCTAAGGCCTGGGGAGTTCGTGGTTGCAATTGGCAGCCCTTTTGCTCTCCAAAACACCGTCACCACTGGCATTGTTAGCACCGCCCAGAGAGATGGCAAGGAGCTGGGCCTCAGGGACTCTGACATGGACTACATCCAGACAGATGCTATCATCAATGTGAGAATATAGCAAGGCAGAAAAAGTGTGCTCTGAGTCAAGAGTATTGTTAACCAGTGCAGTAGTTGTTTTCCTACACAGCCTTGAGTATGGCTCTGTTTCTATTTTTTAAGTGTTGTAATGTAAGGTGTTTGTGCAGTTTATACACCACAATACTGTTTCTCTATGTTTTCTTATACAGTACGGGAATTCAGGAGGACCTCTTGTCAATTTGGTAAGCTTTTGGTATCCCACCTCTTTACTGACTGCTGTAAAATATCGTTATCTGCTTGGGTCTGGTTGATAAACTTTGAATATAATTGCACAACCATTGTCTCTGTATTTTGAGGATGGGGAAGTGATTGGCATCAACACCCTGAAGGTTGCAGCAGGAATCTCATTTGCCATTCCCTCAGACAGGATAATTCGCTTTCTCAATGATTCGCTCGACAAGCACAGCAAGGGTGAGTCTGACAGTGATGTCACCAAGCTACAATTTAACATCTGTGAGTATTTTGATGAATAATAAAGACTAACTGAAGTCTCTTTCAGACGTGAGGTCAATAAAGAAGCGTTTCATTGGAATCAGGATGCTCACCATCACACCAGCGTAAGTCTGACTCAGTGATAATTATTAAGTTGATACGATACGATACGATACGATACAACTTTATTGTCAGCTTGCACTGAAATTTGTTTTGCCTCCATGACGTCACCGTTCAAGATATAGACAGGACATACACACAATAGATTACAGGACAAAATGTTAAACAAAACAAAACAAAACAAAACAAAACAAACAAACAAACAAAAAATCCTCCGATTTAACGATTTTGATTTAAAAGCAGAACAGACTGATGTACAAAAGAGTTCTTTAGTCTGTTTTTCTTAAATTTAGGGATTCTAAACCACCTCATGGATGGCAACAGTTGATATTCTCCATTTAGAACATAAGTAAGGAATCAGAAGAGATACTTTTCGCCAGTCTAAGCATGCTCTTGGTCTGGGCCTCCTTAAAGGAGTGTAACACGGCCTCAACAGGCCTACCAATAATTTTAGCACAGATCTTGATTTGGCTATAAAGTTTGTTTTTATAGGCTACAGATAGGCTGTTAAACCAGGCCGTGCTACAATACAACATCACAGTTTAAACAATAGACGTAAAAAAGAGAGACAAAATCTGACTGCTAGCACCAAATGATCTAAGTCTCCATAGGGAGTAGATATGCTGCTGTACCCTCTTACAAATATAATCAATATGAGGGGACCATGATAAGGTGGCATCTATCATCACCCCCGGATATTTGTAAGATGGAACTTGTTCAATATCTGTACCATGGATAGTCACCGGTGGTGTCGTGTCTCCGGGAGCAAGACCAAAGATAATTTCCTCAGTCTTCTTAGTATTGATAATCAGATTGTTTTTGTCACACCAATCCACAAGCCGGTCAACGCTGCACTGGTACTGTCTCAGGTCATCACTGTCAGTCATCAAGGATATTAGTCATCTGAATATTTCAGAAGAAACTGGTTTGACTCGCAGGTGTTGCGGTCTGATCGGAAATGAGGCAGATATGCTGTTAATATCATAATAATCCATCTTCAATATGGTCCAAATACTAAACTGCTGCCTTTTTTTAGAGCTAGTTATGTACTACAACCACAGGTGTCCAACTCAGAGCAAGTTACAGCAGCAACATTAAAATCCAAACCTCTTCAAGGCAGCAAAGGTGTTCCACAAGGATCTATTTTGGGTCCTCCTCTATTCATATGGTACTAATTGGAAACATCCTTAATAATATCCCTTCCCTCCCTAATATGTCTGATGTAAATACACTTTTTTATGCTGATGACAAAGTCATTTATTGCACTAGCTCTCACAGCTTGAACTTTCTTTTAAAAGTATCTAAAAATTACTTTAAGCTTGTTTTGAATGCTAATTAAATGTAAAAGTTCTGTTATTTACATATATTAAAGCCCCATTTCCACAAACACTTTCAGCATAGTACCTTTGGAACCCAATGTAAGCCTTCAGACATGGTACCTAGACCCTGGGTTCACTTAGCAACTTAAATGTGGGCAGGGTTGTTGTCACTCACTGCTCCATCCAGTATTCACTGTATTCCCTCATTACCAGTGACAAAGATGTAAGTCTGCACCTTGTTCATCATCCACAGAATGATGCTACATGCCAACATTTTCAGAACAAAACAGAACAGGCTGCAGTGAGTCTTTCTCCATGGGATATTTAAAATAGTGGGTTTATGCATTTAGTCCTTCTCAGGCAAGCTCGGGGGTTTGGTGTTGCCGTAGCCCACGGGAATCACGCTCTGTGATGCTTTTTTTTTTTTCTCAGAGTGAGGATTAGAATATATTCCATTCACATAACCCAGCTGAAATTCATATATAATAAATTAATTATAATTCGCTTGAAGATCCATTCATTACTAAAAGTGTATGTCATATAAAAACTACAGTAATGGTCAAAGTTGTCATATGGAATATTTAAGGTGTGTTGATTGATCTTCTCCATTACCTCACGCATTGAGTAACATTACAAGTAAATGTTCCACCTTAGAAGTCGCCAGCAGTCGGCCCAGTAAATTAAGTAATTTTTTTCTCAGACTACAGCTGCTGTGAGAGGCAGCAAAACATCCTTTTATTTTATCGTGACAGTCCACAAATAATACTCTCCACCATATGAACAGTGGTTACAGCTTGAAAATCAGCCACAACTCAGCTCTGAACAGACTGACTGTCTGCTATTGACCAATCAACAGACTGCAGTGTTCACAGCTCCACCATTTAGTACCAGATCTGTGTGCAAGGTACCCCAACAGAAGGGGTACCAAAAATGGGGATGGTAAGGAACGGTTCCACTGGTACCATGCACAACTTTACACAGTGGAAACAGAAAAAAGGCCAAACCAAACTGAACTGTACCGTACTGTATTGCTCGGTGGAAACAGGGTTTAAGTAGATGCCATTGGAGCCCCCAAATACTGTAACAGGCCATGATAAAACTATTGCTTACTGAATTTAAATAGTTAAAACTCACAGTGTTGGGGAACTTGATTAAATAATGGACTTTCTTTGAGATACTGCCTTTTTGTTTGTTCTAGGTTAATTGAAGAGCTAAAACAGCAGAACCCAGACTTCCCTAATGTTACCAGTGGGATTTATGTCCATGAGGTTGTTCCTCACTCACCTGCACAGAAGTAGGTTTACTTTATTCAGTCATTCCTCAAACAAAAGCAGTATACAGTTTTTCACTTTTTCTGAAGTAGAATTAATCCTTTACCTATAACAGTCTCTATGCATCCCTCTTTTTGTCTCCAGAGGCGGTATCAAAGATGGTGACATTATTGTGAAACTGAATGGCAAACCTCTGATGGCCACCGCAGACCTGCAGGGGGCACTGCAGGAGGACACAGCCCTACTGCTGGAGGTCAGGAGAGACAATGATGACCTGCTCTTCAACATCGAACCTGATATTATCATGCAGTAGACATCAGAAGGACCACTCTCGTGTAGAGTTAGACCAACATCTAAGGCCCTATTTTCATGAAAGAACATGTTGGATGGTTGAAGCTCTGCACCAGTGCAGTGGAACTTTTGTCAAGCGGACACATCTTCTGATACTTTGGTACCCAACTGTTAACTGTGCCATAGTAAAATGAACCCATGGACGACATGTTGCAATGCAGTTTTGGTTTTGAGGATTTACACCTGCTCAGGCCAGGTCAACTTTGGAACAGGTGCACACATGTACATACACGGAATTGCATAGACCCAAACCCTTTTTAATGAATTTCGTGTTTCACTTCGATTTTCAAATTAGAACTAAACACATTTATCATACAAGTGTCTCAAAAATATCTTAATATGAGTCAATAACAGCTGTTAGATAGCACTTTATGATGCACACTACAAAAAACACACAAGATAAAAGCAAAGTTGATCAATATACTTTGGAACTGATACATTTTTGCTCTTCAGCATTTATCTGACTGGGGAACATGGTCATAAGCATAAGTCCATAAAACTCCAATGACCCCTACAGTATCCATGAAAGGGTAAAGATCTGGTCCTCTGTTCCATGACTGAGACAAAATTTGCATTGTTTCTCCTTACAACTGGCCTTAACCCCTCACATTTGACCCGTATGTCTTGGTGGGGTCATCACTTGCAAGATAGGACCCTGGTCTCCCGAATCCAAATCAAAGTGAGGTAGCTTGCTTCCCAAATTGCCACTGCGCAAGGATTCCTGGTCAAGAGGAAGCTGCGCCTGAATGTGACTGCTGACTGAAAGAATTTTGGATACTAGCATCCAAAATGAGGTTCCTTTGCAAGGTGTCTGCGCACAGTCAGGGGCTCAAACAACCAGAAGAAACTCAGAGTAGTATTGCTGCTTCTCTGTGTTGAAAGGAGTCACTTGAGGTGGTTCAAGCATCTGATTAGGCTGTCTCCAGGATGCCTCCCTTTTGAGGTGATCTAGCTATGTCAAACTGGGAGAAAACATGGGGGCAGACCAAGAATACTGGAGGGATTATATATCCCATCTGGCCTGGAAACATCATGGGCCAGGGCCAGGGGACAGGAGTTGTTGGGTATGGCTTGTGATTACTAGGTAGTCCCATGCACATGTTAAACAATAAATGCCCCAGTGCCAACTAAAATATTAAATGATCAGCTGAACTGTGTTGACTGATGAAGAGGTTGATGATATTAAATCTATATTTATCAACTCATTCAAGTCATTATCAAATAAAAATCCAATGCAATTTTAGCAATTCAGTCAGCTTCATCAACTCTGCTTTTATCACTTATGATTTGAGTTTACTCAAAGACTATAGATGATTCATAACATTATACCCAAATGTAAGCATAATCTTTCTACTATACTCTTGAACAGTGGACTACACATTGCACGATTTTTCATTAAAATGGGGTTTTAGTTTTTTCAATATTAGCCTTCAGTCAGCTGCCAGTGTGGTCCACTGAAGACTGGATGGACAGTCCTTCTTGACCTTGACTAGTGAGTGCTATGTCAATCATTTCTATTATTTGTACTGTATGTCAGTCTGTTGTGTGAACAGAGGAATCATTTTTGATGCGGCAGGATTTTGCTGAACAGTTTGAGTCTGTAAATCCTGCAATGAAACCTTTACATATGAAAATAGTTGAATCTGAAGATAATGACGGTAGGCTGGGCAGCTTCATTACAAAATTGCTGAAATCCTTTTAAAACCCTTTATTGAAAATGGTGATGACTTGCATTGTATCTTTAGCTTAAAAAAGTTCCTATAACCCAAAACTAAGTAGTACAGCTTGAATGAGTAAGGGTGTATCCCCAAGGAATCCATCCAATCTGAGCCCTAAAGTTGTATCACCTCTGAAAGACAATGGATTTGGGATACTTGTTCTAGGTCTTAAACCTAAAACCCTTGACATGCATGACAGATACGTGTGACTGGCAATGTAACAGTCAAACCTAAAGTAACAAGAATACATCATTATGGGCCAATCATGCCACAAAATGGCCCAGCAAAGTTCAACGCAATTCATGAATACAAAGAGCAGGCTTTTTACACTGCTCTCAGGCCTAGGCTAAAGGACCGCTAGCCTGGGGCTAAGAAAGCATTAACACCAGCACAGTCCTGACAGATTCTAAGTGGGCTAATCATGAATTTAGTCTAGGGCTTGCTAACCCTGCTCCAGAGCTGGATTAAGCCGGATAATTTTGCTGGGTTATCCCATGAAAATAGACTCAGCCGGGGCCTACAAGTTGCTAGTGTGAAACATTGCTATGTGAATAGCAGAATTTTAGAATGCTAACATGAGTTACATGTCCCAACATTAAACCGAGGACTAGTAGAAGTGCAGTGTGAATCGTATCGCCTCGGGCTTAGGTTAACCCTGAGTTAAAATTGGGTGTGAAAAGGGGCTAAGTAAGCCCAACTCTTAGCCCAGGACTGAGGATAGCCCGGGGCTTAGAGAACACAGTGTAAAAATCCTAAAAAAAAGTTTGGCTTAGTATATGTTTTGTCAATCGTCCATCATGTCGACAACGTATGAGAAGTCATGCATATACTTATAAATTTGGGTATGATGGAACTTACCTGAGTTGACAATTGGTGTTAACACTTCTGGGGCAATTAAGGTATCAGTATGTTTCTGACAAAGTGCTTGTCAGATCATTTAACAGAGTGAGAAACCTTTTTCCCCAACACCTTTCCAGTGTCTGAGTTAGGGGAGCTATGTCCCAAAGTTTTTTGTAACTTTCCAAAATGAACAAGCAAGAATAATTCATATAGGGATTAGCAGGATTTTAACTTTTCCCTTAGGACCTCTTTATTCAGTCATTACATGAATATTTTTCATGTGAACAATTGTGGACAACACAAATTCTTTGGGAATTGGTTATCTGGAAGTTTGTGTACCATTATACTCATTTGTATGATTCATCATGTCTCAGCCCTGTGGTTAAGGACAAAAAAGAAAGGATGCAGGCCTACCTGAACCTCATTGAGCTTGACTTGTCCCCAGCAATTCTTTCACTCATTGCCTGTAGCGTCCAATTGGTCACTGAATGGTAGGAGGTGTTCATTATCCTTAACATCTGCCTTCTACTTGGCTGACATTAGAGAAGCCCCCCCCCCCGGTGAAACAATCCAAAGGACAAATAACAACTTGTGATCATTGTACAAACTAATTTGTTTGAAACACACTGAAGCCTTTGGTGCAAACCATGACCTGGGTGCATGTTGGGATGTTATATAAAACACTTGATATTTTTGTTTGGGTCTTACATCTACTGTGTTATGTCGTATTATCGTACGATAGCTGATTTATCCACTGACTCCCAAACATGGTGAACAAGATACTAAGATACTTGAGGTTGAGGCATTATAAGGCATTATTCCACAGCACATCTTGCTCTAAGTGCACATGGAGCATGAAATCGTGGGCTTCCTTAGCAAGCTCACCAGCAGCCAGATTGGAGGTCCATCCTTTTTACCAGAATGAGTGAGAAGAGCTGACTGTGTAATCTAATGCAATCATTATACCGCTCCATATCTGAGTTCTGCTTGAATTTCTGGTAATTGACAATAATGGCATTTTATTTGCAAGCTAAACCTAGTATCTGTTTAAATTAGCATTAACTGATTTTTTGGCAATTTGGTACAGCAAAACAAGCTATAAACAAAACTGACATGAAATTATCACTTTATGGTAAAAGTGTGAGCAAACAGTGGCCTACTTATACATCCATCAGACATACAGCAACATTAGCATTTGCTTGGAGCCATTCTTTTGGCTAACTTCCACTCAGGTTTGGTCTCCACCAACTTCTGAGAAAAATATGCTCCACTTTGTTTAACCATCAGTCTCTGAGGGCCCTAACACACTAAGCCGATGGTCGGCTGCCATTCAATGTTGGGCCATTGGTGAGCATCTGTCACTCTAGTTTTGCAGTGTGCCCTGCACTGTTGCCACTAGTCTGCCCTTATCAGCTTTTTTTTTCAGCCAGTACAGCATGTTGAATCAGCGGCACACCCAGTGGAGCCCATTGTTTCTTTAGCAGTAATGGTACGTAATTGTCTGTTATTGTTCGCTAACACGCGGTAAATACAATTTGTCCTTTCAACATCAGGTAATGTTGTTAATGTGCTAACTGGCTAACTCTTATATTCCCCCCCTTCGGTCTTCTGGTTTCTGTACTGCCACCTGCTGGTATGGAAAGTTATTTTCTCTCACAGGCACAGACAGCTTTAACAGTCATTGCTTGGCTTTAAAAGGCTGCTGGCTGGCTACGAGTTTTTGTGCTCAATCAAAGACAAATCCCAGACTTATCTCTGTACTGGACACAGAGATGAAATTGAACTTTTATGTGATTGTGAGTTTTTAAGGTCAACCAAAGCATTTCCCTTCATGTTCGAGCTTTCCTATAACCAACAGGATGGGTAATTTTCCAATAGACCTCCACGACCTTGCCACATGCAAGACTGTACCACAGCTGCAGAGCCTCTACAATAAACATAAAAAGGTAAATATTTAGGAGGAATCCTTAATGGGCTGGTTGTATCATATGTTATTAGTATAAGGGCAGTAGCCAAATTTGATGCTTTTTGCCAAGTTTATTGTTTAAGCATCACAATGAGCTCCTAGTGTAAGACTGAGATTGTGTGTAAGCAGCTGTTAAACATTGTCATGTTATCTTTGGTTCATGGTTGGTATGATTCTTTATTGCTGTATGTTGTCCTTCCATAACCAAATGTGAACCACATGTGTGCTGATTAAGTTGAAATGATGTAGTCTGTTGGAGTGAAGAGCACAAAATGTGAGTAGATGTTTTTACGTAGTCTCACCACTGCTGCTGCTCTGATTCATAACTGTTTGTCTTTTTGTATGAGCAGACTCATGCTTTTATCACATCTTCAAAACCAAATGTTTACATGTAAGTTACTAACAAGGCACTCCTCTCCATCAGCCTTTGGAAGTAGCTTTTTCCACCAAATAAAATTTTCACAAACAGACTTTGTTTTATTGTGTCTGTAATGTCTTTATGGTGTGGAAATCCAAATTATTCCTCATTCTGTCCACATTTCCTCACCTCTAAATCTAGGTCACAGGCAGTGTCTCATGGGACGTTTTTGCAGGAAACAGTTAGGAGCTTTTCAGCGCAGTAGTACAATACCTGACTGTGTGGAAACAAGGCTGAGCTCTCCTCATGGCCAGCCATAAACATTCCTGAGTGCAAACAAGTCTCCCATGCTGGAATGTAGAGGAAAAACACAAAGGAAACTCTTTTTGGGGTTCAGTGATAAAGTCACTGCAGACAGACGGTGATCGTTTTCAGACATAATCACTCTTTTCTCCCCAGCTCCTGACAGGTCATGGGTTTATTTTTAACACAGTGGGTAGTCTCGCACAGGGCTGTGGCCAACATTGCGGTTACTTGCAAGAGTTTAAAAACACAGAACTCTTAGCAGCTCTCAGGTAGTTGCCATGCATATACCACAATTACTAATGACCTGTAGCTAAAGATAAGTATACTATTGTATAGGGCATAAAGAGAAAAAAATGTAGCACAAAATTATATAACTATCTTTCAGGTTTATTGTGACAAGGTAGCAAAGGAAGACTCGCACACAGAACAAAAAAAGATTCAGACTGAACAGAGCGGTGTGGATTTATGGAAAAATGAAAACGACAGTTTATTTAGGGTAGTAACGTGGCATGTGACATTAATGCATTATATTACTTCCTTACTGCTTAAACGTAACATATAACTGTAATGCGTTACTTGTCTAATGTGTTACAGTAACGCATTACATTTGTAACCCCCAACACTGGTTGAGCCATACTACCAGGTGGCAGTAGTCCATGAAACCATAAGACTGACAGGATGGATTCAAGACACTAGTTAGCCAGTTGGCACATTAAGAACATGACTTGATTTTGAAATATATATCACCATATTTACTTTGCTGCTCATATTGTTGAGTAACATAATTAATGAGTGCTAACATTACAGAAGTGATCAGACTGTGGCTACATCTTATAATGGTTAAATGGGCTTTTAAATTATATATATGTAAAGTGAAAATGATCCAAGGCAAAGGGAAAGCATAAAATACAAAACATTACATCAACAAAAACAAAGTAGGACACTGCAGTATGTGTGCAAAACTCTTCTGTCATTTCCTGAAGTGTGTCCTGCAGAAGGCCATACGGCCTTACAGCTGGGAGAATTTCCAAGTATGATTTGTTAAGAGTGGAGTAACACTGACCTGTGTCCTGGACAGACTTGTGTTGTATTCTGGCTTTGTAGAACTGGCACAAAGCCAGAATGCAAGAACAGCATGAATGTTGAGACAAAGCAGCGACATGTTAAGGCAGTAAAGGTGGACCCACAGCCACCACCAACTGTCTTTTCGCTGTGTTAAAATAAAGATCACTGCTTTCACTAAATATAGTTTGTTTCATATTCTGGATAGTTTCAGTTTTTATATAACCTGTGTCTTCCCTAACCTTTCAAATGTACACAGGAGGCTGTTGGCCCCAAACCACACACTAAGTGATTTTTCCAGAGCAAGACAAGGCAGTTGTGGGTGTTTGTGTGTGTTGGCAGTCAACATGTTAAGATATTTCATATCCCAGCAAGGAGTTAAGACACTTACAACTGCGCCAAAATAAATAAAATGGCTTTCAAGAGTCACAGTGATCTCAACTATGGCAGAGGTCACTGAAGTTGTTGAAAAGCCCCAGGGGTGAATGAGATGCGAAGGGATCTCTGGTCATGGGAATTGCTCATTTAGTCCCGAAGCTGTGTGATCATGTATCACAGGGTACTGCACTTATACAGGTTGTCTCAGCTGCTGCCATCCATCCAAAAGAATAACTCCATTGGTAAAAGTGACCAAAATAAGTTTCCATTGTGCCTGACAGGGTTAGGGATTCACTAAGGATGAGCAGGTTGCCTCCGGAAAACCTCCCTATGGAGGTATTCAAGGCTTCTAGCTTCCACATAGCCAGGAGACATCCTTAGATCTCCCAGAAAGAGCAGTAGGAAATGGTGGGGATGAAGGGAGGACCAAAAGAATGGATTGAGAATACAAGCAGCTGAATGTCCTTTGCAGGGTGTCTGAGCTCACCCTTAGAGAAAGGGTAAGGAGTTCGGACATATAAGCGGAGCTCAGGGTAGAACTGCAGCTCCTTCATGCTGGGAGGAACCAGTAAAGGCTGTTCTAATTAGAATGCCTCCTGGAAGCTTCTGTATGGAGGTATACTGATTAATAACAACTAAGAAGAGACCCAGAACATGCTGAAAAGATTATATCCGATTAAGTCCAGGAGTACCCCAGAGTGAGCTGGATGAACTGGCTGGTAGGAGGGACATTTGGGCTACCTTGCTTGGCTCGAGGCAGAAAACTTAGACGTACATAATCTGAAACATCAGCTAAAAATCTATTTTGGTTGTCTCCCTAGCAATAAAAAGCATCCCCATTTCCATGAGCAAGCGTCCTTTAATTAGAGACCACATTATTCATTTGGGTCCAGAAACACGGTTTCAAACATTGATGATAACCTCAATATGGGGAAAGCAGACATGGTTGTGCTGACTCGTGCTGTGGTAGGTTCAAACGGGCATTATGTGGGGATACAGTGGCTAAAAATGTAACATGCCAGAGAAATGAATGAGTACCGGCCTATGAGACCATGATAACAGGCTTTCACATTGGCTGCCAGTTGCTCTTGGCTTGGTTTCATGAGAACACAGCCTCAGGCCCCTGTTTTAAGAACAGCTGGGTACTAATAAGTAGGTAAAGTGATAATCAGTCCATTCTGGTCTACACTAAAAGAAAATCACTCAAACATGGGAAAACCCTGAAAATGTACATAAGGGAAGTTGGTGTGTAGTAGGGGCACTACCTCAAGTCCTGGGAATGCAGTTCACCTTGAAAAGTGTTCATCATCACAGTCAGAATATGCTCATGCACTGATGGGTATGGTGAAATGGACTGAATGTAGAGAGGATCTGGGTGAGAGAAAATGAAAAGGCAAAAGCCATCTGTGGCACAGTGCAAAAAAAAAAAAAAGAAAACTGTTTGTCAGCAAGGTTGCTTATTGTGGTTTTGCATTAGTTCTTTTTCTTGTGTGTGTAAATGGGGCGCTGAAAACAAGGATACAACAATGCCAGTCTGGGAATTCCACCCACAGAATACAGAAGTTCTTTAACAGTAAGAAAGAGCAGAAATGTTGTTTAAATTCAAAAAGAGTAGTTATTACTTTGACAAAAGCTGCTAAAAGATGCCAGGTTAGAAAAATAATGCCTTCTATTACAAAAATACATTTAAAGTTCTAGAATATTTCTACACGCAGTATTACCGGTGCAGGGGGAAAATGACCTCTCTCAAGACATCAAATGTCAGTCTTTTTTTCAAATAAATCAATGCAAAGGTAAAGACGCATGTGCAGGAATCACATGTTTTATTGAGTTAGGCTTGTCTATGACACTCAATGGCCTTGGTCCAGCACTAGTGACCAGCAAAAGCATGAACTAGAGGGCTGGAAGTGTGGATTGCTGAGTTTTGTAACTGTGCGTATCTTGAACCTGTATAACCACACTGACTCAGTGCAGACTGTTAGTATAGACATGCCATTGTGTTGCTAGTTGGTGATAAATCTCAGTTGTGTTTTGTATCATTGACCCAAGTGTGAAAGAAATTTGTGGAATGCTTTTTATGACTATGACTGACAAGTAGATTTTGGACAGCTGTGCAAACCATCCAGAGTGCAGTCAACTAAAATGCATCAGATATGTTAAAAGGAACTCCCACTCCAGGGTAGACTGACTTTCTGTGTGTTATTCTGTGACTAACACATTCATTGGAACTGTACTAAGATTTTTGGGGGCTAAAGAAAATCAACTACTACAAGTAGAGAGACAGTCATAACTGAAAGTGAGTGTGGGGGTGAGAATAAGGGCTGTGGTTAGACATTTTCAGACAGGACACTAAATAATCTGATATGAATCACATTATTGGCTGGAACTCTTACAGCAAATCATTTATTGCTTCACAATGCAAAGTGAGTTAACATCTATTCATCATTCTGGTGTCGTGGGTTTGCTGGAGAGCTGACAGAAGGACAGAGCTGGATTTAGTGTTGAATAAACCTTGTTGGTGAAAACGTTTACTTTTTAAAAATCTTTATGATTTAACAAACAACTGCTATATAAATAACTGGGCTCAGATGTGAAGTCCAGTGATGTGTCTTATAGTCACTGACAAAGTCTGTCTTCATTAATCATCCTGAATGACTGTTTCAGAGTTCCTTCACATCTGGCAGAATGCCCCCCCCTCCTTCATTTCCTTCATCATCCTTCCCCTCGTGTCTTCATCTGTCTTCCCTCTTCACTTATTTCAAGCAACATCTTAATTTTGTCGACTGTCACAGGCCAACCTGTAATTAAGGGTTTTGGTTTTTGGGCAGACGGCTGATACTATAAATGGTAAAGGTTCTTTAAATCCGGTCTTTACAAATGAGTCGAGCTCAGTAAGTTTTGTGTCCTACAAAAAGACACTTCTGAGAGGTGGAGGAGAAGAAATCATCTACAGTATGTTTACAAGCATATTTCATGTATTCATACAGTAGTATGTGGCACCTCAGTAAGTTACTTAGAAGCAGTGCAGCTAAACTGCTACAGGAGCTGGTCCAGGCAGACAGTCATCCACCTAGAGCCTGGATCTGGGATCTTCAAGGTTTCTACCTCTTGACTGTCGCAAAGTGTTTGCTCAGTGGGGAATCGTTAGGTCTCCATAAATTTAACAGTATAGTGCTTGACCCACTCTATAAGAAAAGTGTCTCGAAAGAACTTTGGTTATGATTTTGCACTACATACGTAAAACTGAATTGACTTCACTTAAGCTTGTAGATGAACAAAAAACAATTGCAAGTGTTGCTGTAAATAAACTCAACATCTAATTTGTTTTTCATTTAACTCACTTACTATGGCTCAGCAGTACTCAGCTGGCTTACTAGTTAGGCTGGGTTGTGAGTTGGCATTATTACAACGTATCCTCATACAATGGTTCATATGACACCCTATGAAAATCCACGTTTTGTGAAATATCCTACTGATGACATCATGCACTTAACATGAAGTTAAATAATTAACGAAAGGAGAAGGTTAGGTTTAGGAAAAAAAACAAAGTTCACGCGATTCTGAACACCAGTCTCCTGAGAAAGTCAAGGGGAAGTCTGTGTTTTGTGACCCATCCACAACAGTCTTCCTTCTCACTGAGTCACTTTGTAGTGTTCCTTCCTCACTTAGGTCGGTACTTCGGTCACGGGATCGCAGCCTTCCAAAATATGAGTTATGCATGAATTGCTGGCTCATGATCACATGGGATATGTACAAATTTTGGTGCGATACTTTTCAGTGCATGAAAACAACTTGATAATTAGTAAAAGGAGAAAAAGCGCCATGCCTCGCATCTTTTTCAGACTGCTCTGCCTTCTTTGTGTGGCCACTCCAAGCACTTAAAGTTGAAAATCTCTCTTTTTTTAACTGAAAAATCATTGTACAGAACATCCATGTTAAAGTTGAAAATCTCTGAACTTTTAAGAAAGGTGCCAGTGACGTCACTGCTGCTTTTTTAGCGAAGCTACTGACACAACAAAAACTGAACAGCTAAAAAAAAACTATGTGGATACAGACCCTAAGTCAAATTTATGACAAGTTGTTACAACATTGTACCGAATAACTGTTTGTATTTTGTGTTGTGCTTTGAATCATCATAAATTATGGGGGCTGCTATGTGGCAGCTGAACCGAAAACAATGGGCCCCTGGGTGATAAAAACCTTACAGCAACACTTACAGTGATTGGGAAACAGCTGGTGCCAGTGTAAATTGTAAGCCCATTAGGACTGACTGGTCTGAAAACACCAGTATGGTCCTTTAAAAGTATTTTTAAATTTTATCTTTAAATGGAGGTTTTCAGGATTCACTGGAATAAAAAATATGGAACAGATCTTACATTTGTCGTAAGAGAGACTATCACAAAATATGTTGTATTAGTAAAGATATTTATTTTCCATTATATCAAAGCACTGTACTACAAGAATTGTGATCATTCTTTAAAGAGTCATATGGAACTGTACATCCTCGACAGATTAAAATATCACACCCCATTTGATACATTTCACATTAATCAACTATGAAATAAAAGAAATCTAAAAATCACACTTAGATGTGTATTCAGTTATGAAGGTTTCTTATTTGTTGAGACAATTACAGTACACAGGCTTCAATAAAAGTCAGTATGTCTTTGACATGTAAAATGATGTTCAGAAGTAACAGACAGAAATACCAACAGGATGCCTGTAGTTGTATATTATTACTTTTCGCTGCATTAGTAACTCAAAGTACATCATGCTGAATAGAGTGCCATCTTGACACACATAATTCAGGTTTCTGAACACATGTATGCCACTAACTTTAGCTGACAAGGCCAGACAGTGTTTTGTTAGCACTGGTGTTAAAGAATAAGAAGCACTTCACTTAAGCCTAGTTTAGATCAAAGGCAGGGAATTGTTTTAGAACGTTGCAGAGAAAAGTTGCAGCGGTGTGAAATGGTTGTCTGAACTCGACTCAAGCCGGCTGATGGTGTCACCTGCAACGCAGCTGGTCAAATCACCAGTGACATGTTGTTTGTTTAGTGGCTCATTCAAGAGAAATTGGCAAATGTGAGTTATGGTCTCAAATCTGTCTTTTTTTTGTGCTGCATCACAGTCG
Source organism: Cephalopholis sonnerati (assembly GCA_019142605.1). NCBI lineage: Eukaryota > Metazoa > Chordata > Actinopteri > Perciformes > Serranidae > Cephalopholis > Cephalopholis sonnerati. The sequence goes on along the minus strand of JAGQAX010000023.1, from coordinate 4,989,370 downwards.
CTACCCAGCTGTTAGCCTCAACATCAGCCAATGATAGACAGTGCCAGAGCACTACCTCTTTTTGTTAGTACAGTTTGAAAATGAATATTCGAGTGGCACAGAATATCTCTTGTTTTCTGGAGATAGAGAAACTACAAAATCCTGAGGAACTGACATGTAATTCACAAAATAGATAAGTACCTTAAAACTTCAATTAATAGCCCGGCTATTATTTGCTGAAATCACTGAAATCAACAGGCCTATATTCGGGACAGGCATCTATATGGAACAGGCCTTTAATTCCTTTCACAAAAAAATGTTACTTAGCAAAGATTGGAAATACCATCAAATTGTTTATTTAAACCAGTATGAATATTACTAAGTATATAAATTAGGATTCAGATAATGTATTAATTATAGATCATTAATATGATCTAGCTCCAACAGACAGCGCATCAGAGAGAGAGAGAGTTACAGCACTCGAGGATTACGGCACCTGGCATACCAACACAACACCACTTTATCCTGTTATACTCACAATTTGAATTCATTTTTTATGAAAAATCTTTTTGATACTTTTACACTTAGAATTACACATAGAGTTACAGGCTTGTAGTTGAAAGTGGGTTTTAGAGTTTCGGACGGAGGGATCCGACCACAGGCTTGTCTGAGCAGAACTCTTTCCACCAGGACGGCCCGCTCCAGCACCTGGCTGCCCTGCATCATTGACGACCACAGGTTCTTGTAAAGCTACGTGAAGGAAAAACAAGGAGGAGAGGTTTTTATTTGCTCACTGTTGAGAAAAAGTCATGATCCATCTCCAATATTCTGTTTCACGTAACCTATTCCACTTCTTATCTAAACATGGATGCTTTACACACATCCTCCCCCTGGCAGCACAGAAGATCTATACAATCAGCACAGTTTCAAGGTGGACACCCAAGATTAATGCAGTTGCATTAATGCAGTATCTGACCAAATGTCTCTTCCTCTGTTTCTGAGTTATGACACTGAGTAATGCCAGTTTAGTGTTTTATGCAGAACATTATGATTTCACAGTAGCTGATATAAAATGTCATCACTTCATCATTTTATCCTGTTAGACAATTGCGTAATTTTTTTTTTCAGAATTAGTGTGTGAATTCTTGAGTTACGGCCAAAAACACATTTTATAAGGTTATAGTGACCTTGACCTTTGACCACTAAATTCTGATTAATTCATTCTTAAGTCCACGTAGATGTTTGTACCAAATTTGAGGAGACCCCCTTACGGCCCTCTTGAGATATTGTGTTCACAGGAACAAGATAGATGCAAGGCCACAGTGACCTTGACCTTTGACCACCAACATTAGTCAGCTCATTGTTGAGTCCAAGTGAACATTTGTGCTGAATCTGAAGAAATTCCCTGAAGGTATTCTAGAGATATCACATTCACAAGAATCAGACAGCCAAAATCACAGTGACCTTGACCTTTCATCACTGAAATCTAATCAGTTAATCTCTTAGTCCAAGTGGACATTTATGCCAAATGTGAAGAAATTCCCAAAAGGTAATTTTGAGATAGCGTGTTCATGAGGATGAGATGGATGCAAAGTCACAATGACTTTGACCTTTGACCACCTAAATCTAGTCAGTGGACATTTATGGCAATTTAAAGATATTCCCTCCAGGCTTTCCTGGGATATAGCATTCACAAGAATGGGACGCACAGATATATAGATGTACGGACCGACATACAATCTGAAAACAAAATGCCTCTGGCCACAGCTATTGCTGGTGTGAAGGCAAAAAACACTTCATTCTGCTTGAGCACTGGAATCATTTCCTAATACAGCTTTCAAACAGGACTGATGCAAATGTTGAACACATACACACCACAGACAAGGGGATTGAATCTGTGAATATTTGGTTGTGGTGTGGGTGGACATCTTCATGCCATGTTTTGATATAATACAGTTCCCTCCCTGCATAATCTGAGCTGTCATCTTCACTTCCTGTCTAACCAGACATCAAAACCTGTAATCAAAGTGCCTTTTGGATTCACACCAACCACAAGAGGAGGCAAAGCTGTCATCTTGAGGATACTATAAACATTCTACTGGCCTTCCAAATGTCACATGCCTTCCTGATATCAGACAAAGAACCCAAACAGATCTGATGAATTACGGCCCTCAACCTTACTGTGAATTTGTGTGTGACCGCAGCTGAACAGGAAGTTTGTTTCAGTGGGTTAATGAAGATTCTGGAGAGTGATTTACAGCAGGACGGCCTACTGAGTAACTTGATTGACTAATGCTGTTTTTTTTGGACTGTTTTCATATATCTGCTTCATATATGCTTCATTATACTGTTGTTGTTATTATGTTGTTGTTGTTGTTGTCATAAGTTTACAGGAAAGAGGATGAGGAGGACATGACACATGACCATGGTCAGGAGGTGTACTGAACCATGTGTAATTCCCTTTTGTGCTGTTTGGAAGTGACTATTTGCACATGTTTACTACAGCAAATATAATTAAATCATGATGACTTGTATCCAAGGCAATCTGAATTATTAAGCAAGCAACTGCTCTCAGCCCTCAAAAGGGCCCCAAAGGCCCCATATTAATTGTGTGTCAGAGAGTTGGTTTCTGGTAATCTGATACACAGTAATGTTTTGGAATATGCACCACTACATCACAATATCAACTGAAATCATCAGTGCCTGGTTGCACACACTACCTAAAGTTTAAAACGTAAGTTTGTCCCGTATACAAAGTATTTCCCTTGGCTGAGGGATTCATTTAGGATTGCTGCATAAAGCCTCTTAAGTTGTCTCCTTGCCTAAGTGTTTAGACAAAGGCTTTCACGGTAGTTACTGTCATAATGAAGCACATGTGCACTTCGATTACCATGGTTACCCTTCACTTACATCATCATCCTTCCTCATGTCATCCAGGGTACAGTGATAGCTAGCTATTGGGCAGTTGAAAACAAACTAGAATTACCACCCCGCAGTTGTATGCCTCTGCGCACCAGTCAGATTTCTCTTACACTTTACATCCATGTCTGTGAAAACATGGATCCTTCACACATACCTTGTCCCTAGCAAGATCTGTACAATCAGCAGTTTCAAGGTGGACACTCAAGATTAGTGTCACCAATTTCTGGACAAATGTCTCTAATTCTGTTCCTGAGTAATAACACTGAGTAATGGCCAGAAAAGAAAGGGTTTTATGCAGAACATTATGATGTCACAGTGAAGCTGACCTTTGGCCTTTTGGATGTAAAATGTCATGACTTTATCCTACTGGGCAATTGTGTGAAGTTTTGTCATAATTAGCAAATGAATTCTTGATTTATGGCTCAAAACATGTTTTGTAAGGTCATACTGACCTTACAAAACATGTTTTGTAAGGTCTTACTGACCTTAAGCTTTGAACTCAAAATTTTAATCAGTTTATGCTTCAGTCCAAGTGAACGTTTGTGTAAAATTTAAAGAAATTCCCCTTGTGTGTTCTTGAGATATCATGTTCACAAGAATGAGTCAGATGCAAGGTCATAGTGACCTTGACCTTTGGTCACCAAAATCTAATTAGTTCATTGTTGAGTCCAAGTGGACGTTTGTGCCAAATTTGAAGAAATTCCCAAAAGGTATTCTTAAGATATCACATTCACAAGAATGAGACAGACAAGGTCACAGTAATCGTCCTTTGATATATGACCACCAAAATCTAATCAGTACATTGTTAAGTCCAACTGGACATTTGTGCCAAATTTGAAGAAATTCCCTCAAGCTGTTCCTGAGATATTGCGTTTACAAAAATTAGATGAATGCAAGGTCACTGTGACCTTGACCAATGATTCTTGATCACCAAAATCAAATTACTTTATGGTGAGTCCAAGTGAATTTTTGTGTGTTTTGAGATATTGTGTTCACAAGAGTGACACAGACAAGGTACCTACGTCCCAGGTACATACGAATGGACGGACAGACTAACAACCTGAAAACACAGTTCTTCCAGCCATGGCTATTGCTGTTGCTGAGGTATAAAAACATGTTAATAGTTATTTGTTATTTTGAGATTTTATAATGGACGGCAGAAAAAAAAAATGAATCCAACCTCCCATGTCTGAGCATTTTTTAGACTTTTAAAAGATTGATTTAAGACATTTTAATGGCAATTAAGGCCTAATTTTTAGAATAATGAATTCAATGCCTTTCAAGACTTTTTAAGGATCTATGGGAACCCTGCTGATGATAAAGAAACTCTCCCCCCTAATGAAAAGTTAATAAGTTGTTAATGTATTGAAAACTCTCCAGAACGTAAAACAAACTTGAACCTTCTGTTGCCTGAGAATGTATTTTCTACACAGTTCTGCCCATTAGTCTAAGGCTTTCCTCTAATGCTTCACATCTGACCTATCCATAATTAAGACCCCCAGAGAGCCCTTGTGGTACAATTTTAAATGTTTTTCAAGTAAGAAGGATGAAGAACAATGCAATAGAGTAGAGACAGAATGGAAGTCTGTGGTTAAATCATTATTAAACTGTAAACTTTCTCAAACTTGCCTGATATTACAGATTAAGTATCGAAGACCAAATCTGCCACATAAATAAATCTGAGAAAGCCTGATGCTGACACAGAGGAACAGAATCCTCTGCGGGTCTGCATGACGTCTTCATTTCTCAGGCTAAACAAACATTAGTTGAGCCTTCTTATGAAAAAAGGAAGCTCTCAGACAGTGCAGAGAGGGTCACTGTCAACAATTGTCAAACACAATTTATGACCAAACACAACACTGGATGTGTTTTCCTGGAAGAGGGAGGGACAGCAGCCAAAGCTCTCTGGTCTTCTTCCCGTAATGAGACTTAACCTGACTGACTAAATGTCCCACCGTGGGCCTATAGGGGAATGGGGAGTGACTGAGAGGGAAAAACAACTGTATGGTTTGTTACTGACTCACTGTGATGACTGTTGGTTTGTGTGCAGAGTACACAGTGTATAATATTTATACATATTTATACTTGTACAGTTAAATTAACAAAAAGCATCCACAAGTAAAATTCTGTTTTTATTTTGTTTGTGTACAGATGTTTGTGCACTGGTTCAGTAGAACTGAGGGTATGTACAGTATGGAGTCCAGAGTGTTCCACTATGATAATTATAAATTTAATGATCGATGGTCAATTTTAAATAACTACCGCTTTTTTGATTAAACAATTTTTATAATATTTAATTTATTTATACACATATGGCATTTTAGAGCTGGTAACATTAAGTGCCTGTTTGTTTACCCTGTTGGAGATTAATTTTCTAATACAACATTTAACATTTAAAAAGCCTTACCATCCCTAAAATTTAAAAAAGGCAGTAATTCAAAACAGTTTTCCATATGCACAGTTATTAATTTTGTTTTAGCTGAGATTGAATTATTGGAACAATAATATTTATTTCAGTTTTATTTAAGCCAATAATATATCAGCCACCAATTATCATGCCTTCCCATTTCTACATTATTAACTAATTTATAATTATGAATCTTTATTTTGTCTTTAAGTGCTGAATCAATTATTAATTTTCAAAATTTTACAAATGCTTTTTAATTTTATTCTGTATTTGCATTATCATCATGTGTTTGTGTGTGGATGTGTCCACACTGGGTTCAGTGGAACCAAGGGTTTGAACAGTATGGAGCCTAGAGTGTGTCACAAAAAATAATTACTGATTTGATGATAAATTATCAATTTTAAACAACTATTATTTTTTTTAATTCAACAACATTTTACAATATTTAATTTAATTTTTAATAAATACACAAGTATGGTAAAGATAAGCACCTGTTTATTGTGGCAATTACCAATACAATAACCTATACTATTAAGAAAATAAATCCATATTTTGATTGACAAGTGTAATTTTCTAATACAACAACATTTTAAGAGCCTTTACCATCTCTAGAGTAAAACTTACAGTAATTTATTGTAAACTTGTCTTTAGCTGTTTTATTTTCATAGGCACATTTTTTAAATTACTTATCAGCTGAGTTACGTATTGTCCAATAATATATCTGTTACCAATCAATTGTGCCACCTAATTTCCAAATTATTTATCCATTTCTAAGTATTTTTCTTTACTTTGTCTTTAAATGTTGAATCAATAATTGAATTTAAATACAGTTTGACTTTTTAAAAAGGCTGTCTGTTTTTACTCTGTAACTCCATATACCACTGTAATGTTCCTGCACTTTTAAAGCCTGTAATTTTGATCTCCAGTTATTAATTAATTCAAATTATATTTCATTATTACAGTAAACCTGAGACTCATAGATAAGAGTCAGGTTTAAGTACAAATATTACTAGTAAACATTAAGTGTTACGATCAAGTATTATTCATTATTAAAATTACCATAAATAATAAAAATGCACTGATATTGTTAAATAATATAACAGTTTCCTTAGAGTATTTAGGTGGTTTGCAAAGATTATGAACTTAAATTAAGGTTTAATGGTTACAACAAATCAGGGATATTTGACATTAAAACATGACCTTCAGAAGGCTGATGTCAGGTTTACACCAAACAATGTGTATTCTCAACATACATTTTTCCTCAAAGAATAATTAAGGTATAGCTGTGCTACATGCAGTATATGATAGTGCCTCTAAACTAATAAAACAATTTAAAAAGCATCCCCTCACCTGCCAAAAGATCTCTAACTGTATTGGTATGACATGGTAATTACTGTATCATTTATTCTTGTGAGTAGGCTTGATGTGTTTGTATGTCTTTACCTGTCCATCAGCGCGGCCAATAGGCGAGTTGAGAATGAAGTCAGACGGTGCAAGAACATCCACCAATGCTACTGCATCATCTTTCAGCTGGAGGAGACACACACAGAGCAGATTAGACTGAGCTTTTAGTCAGAACCTGAGCAGCATCTATTGGAGCCATGACATCATTCAGCTTTATAAACACAGGCAGACAGTATAGAAGAACAAGAAAGGAACCTAATAACAATAAACTCTGTAAAACAGAATCAAACTATCTAACTAAGAAATGCAAAGGATGGGATGTTTGTGTACCTGAGAGCAGAGAGTGAGAATGGCCATCTGCATCAACTCTGCGGGCTTACTTCCACTCAAGTAATTACCTGTACGGGAACAAAACTTTGTATAAAGACCATGGAATGTATAACCTGTTGATACATGCAGTATATGGAAAAGAGTACATACCCTGGTAAAGTGTGGCTATGTGGCTACTAAGGCTCCACAGCCCATACAGGGCACACAGCTTGCTGAGAACAGGTCTGAGACCAGCTGGGGTGTGCTCATCAGTAGTCAGCTCATGAAACCTCTGGAGGCAGCTGTGCTCTATGTAGGCGATGGCCAGGGAGCGGCAGTAGTAAACCTAAACACATGCACACAAACACACATAGGGTGAACATTTGTAGCACTCTTTTTGATTTGTGCTATAATCTCAGGTGAACAAAGCAAAGCAAGGCAGTACATAAAATCACTATTATCGCAGTTCAATGTACACAACCATGTGTACATGGGTAAGTAGTGCTCTTTCTACATCAACTGAGAGTCCAAATTAGATATTGTGTCTTAATTTAAAAAACAATGTATAGATTTATACAGTGATGATAATAACTCCATACAGAATCAGTTGACAAGAAGAGTAACACCAAACTGCATCGGGAAAAAAACGGCTTTAGTCTCCATGCAGGGTAGGATGACAGGAACAATTACTCCAAACAACACCGAAAAATAAACACTGATTTTAACTCCGCGTACAAAGTCAGATCAGAGATGCAGCTACACCAAACTCAGCTGAAAAAAAAAACATTTCTTCTTATTTTCTGTGTTGTGGACCTTTATGGACGTGTACCCCCACAGCGCTCAGGTGAGGGTGGCGCTTTTTAAAAAGGTAGTGAGCAGGTGCCAAGAGACAAGAGACTCAGTGCCAAAAAACATTAATTTAGGGAGGCGAAACGCCAAATAAGAGTGAATCGGTGGTTGGGTTTGACCCTGACTTTCCCGGCTGAATGTCAATGACAGTCCTGTATTGTATACCTTTAAAGAATACAGCTTTCACCTTGACAGTGATAGCTCCAGTCTATTAGCTAGCTCTGCACTAGCTTCATCCAAAGTGATGACTGGAGCATCCAGACTCAATTCAACAACTAAGAAATTGAATTCAAAGTTAAATTGCCATGTGTAATAATGCAAATGACTAAAAATCCAGCCTTGGAACATAACCCGACTCGTATGGTGTGAGGTTTCCTTCATTTTCCTATACAGGGATCGCAATAAAAAAAGAAATAAAAAATAAAAATAAAAAAAAACATGTAATTTAGTAGTGGATTTTTTTTCTGATTTCAGCAACATCACCAGCTCCTCGAGGGGCACACAGTCAATAAGGATGTGGGAATTATTCAGTGTTTGCTAGTGAGCAAAATACTCGCTAGCTTGTGTTCATTGACATGCCCACAGCGACAAGCAAGAAGTGGTGAACAAAAGTCACTATTTGTAACTATTTGTCACTAGGAGTTGAACTATTTGTTCTTTTGTAATAGGTCTTAAAGGGATACTTTGTCAATTTCAACCAGCTCTGTAATGACGTGTTTCACATCATCCAGCAGATTCTTGCTGGCTCTTGTCTGATGCACTAACCACAGACTGTACTTCTGCATTTTCGAATGGACACAAAAAGTATAAAAGCGGATCAAGAGAGACGCTCCTCAGACCAAACTCCGATCAAACTGCAAAAGTTGGCAGTGCTGTTCAAATATGAACCAAGATTCTATTACTGCATTGCCTATTTCTCACCTTAACTGATTTCAAAAATATATTTTAGTGCACTTGTTGGCTGTAATATGAGAGTCTGTGGACAGGAAGTGGTTATTATATTGTTTCCTGTATTGTAAAAATGAAGGCTGAAAAAACTAAGGGAACGCAGTAACAGAATCTTGTCTCATATTTGATCACGGCTGTTTAGTTTTACTGTTTGATCTATTTGTCGCCTCAAATGTTTTCAGAAACATGTTTTAGCTCACTGTTTAACTGTAATATGAGATCGTGTGCGTTACCAGCCGGCCACCATATTGCTTCCCGTGTCAAAACAGATAAGCTTGCATTACGTCACCCACCAGGGGGAGTCTTTATTGGTCTGGTGTCCCACAATGCATTCTGGCAGTTGTAAGTTTTTTACCTCTGTTTCCTTTGGTCATGAAGCACCAATTTCAAAAGTATATGTATCTTTCTACTGCATAGACAGCCTAGTTTTATGAAAAGACCTCTTTCAACTTTTTTAACCCTTACATTACACATGCTCACTGATGTGCTGGTAAAGCATCTGCTGTGCTGGTAAAACTGAGGGATAGCACTAGTTAAAGGAGCCAATGGAACAGCAGTTAGCGCAAAAGTAGCATAAGAGTATGCATACATAATATGATGTTAATTCCACTACAGAAGAGACTTGATGATCACTAACATTAGGTGGGGAAAAAATGGATATATCAATATTGGTATCAATTATTGGTCATATCAGTATCAGTATCCAATATTATGCATCCCTAATGAAAGTTGCTTAGTGACGCACAAAGCCGAAAGGGTTCAACTTTCAGCGTATAAAGTTACCTGGCCCATAGAGTAGGCTAAGCGCGCTAGAGACTTCACTGGCCAAGTGGCTAACTTCCGGTTTAACGCTCTGCTAACTTGAATGAGGATAAAATAATGAATTGTGCATTTAATCTGGACTTGCAAAATGTTATCAGATTGAATGGATCAAATCCAAAAAGTGTGACACCCAAAAAAATTTATCCACTGATTTACAAACATCTCTTTACTAACTAACTCTTTTCAAGTTTCTGGGAAAAGTCCATTTGGGCCCGGTGGTGTCACATGATGAACCCGGTAGATGTAAATTTACAGTTTAGCCAAAATGTGAAATTGGCTTTAAAGTTCGGCGCTGTTTCTGGAGACTTGTTTCTTTCCCCTTTCTCTGCTTTCCACCTTGGTTCTTAGACTGCATTTACACAATGTTGGCAAAATGAGAAGAACAGGAACTTCTGTTAGTCTGACTTCTGAGCATAAATCCAATTTCAATTTTTTTCCCAATTTCCACTCTCACTGCTAGCCTTGTAGTAACACAATTAAAATAGACCTTTTGTTGTGTTTTATTTTTGTAGAAGTTTATTCACACATGAAAGTAGATTGAAAAAAAAACAGTGTACAGCTCCTTTTTATCCATCAGCTGAATCTATTCTATAAGAGTATAATGGATTGTATTTAGCAATGAAGGCATTTAAGTAATTTTGCCTCCATTTGGTTAAAACTCTACAATTGTTTTCACCAAGTTGACGATATCGTAGCTGTCAGAAATTCCAATATCTTCAACTTGGAATTAAAAACGCTGCTCGTAACAGCACTGTGAATGACATGACATGAAAGCAGCATAAGATAATCTGACACAGCCCAGACCTATCTCATAGTATCTGACAGCAAACAAATGTTTTTTTAAAGTTGCATAGCAATGGAGAGATAATTTATTCAGTGCAAATTTTTCACACACAATTAATCAAACATCTTAGTAAAAACTGCACATGTACACACCCACAAACCAAAATAATGAATGCCTAACCCTCAGGGGACTGTTAAGTTTTTACAACGAACATTATTACATGTGCACACGTCATATTAATGCTCACAAAAACAAGTGAATTAAATCACTGAATCCAGTGACACACACATTTCCCAGAACCAGAACACACACCCGTCTGACACTGTGACCTCCAGCCAGCATCTGTGACATAATAACACAAACCAGATGACGGCAGCAGCGACTCTGCAAGGACAGCCAAAAACTCACCTCCATTTAGCTGAACACTATTTATTGCTGTTTTTAATCGGTAAGCATGGAGACAAAACATGTAGCTGAATCTTCTGTGGACACCAGTTCTGATAAGACATCAAAAATACTGCTTTAATATACAACCTTAGGTGAAGATTATTGGCTTCATCTCCATGAAAGAAGGAAAGAATGTCGTAATATGCTCAGTGAAATTCTCAGCTGCTTCAGACACATTTCTTATGAATCCTCTCCATAACCATAACACAATTCGATGGCAATACTGATACAGGGGGAATGAGACAATTTCCAATAAAATGATTGCTTAAATCCACAGAGCTGAACACTGCCTCTGATTTGGCCACATAATTCTTAAATTAGTCAATCTCAGTTTTCACTGTATTATATCTCCTGACCAGGAGTGAAAGTAACAAATTACATTTACTCTTGTTACTGTAACAAAGTCATTTTTTTCTCTATTTCTACTTTTTTTGGGTACTTTTCAAAAAAAGTTTTACATTTACTTAAGTAACTTTTATCAGAAGTATCATACTTCACTACATTTCATGTGGCGTCTGTCACTGAGTACAAACAGACAATAAACTGTGTGAGAAGATAAGCTGTAATATGTGGCTGAAGCTGCTGGGCAGTTTAGCCTCTTTTTGTGCCGTTGTTTTGCATCCCTTTGTGGTCGGAATGCATCTTTTTATGGTTTTAAATCTCCTTGTAGTAATTTTGTGTCTCTTTGAAGTTGTTTAGTGTCTCTTTGTAGTTGTTTGTGTCTTTTTTGGTCATTTTGTGTCTCTTTGTGTCTTTTTGCAGTCATTCTATGTCTCTTTGTAGTCATTTTGTGTCATTTTGTGGTTGTTTTGTGTCTCTCTGTGGTCATTTTGTGTCTTTTTTTTGTTTTGTGTCTCTTTATAGGTGTTGTGTCTTTTTGCAGTTGTGTCCTTTTTTGGTTGTTTTGTGTCTTTTTTGGTCATTTGTGTCTCTGTAGTCTTTTTTGTCTTTGTCGTCATTGTGGTATGTCTTTTTGTGGTTTATTTGTGTCTTTTTGGAGTCATTTTGTGTGTTTTTGCAATTGTGTGTTTTGCATGTCTGTTTTGTGACTTTTTGTAGTCATTTTGTTACTTTTTGCAATCAATGTGTGTCTGTTTTGTGTCTCTGTAGTCATTTTGTCTTTTTGGTCAATTTGTGTTTCTTAGTAGTTGTTTTGTGTCCTTTTGCAGTCGTTCTGTGTGTCTTTTTGTAGTCATTTTGTGTCTCTTTGTAGTTGTCTTGTGTCTTTTTGCAGTGGTTGTGTGTTTATTGTGGTTGTTTTGTGTCTCATTGTAGTCGTTTTGTGTATATTTGCAGTTGTGTGTCTTTTCTTGGTTGTTTTGTATCTCTTTGTGGTCTCCTTGTTTTTGGTCATTGTGTATCTTTGTGTGTCTGTTTTGTGTCTTTTAGTAGTAATTTTTTGTCTTTTTTAGTCGTTTTTTTTCTTTGTAGTCATTTTGTGTCTTTTTTGGTTGTTTTGTGTCTCTTTGTAGTGGTTATGTGTCTGTCTAACAGTAATTTTACCTGAATCCAATGTTCTAGTACGCTTTCCAACTCTGCTCCTGAATTCCTAGTTTTTCAATATCGGATAATATGAAGATTTTTTAGTTGTTGTTTTTTTTGTTTGTTTGTTTGTTTGCTTTTTACCTGGAGCTATGGTCATAGTTGAGAATATCCATAAAGAGTCTGTGCAGTGGTAAGTGTCTCTGTATGTGTGCGTGTGTGTGTGTGTGTGTGTCTCACCTGGCTGTTGTTACGGGTCTCAAACTCATCCTTTCCCGCAGCCCTCTGCTGTTCCAGTCTCTTATGGCTCTGCTCCAGCAGGAAACACACAAGCCACTTATAGGCAGCCAGTGGCACTGTCATGAAAGCAAAGAGTATTCTCACTGGGTTAAACTGAGGAATCACTCTGCAATCAGTAACGTTCTGATATCAGTGACATTTATGTAACTTTTTAAATGTTTATTTATATCTATATAACATATAATAATAATGACTTTTGGTAAAAAATCCCTTTTAAATTCTGGTTTAGGGCGGCACAATTAATTGAATGTTAATTTTGATCATGATTTTGGCTTCCCACAATTAAATGCAATATTGATGTTTAAATTGATGTGCTCCACACAGGTATTTTGACTTTTACAGTATAGAGCCTTGTGTCTGTGCCGCAAAGTTATACATTTTACTTGTTCACCACCTGAAAAAAACACCCCAAACTGCAGAGCAAGAAATGCATTAATGCCAAGAAGGATAATATTTCTGACATTTCTCCTAATGCATCACTGTCCTTGCTCAGCGTGAGTGATGCTGTGCAGCATGTCACTGAATCCAGCCAGCTCCCAATGACAGACTGCAATAACCAATGCAGTCGAATTCCATTTGGACAATAAGCACTTTTACTTCTATTTTGCCTCTAGCATATGCACTAAAGTCGGGTGAAAAAGAGCCTTATTTTCTTATTTTCATTCTCATTTCTTTTTTTGATGCAAAGATGTGTAAAATAGCAGGAATGCAGGCAGTAAAATGTGAAAGTAAAAGAAACGCTTTATTGCTTTTTAATTCTTGAAAAAAGTTTTGGTACCTTTTTTTTTAGATTTTAGGAGACAAACTGCGAGTAAAAACCAGTTTCACTCTGATGCAAAGATTTGCACATTAGCAGGACTGCAGCACAACATTTTTTATTATTTATTTAAATGTGAAAGTGTAATAAAATTATTTTGTCCCTAAAATCAATGAATAATTGTAAAACCTATCATGATCTCAATATTGATCAAAAAGATCATGCTTATCACATTGGCCATAATCTTCCAGTCCTAATGCTGACAGTACCTGCTGAGTCCAGACACTCCTCCACTGTTGTTGCTGCAAACTTGCTTTTAAGGATCTTGTGGGAATCATCCAGGAAATCCACAGTGTGAAATGGAGACTCAATCCGCACACCATCTGAAACCAGACAGAGCAACAGCTGAAACTTCAGAGATAAATAAGCATGCCTCCTCTCACAGTTCATTCTGTCATTGTCTTAGCAGAAAGGGAGCATAGTCCTAGCATTAACTTCCCTCTTGGTGCACAGAGGGAAGGATGACAGGGTGCTAGGGCCATTATAGGTAAAGAAAAACAACAAAACAATAGAGCTTGTATGGTGTAATACTAGAAAAAAAACTCTGAATTTCCTAGATTGCTGTTGTAGTTTTATAAGAAAAAAGCTTGGATATTTACTATGAATAATGTAGAAAATTTATGAGAAACTAGAATTACCACCCCCCGGTTGTATGCCTCCGCACACCAGTCAAGTTTCTCTTCGAGTTTACATTCATGTCCATGAAAACATGGATGCTTCAAACCCATTGTCCTCCCAACAGTACAGAAGATCTATACAATCAGCACAGTTTCAAGGTGCACACCCAAGATTAGTGTCACCAATTCAGTATCTGATCAAATGTCTCTCCTTCTACTCCTGAGACATGGCGTTTAATAATGGCCAGAAAAGTGTTTTATGCAGAACATTATGATGTCACAGTGAAGCTGACCTTTGACCTTTTTAAGATAAAATGTCACTTCATTATTTTATCCTATTAGACATTTGTGTGAAGTTTTGTCTTTATTAGCATATAAATTCTTGAATTATGGAAAAAAACATATTTTGTGAGGTCACACTGACCTTGAATTTTGACAACCAAAAACGAATTAGTTCACTGTTTGATCTAAGTGGACATTTGTGCCAAATGTGGAGAAATTCCCTCAAGACATTGCGTTCACGAGAATGAGATGGATTTAAGGTTACAGTGACTTTGACCTCTGACCATGCAATATGAATCCATTAATAGTTAAGTCCAAGTGGACATTTGAGCCAAATTTACAGAAATTCCCTCCAGGCGTTCTTGAGATATCGTGTTCACAAGGATGGGACAGATGTACGTACGTACGGACAGACAGACAACCCGAAAACATCACACCTTTAGCCACGGCTATTGCCAGCACGGAGGCATAAAAAGACGTTTGCTAACAAGTAGCTAAATGAGACTAAAGAATGTCATTACAGTGAGCAAAACTTTACAGCCTCATTGTGGTGGCGACATTAAGACATGCAACCATGGGGTAGTTTGTTTATAGCCTTTGCTTTTCACTTCTGGTGATTGCATTTAGGCTTCAAAAATCACATAAGTAGCATTAATTTGTTAAGATTATCTTACTGAACAAAATGTGTAAGTATCATAAACATTTGTTTGCCTCAGAGGTTACTTTGTTCAGTAATCAAAAACCCAGTGGAAAATCCCATAGGCTTTTTGATAGGGGACCCAGGGCGAAGCTTACTTCTGTATCTGCCTACAGAAAAACATCATGTCTGGAGCACTCTATAAGCCACTAAAGTGGACTCTAATGCTTCATGTTATATACTGCCACCCACTGACCGGTCATTGTAAGTGCCACATAAATCTCTAAAACCCCAAATGTCCAACAGAATGCAACAAATGAAGTGTAGTTTAGGAAAATCCCATAGGCTTTTTGATGAGGGAACCAAGGAGAAGCTAATTTCTGCATCGGCCTACATAAAAACATCATCCCTGGAGTACTCTATAGCTCTCCAAGATTTCTGTCTTACTGTCGCTAACAGGAATATTACTGAAAACTGTTACTTTGAGAGGCATATGTGTACTCTGCTGTGGAGCAGTTAATACTCCAACAGAGGAGGCTAAATACAGTCAGATTGTGCGACACAGCTGATATGAGCTGCTAATATGGTTTGCTTTGGTCAACAGTGAGAATTCCTGTGTCAAAATTCACCACAATTGATACGAAAGATTATTGCAGATTGGATTACAATTCCATTGTAATCAATTGATTATGCTCTGAAATTCTGCAGTTTGAAATACTTGTGATCTGGCCCTAACTGTTACCACCCAAAATTGCCTTAAGCATTGGCAGGCACATCTGCACTACCAACTGCAGAACATCATGTCAATTACAAGTAAGTAATATGCCTTTTGAAAGAATTTTGGTGGTAACTACGGCTCTAACTCTCACTATCACCACCCAAAAGTGACAGTTCAAGCTTGCAACAATCCCTCAGTGTGTAAGTGACTGACCGCAGCGTTTGGCATAAAGCAAGCTCAAAAGGTAGTTGCTGGTCTGCTGCAACAAGACATTGTTGTCTCCTTCATATGTGCAGTTTGGGTCATTGTCATCACGCAGATCACCCAGCCGGTTCACTAAAAGAGAGAGAAGGTAGTTAGGTCTCTGAGTATGTGTGTGTGTGTGTGTGTGTGTGTGTTGTGTGTGTGTGTGTGTGTGTGTGTGTGTGTGTGTGTGTGTGTGTGTGTTAATGAGTATCTGTGTGTTTGAGACTGACTGGCCAGGTATCCATGTCCACCGCAGGCCTCCCTGCACTCCTGGATCCCCTTCTGAGCGGTCCATGAGCCCAGTGGTTTACTGGAGCAGCCAATTGCATGCAACTCTCTGCCCATCTCTGCCTGAAATACACACAAAACACACATATAAGATTATAGTTCATACAAAATGATAACTAGATATAGACACACACATGAACCTCATCTTAACTCACTTGATTGTCACTTTTATCCCTCAATATCTTTCCAAGCTGGAGCTCAATAAAGTTCATGAAGATGGTTTTGGAGAAATGTCCAAGAGCGTATGCTGCTGCCAGGTACGGGATCAGGCGCCATTGCTGAAACAACAGAAACAAAAATATCTAAAGAATGTGTGTAAACATTTACAGCCACTCTCAAAAATGCGAAAAGCACATTCAGTAACTGTTGATGTGGTTTTAGAAACATTCTGTACCAGGCACAGAAGGTCTGTATTAGGTACATTTCAAATCCCTTTCCTCCGTCCTGACCTGTAACTGGTACTCTAAAACAGGAATCTCCTCCGTGTCTTTGGGTCCAAACTGTCTCCTGGTGGCTGAGAAGCGGATGGCGATAACCACAGCCAGGCTCAGATTGATGTAAGACATCCTGGTGATGCTCAGCCCTGCCACCTGAGAGGGCACCTAGAGACTCCCCGAAACGCTTGTTGGGGTCCTGAAAGAGAGGAAAGACATGATGGAGAGACATGAGAAACAACAGAATGAAAGAGAACAGACATAGTTACACAGCACACAGATGATTCACAGTGCAGCACAGTTTGACATGCAAACTTTCTACTGACTTCATTATAATCCTGTAAGCTTTTAGTGTTAGAAAATAAAAATGAAGCTGCAAAAGACCTGGGAAAAATGTGTCCAGAAAGTCTAATATTGCCAATGTTTTCTTAAAAAATGCAAATCCCATCCAGCTCAGGATTTCAACAATGAATCTTCCAATCCTCCAATATACCAACACTGTAAAACAGACTTCAGCAAATCACAACTAAGCATAAAAACGTAATGGTATGGTTTAAAGGAGATCTGCCACTTTTCATATGCACGTAAATATCCTGATTGAGCCAGTGTGGTCAAACTGACCAGATAACCGTACAAACATATTCAATGGTTCAGTGAGAGCAAGAACAAACTTGCAAACAAAAACAATATTCTTCCTCAGATTTTCTGCATCACTGATACTTTCAGTTCCTGTGGCATTACAAACATTACGACTCAACAAGTTTGCATATGTGATGTATTTACTCAGCTGAGAACGTGTATTGCTCATTGATTGACCATTGACTAGGGCTGCACCTAACGATTTTTATCGATTAATCTAATGATTATTTTTTCAATTAGTCGACTAATCTAACAACTAATTTAATATAACACTTAAACAACCCAAAAATATTTTACAAAAACTTCTCATAAATATTTAAACATTTTATTCAATCATCCATTCTTAAAGACAATCACAAAAGCAGCATATCTTAAAATTCGTCTAATTTCTGTGTCACTGTTGTGTCATGATAATATTAATGATAACAATAGGTCCTATGTATCAGATACCTGATCAGAAAGTACTGGATCTCAAATCTAAAAGCAGTGCTGTAACACATACAGTACAGGCCAAAAGTTTGGACACACCTTCTCATTCAATGTGTTTTCTTTATTTTCATGACTATTTACATTGTAGATTCTCACTGAAGGCATCAAAACTATGAATGAACACATGTGGAGTTATGTACTTAACAAAAAAAGGTGAAATAACTGAAAACATGTTTTATATTCTAGTTTCTTCAAAATAGCCACCCTTTGCTCTGATTACTGCTTTGCACACTCTTGGCATTCTCTCCATGAGCTTCAAGAGGTAGTCACCTGAAATGGTTTTCCAACAGTCTTGAAGGAGTTCCCAGAGGTGTTTAGCACTTGTTGGCCCCTTTGCCTTCACTCTGCGGTCCAGCTCACCCCAAACCATCTCGATTGGGTTCAGGTCCGGTGACTGTGGAGGCCAGGTCATCTGCCGCAGCACTCCATCACTCTCCTTCTTGGTCAAATAGCCCTTACACAGCCTGGAGGTGTGTTTAGGGTCATTGTCCTGTTGAAAAATAAATGATCGTCCAACTAAACGCAAACCGGATGGGATGGCATGTCGCTGCAGGATGCTGTGGTAGCCATGCTGGTTCAGTGTGCCTTCAATTTTGAATAAATCCTCAACAGTGTCACCAGCAAATCACCCCCACACAATCACACCTCCTCCTCCATGCTTCACAGTGGGAACCAGGCATGTGGAATCCATCCGTTCACCTTTTCTGCGTCTCACAAAGACACGGCGGTTGGAACCAAAGATCTCAAATTTGGACTCATCAGACCAAAGCACAGATTTCCACTGGTCTAATGTCCATTCCTTGTGTTTCTTGGCCCAAACAAATCTCTTCTGCTTGTTGCCTCTCCTTAGCAGTGGTTTCCTAGCAGCTATTTGACCATGAAGGCCTGATTCGCGCAGTCTCCTCTTAACAGTTGTTCTAGAGATGGGTCTGCTGCTAGAACTCTGTGTGGCATTCATCTGGTCTCTGATCTGAGCTGCTGTTAACTTGCGATTTCTGAGGCTGGTGACTCGGATGAACTTGTCCTCAGAAGCAGAGGTGACTCTTGGTCTTCCTTTCCTGGGTCGGTCCTCATGTGTGCCAGTTTCGTTGTAGCGCTTGATGGTTTTTGCGACTCCACTTGGGGACACATTTAAAGTTTTTGCAATTTTCCGGACTGACTGACCTTCATTTCTTAAAGTAATGATGGCCACTCGTTTTTCTTTAGTTAGCTGATTGGTTCTTGCCATAATATGAATTTTAACAGTTGTCCAATAGGGCTGTCGGCTGTGTATTAACCTGACTTCTGCACAACACAACTGATGGTCCCAACCCCATTGATAAAGCAAGAAATTCCACTAATTAACTCTGATAAGGCACACCTGTGAAGTGAAAACCATTTCAGGTGACTACCTCTTGAAGCTCATGGAGAGAATGCCAAGAGTGTGCAAAGCAGTAATCAGAGCAAAGGGTGGCTATTTTGAAGAAACTAAAATATAAAACATGTTTTCAGTTATTTCACCTTTTTTTGTTAAGTACATAACTCCACGTGTTCATTCATAGTTTTGATGCCTTCAGTGAGAATCTACAATGTAAATAGTCATGAAAATAAAGAAAACGCATTGAATGAGAAGGTGTGTCCAAACTTTTCGGCCTGTACTGTACATTAATTTAATCACTGTATATCACAGCAATCCTTTCCCTGAACTGGAGAATAGGGTTGCAACAGTATGAGTTTTCACGGTATGATAACCATCTCAGTCTAGTGAGATGTCTCATTCAAGACCTGGGGCCTGTACCAGCAAGAGCAACTAACTAGTCTGGCTCTCCTTAGGTTACTTGGCTTCACTGAACACTGATTGTCCTGGATAATCAGTGGCATGAAGCTGCTTAACAACTGGCTCAGTTAACCATGGGTTTTCCTGTCAAGCCAGAGTGTTTTCATGTTACAGAGAGGGAGTTGTTAATTACAAGCAACATCATCAGAGCAGTAAGTGGAATACTAAGTATGAATATACCCACAGGAAAATGTGTTTTTAGTAACAGCAAAAAGTGCTGTTTAGCAAGTTGAACTGTATACAATATATATAGGATAGAAGAAGCTGCAGAAACAGTACAAATCATTTCCAAAATTATTAAAAGTAAGGCTATAAACAAGTGAAGAAATATTCCAACTGTGCAGCTTAGGTAACTGTGGTGATCTAACCTGGTTAAAAGTGAGCAAGCTTGTTGATACCACAAAAATAAGCCCAGTGATAGCTGCCTGACCCACTTATCTAGCTTCAAAGTTCAGGCCCCTAGACTGTCTTTGCTATTTACACCTCTCATGGGGTACCAGAGGAATTTTCCAGGCCTGGTTGTCATTATCAGCCATCTTCTTACCATGTCCACATGGATTTGGCTCCTGAGAGCTCATTAAATCACTGCAGGAGTGAAAAACAGCCATAATGTGAGGACAGTGTTTGACTGCTGAACAGTTAGAGGTTGCCTACTGCATTTGTTTATTCCCGTCTGTGCATGAACGCATTATAATTATGCATTATGTATATTTTTGAAAGGTTTGTAATTGAAGGAGCACTTCTTTTGGGATTTGCTGCCAAACAGTAGACAGTAGTTTTAAGTGCAGCTGCGGCTCAGCTGGGAGAGATAGTTGTCTCTGAGCTTTAACTGTCCAATCTTGGCATATTTTAATGGATCTGTATCGGCTAAATAAAAGGTTGTTTTGTTCACCTCAGCCGTAATTGTCCACTCAATCAGCGTTTTCACTGGTTAAAACCACTTTGAGTAGTGGCAGGTCGTACCAGCTGTTGTTAAATAACATCAATTCTGTGAGTAACATACAAAATAAACTTGGCTTCTTCTCTCTGCAAGGCAAGCCAGTGTCTTACGTGATTATTTATGAGGGAAGAAAACCACTCTGTAACACTGCTATACAATCACGATAGCAAAGCATTTCTGTAATTCCAAAATCTCTGTGGTTACTGCTAAAAGAGTTTAAAGTCTTCTCTACTCTAATGAGTAAGTTTTGTCATTTTAATAATTTAATTTTAATCATTTAAACATTCATTTTAATCATTATTGTTAGCCTGAAGTGATTCATACATTTTCCGATTGTAAAAATGTGTAGCCTATAGACCATTTAATAAAATTTTTAAGGATTTCGTCTAATAAAATGTGTGTCACACTTCTTCAGCCTGGCACCTTTTCCTCTAAATTTTGCAATATCTCAAAAACAGCAGCTAGTCTTGAGTCCCCCTTGCTAGGCCACCCATGGAATCCAAACCCAAAAACGGAAAATCCTCAGAGAATTTAATAGAGCATGGAGAGATTTATTTGCTTTGACTGCAAACTTAAAGTACCAAATAATAATAATAAATAATGTACTGCAGAGTAGCCAGTGTGTGGTAAAATATATTAATGAATGGGGGTGGGGGAAATAATCGATTATTAGATGCATCGCGATGTTGATGATTTGGCAATAATTCACAAATGTCAACAAGTGATTATCTCAATGTTTATTAATAACGTGATGTTGACGGGACGAAAAAGCTGAACTCAACCATGACAGCAATGCAGCACCCAGACATTCTACAGCAGGGATGCTAGAGTTAACTTGTAACTCATCTTTACAGAAGTCAGCAGTTGCAAGCTTGTTTTAATTTACTATCTAAATAATTTAATAATTATATATTTTTTGTCAAAGATTAGTGTGTGCAATGGCAGAAAGATACAGTCTGACTGGTTTAAAAGTTCAAGTATGGAAGCATTTTGGCTATAAGGTTGGATGGAAAAGGGACCGCTACAAGAACCACATAGTACGCAAGTAAATTTGATTCAAATTGTGAGGTGCCTGGGGATTCCCACCCCGATCAATGAATGCTCAGTTAGACCTTTTAGTAATGTTGTGGTAAAGTGCTTTCTTTGGCCATCAATGGAAATCTTACTTACCTTGAATGGTGTAACGTAGCGGCCATCAGGAGTAACATCTCCAGTCTTATTCAGCAGATTCTCCCGAGGGATCCTCACATTATGAAACAAAGCAAACCTGAGGGCGAAAGACACAATCACCATCTTTGGTTACACAGACACTGGCAACATGTGTGCAGCACAAAGGCAGGCATACTTTGAAATTAAACTGATGTGGTGTGCCTGTTTCAATAAAGTACGCTGATATTTGTAATACTAAATCCTCCTGTAAGAAAACACTGACATGAAATACAACACCTAATATTTAACTAAACTTTAAGATTAGCAAGGGAGAAAGGCAAGAGGAGAAATGTTTTTCTCTTCTTACAATCATCATTTCATCTTTGGGGCCATAACCTTGTACATTTTCGTGACCTTAAAAGAGGACAGAATTTGACAGGACGGGGCTGGAAACGAACCTTTTCAACATTAAAGTAGTTAAAACATAACAAAATGTATCGCCCACTATGTGTTATTGTAAAAGCAAACACAAGCATCAACAGACAAAATTCTTACAACTGTCACTGTTTATTTTCTGTCATCTTTTAATTGAGAAATCCATTTCAGGCACAGCAGACAAAGCAGGGGCTGAAACTGGTGTGACTTGCTCTGTACTTGGATTTTGTGCCCACCCTGTATGGAAAGCCTGTATGATCATGACATATTGGAGATAACTCCTTCATGAAAATCAGTTTTTCTGCGTGTTTTAGTATCAGTCTGAAATGTTTATTGCCTGACTGACATCCCTCTTCTATAAGCTATGAATATAGCTCCATCTAGTTGTTTTACTGAGGCACTGAAGAACAAATGTTGCTGCTTTACGTGATCAGTGGATGATGTATGTAGTGTGTCTTTGAATTATAACATTAATATAAGAGAGCACTTAGCAAATTGGTTTGTAAAACATCAGTGTTCATTTAGAGGCTTGAACTGTTTCCATTTGAGCAAGATCATATCTGATAACATGAGACAATGTCAGCCAAAAGACTAAGAGCGGAGGCATCCTACATACATGAATGAACTAAAGGTGCTTCATGCAAAAATAGACTATGTGCAAATGCAGTGGAAAAGCAAGTTAACAGTAAAATTAGCTGGAGCTAAAGAAATCAGCTACAGCAGTATGTTTGAATCTAGAGCTGAAAGCTACAGATAGTAGCTTTTATGAAAGTGTTATATGTCTTCCTTTGCTGTCACCTACCCATTATCGATTCCGTTCTGGCCCAACTTCTTGCCCATGTCTCCAACCAGCACACCAGGCACAGCTAGCAGGGTCTTGGGATCTCTCACCTGCGGCACAACAGGTCTAGATTTTATTTTGACGGCTTTCAAAGCAGCCTTCTTAACTTGTTTAAAAAGTTTCATGATCTTTTCAGGCATTTTCAGAATTTTACGTTTTTTAGGATAATTTTTAAACCTAGAGTGTAAGAGCTTTCTTTAGGGTTCAGTTTCAACTATTGAAAGTCTTCTCACTCCTACCATTTTAACACTCCATACATAATGTATGCATCAAAATGTTGGCAAATTCATCCTCTCTCCTACATTGTCTCATTTTAGATAACAGGAATAACTGGTTTTAATTTTTGCGTGCAGGAGAGCAATTAATTGTGTCATAAACATACACTGTGTTTAAAAATGCAAATACTATCACTGACAATCCAACTCCTTTCACCATACATGCCACTTTGCCACGACAATTTAACTATTTTCAGATCTTAAACCCTTTAGTCTTTACTGGCCAAAAAAAAACTAAATCTGTCTGGAGCTGCAAAACATATTTAAATAAAGGCAGCAGCATATTAAGTGTAAATAGCCCATCAACATTACAAGTAGGTCTTAATAAGCACTGATTAATATAATTTACTACAAGGTGGCTACTCTGCGGTGGGCTATTCATAATTATTCAGTATCTTAATTTTGCAGCGTTGGTGGTGAGAGTAAATGAATCTGTCCACACATTAATGAATCCTCTATTTTGCTCCAAGATTTTTCCTTTTTTGGATTTGGAATCCATAGCTAGCCTGGTTAGGGAGACTCCAGGCTAGCCACTGCTACTGATATTCAGCAAAATTTAGAGGAAAAGGCAACAGCTCGTAGACATATGATGCACATTTTAGTTGACCAAACATGAAAACATTTTTTAATTCGATGTATAGGCTACAGATTTTTCAGCTGAAGAATGCAATAATAACTTTAGGACTACAACAATGACATATTAAGATCTGACTGTTAAAAAAATAACTGTTAATCATTTCAATATAAATTTTTGTCAAAGCCACAGAGCCACTGGAGAGGGTCTAAAGAGCTGTATGCGGCTCCAGAGCCACAGGTTGCCTGTACTTTTTAAATGAGACTTCAATTGTTTTCAGCCGGTACATTTACATGGCATTAGAGAAAATTGATTTCCGACTAAAACCAGACTTTTAATATACATGTAACATGTTAGTCCAGCTGAAAAGGCACTAAATCGAATTTCTCAAAGTCGGACTAACTCACACAGATAATGCGATTGGGTGTCAAGTTACTCCTGCATGCATATAGTCAATCGGACCCAAACTGGCATAGGCACTGTACGCATGCGCCACAGTTTCTACACCAGGCTTTGACCAGGAAGTTGAATAGCATTACATGTGTAACAGAAGAAGAAGAAGCTGGTAACAACATGGTGAAATCTACATCCAGAGCCAAGCATTTTTGGACAGACATGAAGACACAGTTCATGCTGTGTCAGGAGAAAGAGTGAAATATTCCAAAATAATAATACATGGATGAGAGGAAAAGACAATGGCAACCTGTTCCAAAAAGTGGTGGAGCAGTTGAACCATGCCCGACTGGTTTGTGATGTAATAGGTCAACCTGAAAAAGGTCCAATATTTACAAACTGAAAGGGGGCATATCACCACCTATCCCAACCGAGTCAAGACATAGTTAGGTCAATAAATCAATTCCCCTCCCATCAGTGGCGGTTGCTGGTCTTTCAAACAGGGGAAGCTCACTGTAAGTTGACATCATAAAAATTGTCATATTGTAGCGAGGCAGTAACTTATAAAAGGAACATTTAATTGAAGCCGTTTTTCAACCACACTCATGCCATAGAACCACAGCAAAACATACCTCAAAGATTTTCAGATGGGTTTAAACACCTGAACAATAAGTATAAATCTGACAGGGGAACAAGCTGGACTGACAGCTTTGTTGCAATAACTTAGTTGACCACAGTCAGCGATGACAACATCTTTTTTAGTTTTGCCAGATTGATCGGTGCCTTGCTTCTCCATTTTGTCAACAACATCAATGCCCTCCACAACACTGCCGAACACCACGTGCTTCCCGTCCAGCCAGCTAGTTAAAGCTGTGCAGATGAAGAACTTGGTGTTGGGCCCAGCATTAGCCTTGGACAGAGTGCCCTTCCCTTGCAAATATTTGCATGGGACTGAGCTCAAAATGCAACGATGCCAGTGTGTATTTCAAAAGTGCTGTGAATCACAAAGGGGTTCAGCCTTTTAGACAAATCCTCCAGTCATCATGCATACACTGAGTGTCCTCTCCCGCCTACCATTACCTTGTTGTCTCAGAGCAATCGCCCCATGCTTGTCATGTAAACATACTGAGTGATCAGTTCTTATAAACAGACTGTCCCCACTGTTATTTGCAAGGGATAAGATTGTGTGTTCAGACAGCTCCAACCTATTTGCATGGGTTGTTGTGGTAAGGGCATAGTTGCAGTGGTGTAATGTAACAAAGTAATAATACTTGGTTACAGCACTTAAGTATTTTTTGGGAGAGTATGTACTTTACTTGAGTTTTTTATATTTCTGTCAATTTTGAATTTTATTCCACTGGTTTTTTTTTCTGTATGCATGCAGTTTGCTAGTTGTGCACTTTTACCAAAGTAGTCACTTTGTCCTAATGTTTTCTTTCTTGTTGCATAATGCCCTTTGAGGCACTTTGTGGCCTTTGTCTGCAAAAAGCGCTATATAAATAATTTCACTTACTTACTTACTACATTTCCTGAAAAAAATACATTTACTCAAGTACATTTTTATCTATTGGTGTAAAAGTATTTTTCTCCGATATCTATGCATTTCTATATCTAAGGTTTTTCTAAGCATTTTCATTAGCAGCTATGTGACATCATATCATTTAACAGGACCTGATAAGGTAAGCAGCAGTAACTTGGTCAATGGTCCAAGGTCAGTGTCTTACCGGCACAATGAAGGAGTGCAGGCCATGACACACCTGGTCAGGCGTGTAGAGCTGAGCGAAAACTAAAGCGTGGGTTGCCGTCTTACCCAGGTTCCCCACCCAGAACTTAGCAGCCTCAAAGTCTGGAGAGTTAATTACAAACTCCTGCAGAGCAGAAAGGTAAAGTTTAACTTTTCCTCATCGTCATGGAGTCACTTAGACCCAATGCAGGATTCTGCTGTGGGTACTTTAATGCTGTCATATTGCCATTTAACATTCATACAGTGTGTGCTGACCTGAGTGGAGGGGTCATATGTTGCTGTGGTCCTCAGGGCTCTGGTGTTGCTGCCGTGGCTCAGCTCAGTCAGTGCAAAGCATCCAAACATCTAAAAACAGATACATGCAGCTGCTATTTCACAGTTCATGGTGATGGAGATGTATGCGATCATCAGACCTTTGTGAGATTAGATATGGAAGCAAAAACTGTTATTTACAAATACTATATGCCTAACTATATATCTCTGTAATTTTGAAGTTTAAAGAAAATAATAAATGCAGTAAATGTGAGAATCCAAAGAAGACTACAGCTCACTGTGAACATCACTCAGTGCCTGCATCACATGGAGCAGGAGGTTGTGACATCATTGTAGATCCTCCCCACGGCCATAAATAAAGCACCGATACAACTTTACAGTAGAGTTATTGGCAGTGTGAAAAACTCTTACCATCATGTTTTCAGTATCTTCAACAAATTTACTGTGTCTCTGTGATCCTGTCGTGGCAACATTCTTTCCAAACATCTGAAACACAAGATGTTTTTAGCATTTATTACTGTAATGAGACAATGACTAAAATGAAGAGACAACTTAACTATTCATGTGCAGCCATGCTAGCAGCTTGGTGACGCTGTACATTAAGGGCTCATTTATACTCCCTTTACATTTGAAAATAGACACATCCATTTCAAGCTAGCCATGTTAACATGTAGAAACATGCCCACTGCCTTCATTGGTTTCTTGACCGCTTTGCACTGCACCACTCAAGTCAGGAGGGAGCTAACCGTCAGCTAGCTAGCAGCGCTGCTTATTCAGTGATTGTAGCTGTTAACACTATCTCAGTAATGAAACACATTGCTATGTTTTGGCCATAACCACAAAACCCTTTTAGCATTGTTCACAGTGTTAGCACCACAAGCCGTGTTGTCACTGTCAACAGTGGTAACATAGTCCACTATGCTAAAGGGGGTTTATACTGCTCAAACTTGAGCAACCTGTTTTCACCAAGTAGAGCGATACAGTTCAGTTTGGTATGCATTTTTTCCGTTTTCACTGTGAAAACTTGTGGATGATACCAATAGGACCTTTCCCAACTGTCCCCATTTTTGGTCACCCCTGTGTTGGGGTACCTAGCACACAGATCCAGTTCTAAAAGGTGGAGCTAGACTCACTGCAGTCGTATGACTGGTCAACATGTATGCTAACCTGTGCAATAACACCTGCACACACACGTCTGAGTGTGCAAAATATGTGCAATAGGGCAATGTGCAATTTACAGTACTTTATAAACTTGTGATACGGGGAGATATATAATCGGCACTTTGAAATGGGCGACGTGCAGTTCTTTTCTTGTATATCTTAACACTAATGCACTCTTGCACTTAAGCACTTTAGCACTTTAATAATCCAAATTCCTATGGTCACTTAATTTCTGGTCTGTTATGAGTTACACAGTATATTGTTTGTTAGTCTGCTTATTGTACTTTTCACCATTATTGTTTTACATGGTTTATTGTTGTTAGTCTGCTTATTGTAACTTTTACCATTATTTGTTTTATTGCTTGTATATTGTTAACATCAACCTGCCTAGGGACAAAGGATGCCACTGGCTATAATCCTGCATATTTACATGCAAGTGTTTATTAATATGTACTGTCCCTGATTATTTGCAAAAATAAATAAATCTCAATCTCAATCAATCAACAGAGGTTGGTAACTGTTGCTCAGCGCTAAACTGTGGCTTGTTTTAAAGCTTTTGTAATCACTGTTCATACCATGACAAGTCTTACATGTAAGGGATGATGCCCGACGAGGTGTCCATTATCAGAAATGAATGGACGACGCGGAGGCGTGAACCGTCCGACGCGAAGCGGAGGACAGTTGCTTCCGCAAAGTCCATTCATTTCTGATAATGACATCTCGAAGGGCATTATCCCGCTTATACCATGGTCACTTATGAAAGAAATAAATATTAAATCAATTATTAATACGTTAATGTTGTTTTTTACCGTTAAAATCATAAGTTTTCACAAGAAGCGGTTGAGTGGACTATTTAATATCTCTCATTGTGACGTGTTGCCAAGGTAACCAGCTCTGGCCACAGAGCCTGCAGCTCGGTCGGCCGCAGCTGTTATATTATGTTCTGAGTTTCTGTTGCCATGGTTACCAACTAGCGTTTGAGCCAGCGCAATAATTTAGAACAATCGGGCTATTTGACCGGAACTTTTTTATAGGTGTCCTACAACACTTTTTAACGGACACCCTGCAGCCAATCAGAATCGAGTATTCACCCAGACCATGGTATAAATATCAGTAAACTATGACTATAAAATGAAGTGATGTTTTCCTGCAGCAGCTGTAGAGTTAGAGAAAATAACTTAATACAGTAGTAGCTGTAATGGTGATTTGGGTCATTTTCACTGTAAGATTATCAATGAAAGAAGTAAAAATAATGCATGTCATTGCTACCTGTAAGTAGATCACATCACATGTCTTTTAACTCTAAAGTTTTGATATTCTCATTAAGTTCAATATTTTATTTTGCACATTTTGCCACCAATGGACACTCACCCCTGTGCTGAGAAAGTATTTGTTTGCCATAGCCCAGTCATACATGCCCAGACAATCAACAATAACCGCAGTCTTCCAAGGGTTGGCCATCACCTCCTCTTTTGTCAGGAAATTGTAGCGGAAGAGTTGCTTCGCCCTGTGGATTTTCATCTAAGGATTTATTTTCCTCTATGTGTATTATATAAACAAGGATGTGATATAACAGAGAACGTTACTGGTGGAAAAAACTTAATAACTTTCTGTTGTGTTGATACCTGAGGAACGCCAGCTGTCTAATTTTTTCAATAGGGACATCTTCACCGGGCTGCCGGGCAAACAGAGGGTCATTCTCCAGTGTCTTTAACACATGTTGCTGCAGCACAGAGAAGAGGAGAAAATCAACAGGACATGTAGAGGAACATTTAGATGACAAAATTTTCTCTTTTCACTAAAAGCTTAAGTGCTAATAATTGATTTAAATAATAAATTATCTGTATTACATCATGTATTTTGTTACCTTTGCATCCTTTTGTAGTTTGACTCCAAAGAAGAGGCAAGGAGAAAAAAATCAATACAGCATAGTACTGCGATATTTTGCGTGTCGATACTGGCGATACACTTACTCCAAGTATCGATCTTTTATTATATACATTATAAATTTTTGCAAACATACATTTAAATACAGCTTTTGGTACTAGAATAATGAATCAATTCCCTTTTCGGTTCACTAGATGGTGCTAATGTTTGTTTCCTGGTGAGGTCAGCAGAGGTCTCAGTCAGCAACATGCGGCAGGAAGTTTGTCAAAACAAAAATCGAAACACCACAAAAAAACAGAAATGAACTGTCGGCATTTAAATCAAACATCCGGACTTGTTTTGGATTTTTTAACATGGAAGTAAAGGAGGACTTGGGAATGACACGTGATTTACAAGCAGTGTCATGAGAATAAAATACTCTGGGAATACTACAAACATGAGGGCTCACCTCACACTCCACCATCCAGAGCTAGCATTAGCCGCTGACTGTCAAGCAAATGCTAAACCCACTCCGCTGAAAAATCACCCAACACTGGACACACATACCTTCAAAAAAACTATCATCCAGCTCTGAGAGAGCTAAGAAAATAACACACTCCTCCTACTTCATGTGAAAAGATCTGCATCCATTAGGTACTGTTGAAAACGAAGTCTTTTGTTATATGCTAAAAACACTGGAACCCAGGTACGTGACACCATCCCAACGTTTTTTCACTGACACAGTCGTACCCAAACTCTACAGAGAGGTGAAGCATAAACTTGAGGAATCTTTGAGTACAGCAGGAAGGGTGGCATTAACTTCTGACACCTGGACTTCAAGGTCAGCGGATTCATATGCGACTATAACAGCACATCATCTCACAAAGGACTGGTGACTGCTGTCTCACATTCTCCAAACTAGAGCAGCACATGAAAGTCACACCAGAGCACACACCGTTGGCCTCCTGCAAAACGCAGCACCACAATGGAGGATTGTGGCTGTAACAGACAACACCTCTAACATGGGTGTTGTCATTCAGTTTGTGGGATATCTGCATGTGAAGTGTTTGTTGTTGACTGTGTTGTTAGTCAGTCTGTTTTGAATCACATTTTGCTGCAATAAAAATGATTTAAGTCAGATGAACAGACTGAAAACTTTATCTTATGAGGTAAAACTATGTTGATAAAAATTTCCTTTAGGGAAATAATTTGCAGCTGGAAAAAAAGGTAATAAATCGCAGTATATCACAATACTCAGCATATCGTAATATCACAGTAATATCGTATCGTGACTTAAGTATCATGATAATATCATATCGTCGGTCCTCTGGCAATTCCTACCCCTACCCAAAAGTAGCCATTTCTTTGAACTAATTGAACATTAAAGGCCATGTGCTGGTCGCTGCACTGTCAACGCAACAATGGGGCTTTGATATACTATGTAAAAACCAGTGGCAGGAGCACCTTGGTTACAGCGCATGCAAAGTAGCAGCAACCTCCCGGGTTTGATTCCAGTTTTGCTTGTTGCATGTCATTCCCCTCTTACTTTTTCTCTCCATATCTAGCATGCCTCTACACTAACATCTGGCAGAAATGCTAAAAAGAGTGGCATTTATTGTGTTAAACTATTCTACTTAAAGTGGTGGAAAAAAGTTTTCGGACACCCTTAAAATTTTACACAATCTCAAATATTATCATGAAATATTTGTGGAAAAATCATTTTTGTGTTTCAAAAGGTGTGGCTGCATTAGACAGACACAAACAAATACAAATGATATTTTTTTTGTTTATTGTTTACAAGAAAAGCTAACAAAACTAAATTCCTGACAGTTTCAACATGTCAGTTCTCAACATTGTCGGTATCAAAGTCAACAAATAACAGAGAATGTGTTCAAAAGTGAACAAAAATGTCCGCGGATTGAGCTGGCCACTCTAAGACCTAGATACTGTGCTCCTGCAGCCAAGTTCTACTGGCCCTGGATGTGTGGCAAGGGGCATTATCTTGTTAAAACATCCAGTTTTGACCTCGACAGAACAGTGCAGAAGGGAGCATGTGGGTTTCGGGAATGGCATAGTACTTGGCAGAGTTCAATGTGCCATCACAGACAGACTAAGAGTGATTCTTACTGCAATATTTCACAAATGCATGGGGTGTCCGAAAACTTTTTTCCACCACTGTATTAAACATTTCCAAATTTAGTCCTGACTACAGAGAACATTTGTTGGTGACAGCTACCTTGTATGCCAGAATTTCCTCTCCTTCTATGAAGTAGAGCATGTCCTTCCAGTTGAAAGAGGCTTTTTTCCTGTAGATATCCAGCGGGCCACTGGGAAAGTCAGGCAATCCATGATCCATCTTCTCATGTTCAGACTGAAGGGGTTTACCGTGCAGGGACATAATGCACTTTGCTCTCTGTAGGAACAAACAAAATAGGGAGGAGAGCGAGGAAATATCAAAAATGTAAGTGCAACACTTGTTTTTGCTTCCATTTTTCACAGGTTTAAGTTTTAAATCTCTGACTGTTTTTTTTTTATGCACACAAAAGACTGAGCAAATTTCTTGAAATCCGTGTTGGTGAGCACATCTCCTTTTGCATGATAACCCATCCATCTATCCTTGGGAATCATGGGGAAATTCAGCTGTATTACATTACCTGAGCTTTAGAAGAATGTCACTCAGTGTAACTCCTCAAACTCAATCATCGACCCTGTACCTACAGAATTTTTTAAGCAGGTGTTCAACTGTGTTTCAAGTCAAGTCCTGAATATTATAAATACATCTCTTTATACAGTGATCTTCCCAAATGCCTTCAAAACAGCTGTTGTAGAACCACATATTTAAGAAACCCAACCTAGATAGAAATGTGCTGACCAGCTATTGACCAGGATTCAACCTCACATATATCAGTAAGATATTTGGAAAAAATCATCTTGAAAAGCTGTTTATACCAGTCTTAGAGATCATGGAAGAAACATGAGCTCTATTTTGGGGTTGCACAAAGGAGCTGCCTTGGCCCGTTATTATTCTTACTGTACATGCTGCCACTTGGCGACATCATTAGAGAGCACAGTGTTTGTTTCCATAGTTGTGCAGATGACACGCAACTGTACATCTCTGCTGAACCAAATGATGCTGCAGCCAAAAACTCCATTACTGCCTGTCTTTTGGCAATAAATAAATGAATGAGCAGACAAAACTGAAATCCTGCTTTTTGTCCCTAAAACAAAAAGGGAAATGCTGCTTAATAATCTGAGAAATTCAACTCCCTGAATTAAATCTGAGGTGACAAGTCTTGGTGTGATCATAGATTCAGAGCTAAGCTTCAAGTCCCACATTAATAAGGTGATGAAAACATAATTTTTACACCTCAGAAACATAGCTAAGGTACGACCATTTCTAAATGAAAAAGATGCCAAGAAATTGACTCATGCCTATTTTTCAAGCCCACTTGACAACTGTAACACAATGTTTTACTGGCCTCCCACAAAACACCACTGAGAAACTTCAACTCATTCAAAACTTTGCAGCTTAGCCACTAACCAGAACCAAGAGGAGAGAGAGCACATCAGGCCAATCTGAGCTGATCTGCACCACCTTCATTTACTATTGAGTTTAAGCTCTTCTTTCTTGTATACAAAGCCCTAAGTGGGCTCGCACTACACTGTGAACCTTCTTGTTAACTATTTGCATCCAAGGACACAGCAATCGTCTGTTGCTGGTTTACTGGAGGTTCCCAGAAGATCAGAGATGTAGCCTTTGTCAGTGATGCCCCAAAGCTTTGGAACACATAGATATCAGGGAAGCAAGAGTGCTTGCCAGTCATTTTAGCCTTTAACTAGCTCTGACTTTCCCAATACAGGTCAGAGCTAGTTAAAGGCTAAACTAGCTCTGACTTTCCCAATACAGGTCAGAAACTCCTTCTTTTTCTGTTTCACACTGCTGCAACTCTTTTAAAAAGTTGTGTCATACTTGATTTAATGATTTATAGTTTTACAATTCAGTGACTTTATGATGTAATGATTTTATGAATTTCTAAGGTTAATGGGTTTGCTATGATCAGTGGGTAGTGAATTTGCTGAGGAAAGGCTGTGGGTGACTTCAATTTGATCCACAGTGCCACAGCTGGGTGGTAGATTCTGGGGCAGCTGTAGGCCGTACTTGGCATAGACAATACCCGCAGTGAGGTTAACTCTTGAGAAGACATTTGGGGGTAATCTGAAAGACACTTCTTTCGGTTAATTCGATGGTGAATTCTCACCATATCAGTGTGGGTTTTCTCCAGGTACTCCGGCCTTCTCTCACAATCCAAAGACATGCAGGCTAGGTACATGTGTGAATGTAAGCATAAATGGTTATCTGCCTCTAAGTGTAAACCCTGCAATAGTCTGCCAACCTGTACAGGATGTACCCCACCTTTCGCCAAATGTCTGCTGGGATAGGCTCCAGCACCCCCATGAACCCCTGACACAAGATGGGCAGTTACAGAAAATGAATGAATGAATGAATTGTTGAATCAGTTAATCTCTGTTTTAAACTGTTTTTAAATGTCCATTTAAGTGAAATGCCTTGTTTGTCTGTTTTATGTTCATTATGTCTATTTTCATGTAAAAGTACACAGTTATTATAATGACCTTATTGTAGGGTCAAGTTGCATAACACATATCAGTGTGCATCTCTCCTTTCTCACACTTGTTCTCCAACAACACTATGGGAGACACAGAGCTGCTGCTCTGTTTAATCTTTCTGTTAATTAGTCTACAGTGAGACATCGCTCTATATGTTGCATGTGCTACACTAAATCAGTCTTTGAGATGAATGGAATGACAACAGTAGCACACATACAGTCCAGCGCTACACTGCATGTGTGGGAGACAGACCCGCATGATTGTGTCATATGAGCGTTTGTTTGCCAGTTTGCTTGTGAAGTGGCTCATAGCGCATCTCCATTCTTCTTGGTAGCTATAGTCTATAGCGTGATGTTGACACAGCGCCTGGATGCAGGCGACAACACAGACATTTCATATATAAGACGTACATAACGAGGACAAGGGTGTCTCTTGCTCCTTACCTCCCTTGGCCTCTCTGTTGATGCTATGTTTATAAATAAGATTAATAGCCTAAATAAATAAAGTGATTTAAATCATTTTGCAGCACTACATTCACTTGAAAGGCCCTAAAAAACTACTGTTTAACTTCCTTCACAATGATAATTGTTTCAAACTACAACAAATTGAGGCCTATTTGATACAGTACTTGCTGCAAACCTTTAAACCTCTGAAGCTCCACTGCTATGTACAAAAAGTTAACATACAGCCCTATTTATCTTATATCATTTTTCATTCATATGTTGAACAGCTGTATATTTTTAAACAGGGAAAAAAATCCCTGTCTTGCATTTTATTTTGATCACAGTCTGTTTTAATAAAAGTGCTTGTGACATCTTAACTTGCTACTAAACATATAGCCCATTTCGTAGAGCATACCGTGATATGTATTGTGTGTTGCCATTTAGCCTAAAAATACTGAGATATGAATTTTTATCCACATTGCCCAGCCCTAATAGGAATATGTGAAAATATCTGAACACACTTATTTGATAGCATTAAAAAATATTTAGTATAATGTACAGTTTCACATAATACACTCACTGTCCACTTTATTAGGTACATCTCTTCAACTGCCTGTTAACGCAAATAGCTAATCAGCCAAGCATGTGGCAGCAACTCAGTGCATTTAGGCATGTAGACATGGTCAAGATGACCTGCTTTAAACAAAGTTTGAACCGAGCATCAGAATGGGGGAGAGAGATGATTTAAATGACTTTGAACGTGGCATGGTTGTTGGTGCCAGACGGGCTGGTCTGAGTATTTCAGAAACTGCTGATCTACTGGGATATTCACGCACAACCATTTCTAGGGTTTACAGAGGATGGTCTGAAAAACAGAAAATAGGTGTAGGTGTCTTGGTGGCCTCCCTCACTAGTCTTCTTTTTGCTTGGTCACTCAGTTTGTGAGGACAGCCAGCTCTATGCAGATTTAAACAATGGCTATACTCCTTCCATTTCTTAATGATGGATGTAACTGAACTCTGTGGTATGTCCAGTGAGTTAGAAATCATTTTGTAGCCATCTCCTGACTTATACTTTTCAATGACATTTTCTCTGAGTTGCTTGGGGTGTTCTTTAGTCTTCACGTTGCAACTGTAGCAGGAATACTGATGAACCAGAGACTGGACCTCCCAGACGGGTGTTTTTATACTAAAATCACTTGACACACATCAACTGCACTCAGGCGATCTCCATTTCACTAGTTGTGACACTGCTGGCATCAACTAGCTGGACCTCTGTTGGATTATGTCAGTCACTTTGAAGAGGGTAAACATTTATGCAAACACTTATTTTACACTATATATTGTTAAATAATTGACATTAGTTTGTAAAAATCTGTTTTCACTTTGACATGAAAGAAACTTTTTTTGCGCTTTCTTGTCAAAAAAGACACATTACATTGACCATGATTTCATGTATAAAAGCAACAAAAGGGGAAAACATCCAAGGGGGGTGAATACTTTTTATAGACATTTTATGTACCCAAGTTTTATGATATTTGACTTTAAACTGCCTGAGATTATGAAACTCTTCAGCAAAGTTATCTAAAGTTCTAGTTATCGCTCTTAACTTGCACAAATGTTATCTTCACTGAGCAGAGTTCAAGGTTAAAGCCATACGTAGAACATCAAAATAGGTTTGCTACAAACTTCAGTATATACTAAGACAGCAGCTTGTTACACTCGAAGATGGCCACTTTAAGTGGCTGTATTAAACCCTGCTTTGTCCCACTGTCACACACCGAGGTGCTAAATGTCCACAGTGTCAATCTTCCCTCGGAAGAGTCTTTTCTTTCAGTATTAACGTTACTCTGTCGATTAGAATGTACTCAAAGCACTAAGGTTTCCATGAAGCAGCTACAGTCTTTGTAACAGTTAAAGTGCAGTTACTGTGCCATGTCTTACCTTATATCTCTATGACAACTGTCCTCGTTAATGTCGTTATCTCTCTTTTTCGACTAGTGTCAGACGGACCTGTATAGGGCTTGTTACCTGTATATAGCCAGAGATGACGCTAGGTTGTCCCCAGCAGGTCGATTGTTTTGTTCCGCAACTGACAACGTCATTTCCTGTCGTGACCCTTCAAAGTAAGGGCACCATCTTTACACGTTAATTGATTGCAGAACTTAAGAGCTAGACTCTAGAGTAACAAATGATGAATGTTGTGTCATTTTCACTACATCAATTAATAAAACGTTCTATCATTTAACAGGTATGAAAATGAATACAAAACTACCGTGCCGTACATTAAAAAAAGTCTCTGCTTTTATTTTGAAGGTCTGAGGTGAAAACGCGTCCCTGCCATCAGTATTAAAGGGGAACACCACATACAGTAACTTACCTGCAATGGCCAAAGGAAGTTTAATCATTATTTGTGAACATAAGCTACTCTCTGTCAAAGCTAGAGAATACAGAAGGAAGTCTCAAACTTGTGATGTCATGGGGTGTAAAGTCTGGAGCTCCTCCATAGACCAGTGGTTCCCAATTGGTGGGTCGAGGTCCAAATTAGGTTGCAGGTCCATTCTGAATGGGCCGCAAGTGAATCACAAACATGTCAGTAAAAAACAAACATACAATGAATTTCCAGCACAGAGTTTTTATTTCGAAGAGCTGTTTCTTGTTATAGAGTGAGTGAATAATGGACAGCCACTTGACAGAGACAGCAAACTGGCTCCACGACGTGGCTGAACGCAAGTGTGATGCTGAACATATTAAACTGTGTGGACCTTGAACTAATAACTTAAGA
This sequence comes from Cephalopholis sonnerati, assembly GCA_019142605.1. NCBI lineage: Eukaryota > Metazoa > Chordata > Actinopteri > Perciformes > Serranidae > Cephalopholis > Cephalopholis sonnerati. The sequence goes on along the minus strand of JAGQAX010000023.1, from coordinate 4,952,230 downwards.
GAAATCTGGATCCTGTGGCTGGACCAGTTCAGAACCACTGACATAGACAATGAATGGGAGACTGATTTTGTGGACCCACAGAATATTTATTTTGTTTTTTATATCCTAATGAGCTTTATTCTATTTTAGTGTTCTCAGATGTGAAACAGAAAATGTACCCATATACTTAGAACATTCCCCTGGGTGCTCTCAGTGTCATCTAGAACATCTTTCACTGTTCATTGTCTGTGGAGCAGCTCCAGACTTTATACCCTATGACATCATGAATTTAAGTTCAAGTACCTTAGTTTTGGAATTTGGAAGAGAGTTGTTCATGCTTACTAATATATTTGGACTGTCTTAGACCTTAGGAATAACATGTATGAATTTGGGAAATGGGTATAATTCACCTTCAATTACCACATTTCCAGTTCCAACTTACCAAGCAGAGGCATACATATAGACAGTGCAGTGAGGGGGAGGGGGGTTGCCATAGAGACAGCGGGCCCTCCAACAATGTGTTGGGTGCAAAATAGGCCCCTCTGAGTGATTGCCACTTTTAAAATATGTTCAAAGAAGAACTCTCATAAAACTAAGAACGCTGCCATTTGCTATATATGCCCTCCAAAGGCAAACTCAACTCTGGTACGTTGGGGGGTTTATTTTGTTTGTTTGATTTTTTGTTTTTTGTAAAATAATCAGTAGCACCTATAGCAAAATCATAAGCTTACTCTGCATATACTATAAATAACTATTGCAATTATTAAATGTATAATCTCTTGTTTTCTTTGGTATTTTCTGTCATATACAGATATGGAATGATGATTGCTGGTTAATATGTATGTTGATGTTGTCCAGTATCAAGTCATGTGATGAGATAATGTGTGACACTATGGCATGCACTGGAGCCCGTCATTATAATATGCACTGGGGCACTATTGTAACTATCTTACATCACTGTTACCATACATATTTTGATATCAGTGCAATGCTAAAAACCAGGCATTGTGAGTGGCACAAATGTTAAAAGTATTGAATTTTATGAGTGTAGAAGTCCTTAGGCAGTGCAGCATGTTTTTTTCTAAAATGGAGCAAATACACCAAGAGGAATACTTTTTTGTAAGAGACAGTCAGAACGAGGGGTATTGTGTTTTTCTGTTTAATCTATCATTGGCCAAGATTAGAACAACGAAAGATTTGAACCAACTGCAGTCACATTACCCATTGTTTGGGTTAAACAAGCATGAGCATGTTACAGTCTCAGAGTATGATTAATGTCCGCCTCCTCCTGTAGTGCCTGTAATACACATTCTGTGTATCTAACGCATCAAAACATTGTTTTCTAGTTGGAGCCACGTGACATTAAGTGTCGCATTTATCTTGCAAGTGTTTCACCCTTAATGTTTTGTTTACTTCCTGGATTTTTGCCGCATGCAAATTCTGACCAATCAACAGCAACTTTCTTGCACAAGGCAATAGGCTCATTGAGATGAGCCAGGCCTGCGCAGATTCGATCACCAGTGATCGGCGCACAATGCATGCCGGTTAGTTCTGTGTCCGACTTCACCCCGACTTGCTCTGACGTATTACAAAAGTGGACGGCAATAAAATCGCGAGAGCGAGGCGGCCGCAGTTTTTAGAGCCAGGCGCTGCAGTCAGTGGAGGATATGACTGTATATGACTCTGTGTATGATGAGCCCAGATCGGACTCCCAAACCCCTTTAAGGGCAGATGCAGAAATGTCTGAGCTGCACAGAAGCATCAAGTAGTCACAAGATGCTTCGTGTCCTGCCCCAAATATCTTGAGTATCTGCCTAAGAATATCTGTAGTGGGGGATGGAGTGGAGGGAGATCCAAATATTTGGACAAGAAGGTGTCTCATGAGTAAGTAATGCCAAAACTGATATTGGGGTAGCCCCTTTAGGTTATTGAAAGACCTAATAGTGCCCCTCATACAGGTCTTCCAGTACCCTAATTCCTCTGTCGAACCACAATTTGTAAATGACAAACTGGAAAAAATGTATTTGGTTTAACCAAATAGAGGCTGAGAGATGGAGGTGTGGGTCAATTTACACAAAGCAGCGACTCTCTTCCACAGCCACTGCATATGAGACAAAGTTGGGTGAGTTGGCTCATCGGCTGTTAGCTTGGCTGTGAAAAAGTGAATATGATGAATGGTTTACAAAGGAAGCTCTTAATGGTATACCAGGGAGGTGCTCACTCAGGGGGTAGAGAGCAGTGAAGCATGTGCCAGAGGCCAAAGGCAAAAATGATATAATAAAAGGTTTGGGATATGAAGACCCCCCTGATCCACTGGTCTCTGTAGCTTTCTCAATTTTAGCCTGGGGCATTAACCATTCTGGAGAAATATATTTCATAATCTGTCATATTGTTTAAAATACTTAAGGGGAATGTTGATTGGAAGTGACTGTAATAGATAATGCAAAAATCAGGGGCCTTAGCATACAGCCTTGTCTTGTGCCTCTGCTGAGCCTGAATCGTTGTGAGAGAATGCCAATTGTTAGAACTGATGCTCTAGAGTGGGTATACAGAAGATTGATCCAACCTAAAATCTTGTGCCAAACAGAAGGTCTCCAGGGCAGAGAACAGATATTGCCACTCCACCCAATCAAACGATCTCTCTGCTATGGACAAAGCAGCAGCTGTATGCTGATGACATTTTACTGTATATCACTAACCCCTCATCCTCACTTCCATCAGTCCATAATCTGATCAATAGTAACAGTAAAGTATCTGGCTACTCCATCAACTGGTCAAAATCTGAGATTCTGCCTATAAACACACCACGGTGGGGTGCTGAGGCTGAGGATCGCCTTCTGAAATGAATAACAATCACTAACTCTATCACATACCTTGGAATCCATATATCATCAAATTTAAATGAATTATTCAAGCTCAATCATATCCCCTTGTTGCAAGAAATAAAAGACAGCCTAGAAAGATGGAACAAATTACCCATATCCTTAATCGGTCGAATCTCCACAGTCAAAATGAAAATTCTCCCACTAATCAATTACCTTTTTACTTTGATCCCTGTCACCCCAACCCCGGGCTGGTTTTCCTCTCTCAACACTGCAGTCACTAGCTTCTACTGGAAAAATCAAAAACCACGAATAAAACTATCCACCATCCAAAAACCCAAACAATACGGAGGACTTGGAGCTCCATATTTTTTTCATTATTTCCTCTCACACCAACTGCAGTACATCAAACACTGGACAAACAACAGCAATCCACCTTGGTTAGATATAGAAAACAGTTTAACTCAAGACCTGGAAATTCATACCCTCCCATTTATAGATAAATCCATCAGAAATCATAGTTGCTACAAAAAATAACACTGCAATCAACACAGTTCTTTCTGCATGGTGGAAATCCATCCAATTTCTCAAGTACACCTTCTCACCATGTCTCCATACACCTCTCTGGCACAACCCTATGTTTCAAATCAATCACAAACCGTTCATCTTCCCCATCTAGAAAGAGAGAGGAGTAGCCAGCCTGGGACATCTTTTCAGTGACGGCCTGCTCATGACCTTTGACCAAATCCAAGAGAAATATGACATACCGGCTCACTGTCACTTCCAGTACATTCAGCTTAAAGACATAATTCGTAAAAACATCAACACCACAATCTGTAATGACCTTACTCCCCCCCTCTACTGTAAACTACATTCTCTAAAACCCAGAAAGACCCTATCCCAGATTTATAAAATACTGACCACCATAGACCAAACAACATCGATCCCCACAGATGAATGGACCACAGACATCAGCAACATCCCTACAGGTATCAACTGGCAAAGCATATGCAATAACACCTTCTCTATGTCTGTTAACTCCAAACTCCAACTGATCCAGTATAAAGTCCTCCACAGAGCACACATCACCACTCACGAACTCTTCAGAATGGTGTTCAGCAAAACTAACACATTCCCCCACTGTCCAACCACCACAGACAACTACTTTCATGCACTCTGGACCTGCCCACACATCCAGAACTTTTGGTCGGAGGTCATGAGCAGGCTGTCGGAGATCCTCAGCCTCAGCATCCCTCTCTGCCCCATTACTGCACTACTTGGTGATATCTCCACTTTAACTATTCCAAACCCCCTTAGACCATTCATACTAATATCATTAACCATTGCAAAAAAAGTCATACTATTAAACTGGAAAGACCGAACTAAAATATCCATAACCCACTGGTTTAATTTACTGACTGACCATTCTAATCTGGAAAAATTAACAGCCTCCATAAAAAACACTGCACTACCTCCAAAAATGATTCCTCTATGTCCCTGCTCCTGTTAAATAGGTGTACCCCAAACCAGAATTCATAATCCAAAATGTGTATTGATATGTTAAAAGTTATCCTTGTTGTATTTCTTTATTTGTGTCCATTAATATGTTTACTTTTGCCCATGCAATGTCCCTTCTTTGTACTGGTTGAATTTTATTTTATTTTATTTTATTTTCAATTGTCTCTTCTGATTGACCAATCTCAATCATTATTGTGTCTCACTATGCCTGATAACAAACCCCATGTTTTTACAATATGCAGCTTCAATATCTTCAACTTCAACTGTTTGCATAATCCTGCCTGTTAAGTCTTGTCCTGTCTGTCCAACTTTGTCCTGTCTGTCCAAATTTGTTCCGTCTGTCCAATCATGTCCTGTTTGTCCATATTTGTCTTGTCTGCCTAGTTTTGTCTTGTGTCTTAAGTTTTATCCAGTCAGCCTTGTCATGTAACGTCCTGTATTTGTTTTCGTTCATTTATTTTTTTGTTTATTTTTATTATCATTATTATTCTGTTTATTTCTGTTATTCTCTCTGTTTTTCTTTTCCTTTCTTTTTTTGTTTTTCACATGATAATAGGTATGTTATACATCATGTTTCAACAATGTACAAACCTATAAGCACAAATAAAGGTGGAAGGAAAAAAAAGAGAGAGCAGCTGCAGGGGAGTGTTTACTGCTAGAGGTCCACATTATATTAATGAAACATCTGAAGTTATCAGCGAGAGTATCTGAAGCCGACTTGGTCTGCATTAATTAGCATAGTAATCACTTTATTGAACTGGGCTACAAGAATTTTAGCTAAGATTTTACTCTCACAACCAATCAGGCTGACGGGCCTGTAGCTTTTGCATTCAAGGGGGTCTTTTTTCAGGATCAAGGAAATAACGGTATCGCACAAAGAGGAAGGTAGGCTGCCCCTGTCCATGGCCTCACAGTACTGATCTAGGAGTAATGGGGAAAGTTCCTCCACGTAAGTCTTATAAAACTCAGCTGTGAAGCCATCAGGACCTGGGGCTTTACCAGATGAAAGATTTTGAATGGCTTTGGCTATCCCTTTTGTAGTAATTGGCAAAGCCACCTGATCCTCTGACAACGTGGGAAGACCAAGGGGAGTCAGAAATGCGTCAATCTCCTGCTTATCAACATGGGACTAAATCACTTCAAATGAATTGATTATATAATTTCACTGGGGAACCAATCCTGAAAAAGGAAAAATGATAGCCAGGTAATTAAATCAGTCAAATATAACACACTTAAATATTAATTTTGGAGTTCTTGACATAGCAGGGAATGGCGATTCATTCACTTTTGAACAATATTAAAGAGACAGCAAGTATGATTCCAAAAACATTTATTTGCAAAGAATATAAGCGTGGTAACATAACAACAGTGTGGTAATGTAACAACAGGGTTTAGCATTAGTGCAATTGCACATGCTTTGCAAGATTGCTTTACTTTGAGCAGTTTTGATTTGGTGCTATTCAATGAGTCATTGTTGCGATACCTGTGTCGTGAGTTTTTTGGGTAGTTGGCTTTGCCAAAGCTGAGTTGATGTTAGCTTGCTAATGCGCCACACAGACAGAGCCTTACATGTAACTAAACATCCTACTAGCTTGCGACACCTTCATACAACATCCATTCCATGAGTGGAGGTGACAGTAGCTTTGTTGCGCCACTCGTTAGCCGGCAGTTTTCTGCTGTAGATAAACCTGACTTGGAAGAGTTGTGGTTCAGATGAATTCCTTGCTGTACTGTGTTCCAATATTTTAGATCAAAGGATTCTGGTCTCTCTGTCTTAACAGAGTTAGCAGCTTAGCACTAACTTGGCTTTGTTCTCCTTTGCTTGGAAAATTAGCTTGCAAAATTTGTGTCCGCTGAAGGTGCCAACTGTCTTTAGAAGAGTTCAGTATGGCTGCTTTGGTAGGCCACGTTCAGTCTTTCCTGCTTTGAGCATGCAGACAGGTGAAAAAGAACGAAAAAGGGCGTAGCAGCTCCAGCAGAAGTCTCTCAGACCATTTTAAATACTCTCCATGTCGCATTGTTGCTTGTAGTTTGGGTTGATGTCTTGAAATGTAAAGCTATAGCCTCAGGCAACTGAGAAAAATCTGGAACCCCACAGTGGTAAATACTACTTGAAAGAGCACTGTTTAGCAGAGTCCTGCACCAGGTCAGGTACCTTCCTTTTGAGATTTTATGGCAGTGCAAGGAGCATGCCAAAATGTTTCCTTGCCTGGCAGTGATCGTGCAAAATATTTTCGCCATCCCAGCATCAAACACAGCTAGTTAGAGAGACTTTTCCTCACTAGATTTGTAATTCAAGAACGGAGAAACCCACTTTACTGTGACTGTAGCCTGTGTGTGTTTAATCATAGGTGCAGGTCAGGTCACAGGACTTTTATTGACAAGCGCGGCTTTGACTGAGATGTAATGATGGGTAATGGGTGAGCTTTCAAAAATGGACCAGTGCAGGACTCTGGTGTGTAGTATTCTTGTAATCATGCAAAAGTTATGTTTACATTCAGAGCTACTCATCAAAACATGCTGAGTGTATTCTTGTTGTTTTGAATGCATTTTGTTCCTCATGAAATGTTAGCAAAGCAGATTTTTTTTGAGTATTTTACTGTATTATACTAGCCAGCCGGAAACATGGAAAGTGTGAAAGCGTTGGAAGAAATGTCTATCGCATTACTGCACATGCATGAGTGAAACAAAATGTGAAAAAAAACGTGGACAAAACTTTTCCCACGCCTTTTCGGGTACGTAAATGGAATTATTGTGTTGTTTTTCTTTTCTCAGGTTGTCTTTATTTGTCCAGTTTTTTTTTGTTTTGTTTTGTTTCTGTTTATTGTAATTTCATATATTATTTACATACTTGAAATAAACAACTACTAACTAACTAACTAACTAACTAAGAGTCCACTAGATGAAGTTTCTCCCGCTCATGCTCTTGAAGAAGTCCAGTTGCCATGCCATTATCCAATAGACATGATATAGTTGAATGAATAAATGATTTTCATCAAGAGTAACAAACCAAGATGCCCAATGGGCTTACAGGACACGTCTTGTACAGAGGTTAAACAAAGTTTAAAAATAGGCCATACTCACTCTTGGTCAGCAGATTGTTGTTAGAATGAAAAGCACATCTCCATGTCAAATCACAAAAAAGCTTCCTTTGTCCTCTTCATGAAAATGAATGAAGCTTTGTATTTATTATTGTCAGGTCTATGCTGCCCTCTACTGGACAACATGGAATAATAATACACCACCATGTTTTCTGTGCAGTAATTTGACTTAAATGTGGTATGGAAAATTAATGTCATAAAGAAAAACAGTTCATTCAGTTATCAAAGACAAAAAGTAAAGTAACTGTCATTTACATTACATGCATACATGAAAAGCAAAAACATACTAACATGAATTTGTATTCAATTTGATATGCTTTCATGTAGACATTTTAAATCTTCTATGGATGATAGCTATTGCTCAAATGTTAAATATGTTATATCTAAAAATATACACATTTATACCTACAGGCTATTCAGGGTCTCCAGTTCACCTAATCTTCATGCAGTTGTGGAAGATGTACTCAGAGCTTTTACTTTAGTAGAAGTAATACCACAGTGTAGAAATGCTTTATTACAAGTCCTGCATTGAAATTTTAGAAGAACTACAGAGATACTACCATTAAAATATATGTAAGTGCTAAAGTAAAAGTACTCTGTACACAATGACCAATTTCATAATATTAATAGAGTACAACTAGTTGCAGTAAATATGTCATTGTCCCTGAAATACACACACATCAAAATAACATGCTGGTTTTCACTGCACCAGCCCTGAATCACAGTCTTTATACATCTATCAGCGATCAGAGATTAACTCTGTAAACATCAGAAGCCCCAAATTGAAAGTGATGCTATGTCGCTGATAAGTAAAATATATAAAATATAACCAAATTATTAAAATTAAATATGCCCTGCAAAGGGCCTCTCTATACATTCTGACAGCCATCACTGATAACTTAGTATTTGGTCAGAAACGTGGGTCTCACAATCTCACCATTCAAACAGATACATTTGTGGTGTTCTCTCTCCTGATTGAATAAAGTGGTAATTTAATGCCAGGAATGCAAAAAACACATGTATTAAGTCTATGTAAATAACCTATTTACATTTTTAAGAAGCTTAATTCTTCTAAATGACAACTAATTTAGCTAAATGTCTTATATTTCTAATCTTTTGTCATGTTAAACTTATGTGTTTCAAAGGCATCTGTTCATTGTAAACATAACAGAGCATATAATATGAATTTGGATTGTAATTTCTAATCATGACAAGCAATATTTATGTGCATTCCTTATTTACACAAGCACTACAAGCAGTCAGAAGCAGGTGTAGATTTTGTTACTACCTACAAAAGATCGGAGCTACTAACATATTGATGAATGCCAAAATACATGTAAATATCCTTCTGCAAACAGTTTATACACAAACTTGTTCTTCTCACATTTCATGAATGACACCCACTGTGTGCATCAATAAAGTCTAAAAAAACATGTTGGCTGCATTACTTTCCTCCTTCTAGAGTGGTACAAAAATAAGTCCTAAAACCCAGAAATTAGTTCTCTCTTTACTACTCCTGGTTCCCTTGTGTCCAAAGTCAATGGGTTTTTTTGAATGGGTTTTTGGTTAGATACCTGGAACAAGCGAACAAGCTTGCAAAAACAAGTTAACACAAGCTTATGAGACCTAAATGTTTTGTTCTTTGACATAAAATTCATCAGTAAATACCCTACTTGTGAATTCTGAAGCTTTTAAGTGTCATAAAACATGAGACTGCAGCCCCTGTTACAGCCTTGTGGGGGCGGCATCGTTGAAGTCAAACGACCTCGGTGTGGTTCGTTTATAGCCTAATGTTAGCTTTTTACTTCTGGCGATTGCATTTATGTTCCAAAAATAATAAAACCGGTGTTCCTTTGTGAAGATTATCTTGCTGAACAAAACATGTAAGTATCATAAACTTTGATTGCCACACAATTTATATTCTGCAATTATCCAAATTCCAGTGGAAAAAATCCCATTGGCTTTTTGTCGAGTGAACCATCGTGATGCTATCTACCGTGTTGGCCTACAAAGCAGCACTCTATAGAGAGGTAAAGTCCCTTACCTCTCGGTGAACCACCATGGGATCTTTTTCAGAAAAAAATGTATAAAGCAGCGGAGAGAGATATCATTATTTGATCCCATTGGAGTTGTGCTATAAATTGCACATATGATGTCTGTTAATTTAAAAGATAATTTCATTTGTCAAAACTGTTGAAGACTTTGAAAATAGGTAAATAGAATGACTGGTACCACGATGCCTGGGTGTTCCATACCAGGATTTACTCTTATTTGCTTCCCAGCTGACAAAATGACCAGGGGTCACTCAATCAGACACATCAGGTAAGATAACATTAAAATTGTTTGTGGAAGCTAGCTGGTGTTGGTGACATATGTCATGTAAGACAAGAGATGCAGTTCACTGAACAGCGGGTTCTATATTGTGTACTTCCATGTTTGTATACAAGCAGCCTTCTTCTTCATTTTTTTTTTTTGTGAATTGCTGCATTTTTTGCTGCATTTCTTGCCATGTTACAGACACCAACTGTAAGTCGGCGGCATAAATCCACTGGCTGGACTATGTATTGTGTCACCTGCATACATGCAAGAGTGTGGTGGCATTCCCATGAGCATGAGGTACTGACAAAACAGGAATCCAGCCTTAAAAATTACACTTAAAGACATTGTAGTGTACATGCAAAGTTGGCTTGTTTCTGGAAGCCACTGTAACAATAATGTTATTACAAAGGTTACAGTAATAAGTTTATTACAGTTGTTGCTCATTAGGATCAGTCTCCTTCTATGGCTTTTCCTGTACAAACTCCTCATCCATCAAGTAGAAATATGAGTATGAAATTTTCTGCCAGGTATCAAATATTTTATCTTTCTCATTATTGCTATTGGCATTGCCATTGACATTGCCATCAGGATTTTCATTGTCAATGCCATTGGGATTTTCCTGTGTATTTGCGTTGGAATTATTCGGATTGGTGACATTACCTGACGCCCAGATTTTTGGTTTGTTCTGTCAGTTCGTGATTTCGAATAGTCACAAGATGTTCTTGACAGAGTTTTCTTGCTCTTTGTTTTGCTATTTTTCTCAGCTCCTTTTTCAAGTGGCAGCTCACCTCCTCTGCCAGAAGGTCTTCATAAACCCATCTATAGTACGGAGGGCAGAACAGGTCTTGTCCAGACACAGAGCTCCTTTGCCACATCTTCCATCTCATGATAAAGGCTTTAAAATATTCAAAGACAGTCCAAAGCAAAAAAAATCCAGAGATTACAGCAAAACCCCAGGCCTAGAAAAGAAAGAAAGGTCAACTGTAAACTTCAAAGGACATCTTTAACATGTGGGGCTTTACACATTAAAAGACTTTAACGTTTGTATAGTATCCTATTTACAGATTACATTTTCCTTGTTTTTTTCCCACTTACATTTTTATACCCACAATAAGACAGTAGAAGTATAATTTCATTAATTTTTTTATGTAAATAATAGAACTGGTATTATTTTTTTACGAATACCAAATAGATGAATAATGAATATTATTTGAATGTCAGTGCTTTAGATTAACTCTTTTGGGCTATACACAGCACAAAAAGTTTTTATGTTTTAATCCCATGGGCTTCAAATTGATATTTTAAAAATCACGATAATATTGCTAAAAAAAAATGTGTTTTTTGCCCCTTTTTTTAACCAGATATCTTAATATGTAACATACAAAATATTGCAATCCAGTAACAAACCTGTAACAATGGTTGGTATGATATCTTTAAAAAATGCACATACAATGATTTTTATCTAATGAACTAGTGCCCAATAAGTATGTGCCACTACTGGTAAGATTAGGTTTAGGTAAAGTAAATTGTTGGGTGTCATTAAGTTACGAAAGTAAAATAAAATTACATACTTCATGTAAAGTTGTGTGGTTAGGTTTAGGGGAGCAAACATGATTAGGTTTAGGTAAAGTAAATTGTAGGGCATTGTTACATTATGTTAGAAATGTAAAGTTACATGTGTTACGCTTTAATAACTCAGAGTTCTCTTGGTTTCACATGGGACATGGACACAGGTCTCTTGGGGCAAGTCCTGTGTTTGTTTGTGATATTAGTGTGATATTATTTCTACTTAGTGGAATTATGACTTTGTCTTGCTGTTCTATGGTCTTTGATAAAAATTATGACTTTACCTTGTAAGAATAGAATTTTTCTTTGTTGATGTTATGACTTGATATTGTAATGTCATGACTTTGACTTATTTGAGTTATTGAGTTATTAATAGTCTACTTTATCTTGAAATATTATGATTTTTGTTCTTGAAATTATGACTTTATTTAATAAAATTCATTATATGAGGATGTTTTCTCTTTAGATATTGCAACTTTACTCTTAAAAACAAATATTTTCTCTCAGCAGTGCCTCAGGATAAAGTGAGATTCCTCACATTTTGCCAATTTGATTATTGTGTGTTTTTGCTCACCCGTGATGCATTATTATAATCAGTCTTGATGAGTGTCTCCTCGTAGGTCAGATTTTCCTTGCAAGGTAGTCCAGTCTGGGAGGTGTTGAGGTTTGTCAACAGGCAGAAGTACCAATCTCCATCAGATAGAACCATGGACACCCAAACAGCGCTCAGAAAAACATATTTCATCAAAAAGTTTATGATAAAGCTGCAGAAATTGTTACAACAATAATTACTGCAGTACAAAAATATCCACTTTTGGTAGAAAGACTCGATTAAGGTGACAACCGAGGTGAGGATCAAAGGTGGGGCAGCCAAGAACACTACATCATTTAGATGTACACCTGGTCTGCATGAGCAGAAGAAATCCATATCAAATAAGTATTGCAGAATGAAGAAGAGGGCTATGAGCAGGACTGTACTCACAGCATTTGATATGACTTTGATAAATTTTTGAGGAACCTTACTGAGGTGTACCATGCTGGTCAAAAAATACTGAGTTTCCGATCTTGTTTTCTAATAGAGGATATTACAGTGCAGTTCAGTTTCCTCCTTTTTGCTTTGCCAAATTCCTCTTGGTAGATATGTGGAAAAAAATGTGTTAACAAAAAAAAAACAGGAACTGTTAGGATCTTCTGCTGCATTCGACTTGTCTGAATAGCATTCTCATGGACAAATTCACAAAGTTTTGCAGCAGCTGAACCTGCGCTAATAAGACACAAAGAAACTGCCTGACTCTCAAAGCACCCAGAGAGAGTGAAATGCATCCCTTACTGCAGTGCCAAGCAAATAGTGTCTGGTGCTGCTGTACTATTTACATGTATTTAAATTATGTAACATGAATACATTTGGCGCAAAAATATGTAAATTAGTCTTATTGCAAATACAGTCCCATTCTCAAATATTTGTGAGTTTGGAGGAATGCCTGTGCACCTCGTTGGTCAGCTCCCTCTGCCATTGTTCTACCTACTGTGTTCCTTGCATTAAGGTAACATTTGTACTTTGACAGGGATAGTTGCAATCAGACTCAAAAAAAAGGCAAATCACACTCAACTGCAAAACTTTGTCAGCGTGTTTGTGCTGTAATACCATTATTGCAATATATTTTGTGAATTAGATCATGAGACGGGGTAGAAAGTGGTTGCAAGTGATGCGCAATCCATGGTGCTATCAGCAGCAGCAATCCATTCTTTGCAGAATGATAAAGAGGGCTATGCATATGCTTACAGCATTTGATACTGCTTTGATAAATTTTGGAGGAACATCATCGAGGTGTAGCATGATGGCCAAAAAGAACCGTGGACACCCAAACAGCGCTCAGAAAAACATATTTCATGAAAAACTTAACAAGACAGCTGCAGAAATTGTTACAACAATAATTACTGCAGCACAAAAATATCCACTTTTGGTAGAAAGACTCGATTTGGGTGACAACCGAGGTGAGGATCAAAGGGGGGGCAGCCAAGAACACTACATCATTTAGATGTACACCTGGTCTGCATGAGCAGAAGAAATCCATATCAAATAAGTACTGCAAAATGAAGAAAAGGGCTATGAGCAGGAAAATGCTCACAGCATTTGATATTGCTTTGATAAATTTTGGAGGAACATCACCGAGGTGTACCATGCTGGTATATCCTGAGTCTACTCAGTATACTAAATATTAAATCTTGCTTCCTAAAGGATGATGATACAACGCAGTTCAAATTTCTTCTTTTCTTCAACAAAATCCTTTTGGTCGACATGTTTGTCCTCTGTGCAAAAGGATCAAATATTTGCGTGGGAACCAGACAAGAGAAAATGTGTCAGTCACAAAAGCAAACAGGATATCGTAAGATCTTCTGCGTAATTTATCATGTCTTTACAGCTGTCTCAGCTATTTACCACCAAGTGCCAGCCCCAACTTTGTTGGCACAAAGGTAGCATTTATACTTTGACAGGGATTATTGCAATCAGACGCAAAAAAGGGGCAAATTGTCCTCAGCTGCAAAACTTTTTTTTTGCACTGTTATATCATTACCACTATATCTCTTGTGAAAGGTAAATAGTGGTTGCAAGTGATGTGCAATTCATGGTGCCATCAATGGCCACAATCTATTCTTTGAGAATTTATGCATTATGTATTCAAGACAAAAACTTAAATATTGCTATTTAGCTCATGTTTTTTATTTAATTGTGCCACAGTCAATGCTCACAAAAAAACTCAGAAAAATCACAGTATAGAAAAACTCTGTGACAAGTTATTGTATTGTAGGTTGCGTATTGTAGGGAATCCATATTTATAGGCTTCACATGGCGGCACCATAAATGTAGGGAATCTACAATATTAGGCCTCATCAAGGGGCAACATAAATGTAGGGGTCAACAATAATGTTGGGGTTTATAATACTAGGTCTCACCAAGGGACACCAAATATGTGGGGGTTCTACAAATAGTATTATAAAAAGCTGGGATACTACTTGTTGGGAATCTAGTCGGTCTCACACGGAGGCACCATAAATGTTGGGAACAACACTAATAGGCCTCATCAAGGGCCTGACCTTGTAACAGATCTCCAACTTAAGTAACAAATTGGCTATCAGAAATAATTAATAATTATTAGTAATAATTATTAATTATGTTAAATTCTTGACGTAGCAGTGGTTGACTATTCATTCACTGTTGTACAACATTAAGCAGACAGCAGGTACAATTCCAAAATAATATTTATTCGTAAAGCAAAGCCAAGCAAAACCAAAACACACAAATGCTAACTAACTATATACAAGCATGTGTGTGTGTGTGTGTGTGTGTGTGTGTATACATGTGTAGGTGTGTGTTGGTGTGTGTGTGTGTGTGTGTGTGTGTGTGTGTGTGTGTGTGTGTGTGTGTGTGTGTGTGTGCGTGTGTGTGTGTGTGTGTGTGTGTGTGTGTGAGAGAGAGAGAGAGAGAGAGAGAGAAAGACAAAGGCGGGTGTGGTAATCGAAGGACCGTTTGGCCTACAGAACAAAATGGCTGACAACAGTAAACTACAAGATGGCCGAATCAAAGCTGGCTTCAGATCAGGGGATGTGTTTGTCTGACCTGTGTGGTCAGGACAAAGACAAAGGAAAAGAAGCAGGAACTTTGAGCTGCTTGTTTGGGTGTAGCTCTGTTGAGAGCCAATTTGTAAGTGAGTCTATGTGAATGCGATTTGTGTTGCAAAGGGTCTGGATTAGTGCAGAAGATGTTAGTTACATGCAAGACATTGTCTGTGAACAGCATTAGCAAACTAAACATGACTTTGCTTTGGTTAAACCAACTAATCAATAACCTAATTGCAGACAATCATAACAAAAACTCAATAAACAGCATTAAATCACAAACAACAAGTTAAACAGTCTTGCGTAGCCTGTACAGCTGTGATAAAGCTATGCCCAGTTGTTACATTACCAAATCCTGAATGGATGTAGGGAAGAGTTGATTTGAGGTGTGCTGTTCTTGTTAGCCAGCGAAGAAGGCTGGAAAGAGCTGTGGCATGCCCTTGTCCCAGAGGTGCAGATCCAAGGAAGCTGGTCACTCGGGGTCCTTGCAAAGTTAGATGTTGAAGTGCTAACTCAACTTGATTCTCCTTATTGCTGGGAGGTTAGTTGCAAACCTTGTGTTTGCCCCTCTAAGTTCTCTGGTTTCAGTTATGCTCCTGCCTTGAGTGAGGGCATGAGAGTCTTAGGAGAAAAGGAACAAAAGTCTGTAGAGCAATTGTTCCCCCCTTGATGGTTCAGGGGCAGGGGTCTCTGAGCTGGTCCACAGCTCAGGATGAAGAGCACATCTGGGCTGGTCCAGGGCCCAGAAGGAAAGAGGTATGAGCGGCTTGGTCACCCAAAGATCAAGAGAGAGACTGTAGTGAAGGGAGAGGAACTTCTACAGTGTGCCTGGTGACATCACAGAGTCACATGACACTGTAAAAGTACTGACCAATCACATTTTGAGACTTGTCTCTCAAAGAGGTGTGAGGTGGGCATCCTGCTGAGATGGGTGTCAGATAACTGTCTTTGTTGAAGAACAAAGAACATGAGGTCTCTCCATCTCAGGAGGAAAAGCCTTCACATGTCCAGTTTAGATTTTAACAAATGATAAATCATCTGTGGTCTGGTGAATCCAAACAGTATGATATCCTATGAAAATGTACGCAAAACAGTTTGCATTACATCCTACAAATTTGCACCCCATGAATGACACTACGTCCCTCACAGGTTAGATCTTAGGCAAGTAAGCTTACTCTGGAAAAGAAACATGATGAGTATGCACCTTAAAATGACTTAAAGTTCATGTTTCCAAACACCTGTCTCCTGGGGAAAGTCCTGGAGGAAAGTCCTGTGTTTTGTGACCCATCCAACACCCCAACCTGCCTCCTTACAACACTGCTCGGGACCACTTCCTTGTTTACTCCCATTAGATGTTTGGTCAGCCTTTCAAATCATATCATTTACACAAGAATTTCTGGCTTATGAGTATGTGGGATATGTATGAATTTGGCTTCAATACTTTTCATAGGAAAACGTGCAAAAAGTTTATGAGAACACTTTGAGTCCGTAGACAGATTGTTGATATTTGATCTCAACACCCAAACAAATATACCCCTCCCCTAATTTCCCAACTCCTCAAATACAGCCTTTGGTCTGTAACTATATGATTCAAACTTTGAAGCTCTAGGTACCCCCATTTTAGACATGTCCATTTCCACTTGTTACATGCGTACAGTGTCTTTTCAAATAAAACTTACATATTAACAGGAAAAACATACACTTTCTGCTTGTCACATGCATAGTATCTTTTCAAAATAAACTTACTGTACTTGTTCACGGGAAACAGGTTTTGGCATCAAAACTACTTAATTGGATTAAGAAAAAGATAATGGTTTTGGATAAAAATGACACTGACTTTTAGTTTCACATGAGACACAGACAGCAGTCTCCTGGATAAAAGTCCTGTGTGTGTTTGACCCATCCATCCACCCAGACCTCCTCCCTATGTGGACTTTCTCACTCTTTATATACTACGTCACTTGCTCTGAGCATCTAATATTGCCCCATATAGGTTTACATTTGAGTTAGACCGTGAAAAGATATTTGCTTAATTTGACAAAAAAAAGTGTATTGTATTAGAACTGCAGACTCCACCTCTAAGTAAAACAACAGAAGTTTTAGCATATAAATATACTTTAAGTTCTAAAAGTAAAAGTACTCTACGCAGCTCAACGCATTTCAGAATAATGTATACTATATTATTGGATTATGATTATATTGGTGCGTTAATGTATGAGCATCATTTTAATGTTGTGTTTGCTAAAGATGGGGCTAATCTCTCACCATTTTATATGCTACTGGTTAGCTTAGTCTATGAAAATACATACTGTTTTTTTTAACTATATTTTGTATTGTTAATATGAATCTGTGAAGTAACTTGTAACTAAAGATGTCAAAGATTGACAATGTCACAGTTGTCCAGTAATATATTACAGTTGTTGCTCATCAGAATCAGTCTCCCTTCATGAATTTCACTGCAGAAACCTCATCCATCAAGTAGAAATATGACAATGAAATGTTCTGCCAGACATCAAAGATTTTATCCCTCTCAGAATTGCGATTGGGATTACCATTGGGATTTTTATGGACATTACCATCAGCATGTTCATTGACATTGCGAGCAGGATTTTCATTGACATTGACAGCAGGATTTTCATTGGCATTGCCATCAGGATGTTCGTTGACATTGACAGCAGGGTTTTCATTGGCATTGCCATCAGGATGTTCGTTGACATTGACAGCAGGGTTTTCACTGACATTGCCATCAGGACATTCATCGACAGTGACAGCAGGATTTTCATTGACATCGACAGCAGGACGTTTCTTGACATTGACAGCAGGATTTTCATTGACACCGACAGCAGGACATTTCTTGACATTGACAGCAGGATGTTCATTGACACTGCCATCAGGACTTTCATTGACATTGACAGCAGGATGTTCGTTGAAACTGACAGCAGGACATTTCTTGACATTGACAGCAGGATGTTCATTGACATTGACAGCAGGACCTTCTTTGACAGCAGGATTTTCACTGACATTGACAGCAGGATGTTCATTGACCTTGCCATCAGTACATTCATTGACATTGACAGCAGGATTTTCATTGACACTGACAGCAGGACATTTCTTGACATTGACAGCAGGATGTTCATTGACATTGCCATCAGGACTTTCATTGACATTGACAGCAGGATTTTCACTGACATTGACAGCAGGATGTTCAATGACATTGCCATCAGGACATTCATTGACAGTGACAGCAGGTTTTTCATTGACACTGACAGCAGGACATTTCTTGACATTGACAGCAGGATGTTCATTGACACTGACAGCGGGACCTTCGTTGACAGCAGGATTTTCACTGATATTAACAGCAGAATTTCCAATGACATTGCCATTGAGATTGTAGTCTGCATTTGCATTGGGATTATTAGGATTGGTGCCAGGCACGATTTCAGTTTGTTCTGACAGCTCGTTATTTAGAATAATCATAAGCTGTTTTTCACATAATTTTTCTGCTCTTTGTTTTGCTATTTTTCTCAGCTCCTCTTTCAAGTGGCTGTTCACCTCCTCTGCCAGTAGGTCCTCATAAACCCATCTGTAATACGGAGGGCAGATCAGGTCTTGTCCAGACACAGAGCTCCTTTGCCACATCTTCCATCTGATACAGGAGGCTTTACAACATTCAGATAAACTCCAAAGCAAAATAATTGCAGAGATTACGAAAAAACCCCAGACCTAGAGAAGAAACAAAGGTAAATTTTAAGACTTAACTAAAGAGTATTTACTGGCAAAAATGCATTTACAGATCCAAATGGCATCTATGACAGACACATATATTGAAAGCTTGACTGGATGCCAGCGAGCCTTTGTGCACTTTTTTTAGGATCTTTTTTAAATATCTGGGGCAATGTATTTTTTTTTTTTTTTTTCAAAACTTTTTTCTAAAATGTTTGTTTTGCCTTTTTCCCCCAGAATATCTTGCTTTAGTTGAAATAATTACATTTACAAGGGCATTAAATGACCAAGTATGTAATATACAAAATATTGCAGTCCAAACAAAAATGAGCACATTTGAGCCTGAAACATAGCAACTGTTTTCTGGTAATACCAGGATTTTCTCAGATATTTCTTTCTGAGCAGTGCCTTGGGGCAAAAGTAAGATTCTTTACATTTAGTCCATTTGATTGCTGTGTGTTGGTACTTACACGTGATGCATTCTTGTAATCAGTCTTGATGAGTGTCTCCTTGTAGGTCAGATTTTCCTTGCAAGGTAGTCCAGTCTGGGAGGTGTTGAGGTTTGTCAGCAGGCAGAAGTACCAATCTCCATCAAACAGAACCGTGGACACCCAAACAGCGCTCAGAAAAACATATTTCATGAAAAACTTAACAAGACAGCTGCAGAAATTGTTACAACAATAATTACTGCAGCACAGAAATATCCACTTTTGGTAGAAAGACTCGATTTGGGTGACAACCGAGGTGAGGATCAAAGGTGGGGCAGCCAAGAACACTACATCATTTAGATGTACACCTGGTCTGCATGAGCAGAAGAAATCCATATCAAATAAGTACTGCAAAATGAAGAAAAGGGCTATGAGCAGGAAAATGCTCACAGCATTTGATATTGCTTTGATAAATTTTGGAGGAACATCACCGAGGTGTACCATGCTGGTATATCCTGAGTCTACTCAGTATGCTGAATACTAAATCTTGTCTCCTAAAGGATGTTGATACAATGCAGTTCAAATTCTGCTTTTGCTTCCCTTAAAATCCTTTTGGTTGACATCTTTGTCCTATGAGCAAAGAGATCAAATATTTGCGTGGGAAAATGATCTGTCCTCCACCAGACGAGAGAAAATGTGTCAGCCACAAAAGCAAACAGGATATCTTTTTACCACAATGTGCCAGCCCCCACTGTCATAACAGCGGTACAGTATACTTTCACTTTCATATCCATTGAATTCTCTTTTGCTCTCTGTATCTATCAGGGAATGCAAATGCCCTACATCCTGTAGGGTGGAGCATTAATCTCTTTCATTTTAGGGTCTTGGAATGTTGCCTGTTTTGGGATATAAATTTAGGAAATTGTGCATGAAACATTTAGGAGGATGTTAGCAAGCACTTCCAAACACAAACATACAACATAGTTCCTAAGAGAGAGAGAATAACAGGAAAGTACAACTTGGCAAGTTGTGACTGCTGATCCGTGTGCAGTACTTCTATGCAAACTCTTGGATGTCTGCTGGGAAAAGTCACAGCAGCAGTCACACAGACTGCAGCATGGCAAACTCAACTTGCCAAGTCTTGCATAGAATCATGTCAGACATCAAAACATCTGCATGCTATCTGTATGCTTACTCATTCAAAATCAGATATTTCATGTTGCAAGACCACCATATTTTATGTACCAGATAAACAACAAGGGTCTGAGGATCTACTGTAAGTGATGATAACATCCAGTGTAGTGTAAAAAGGAGCCTTGTATTTAGTCGCTCAAAGTACTCAGTTCTATTCAGTTCTCTGTATCTGTGTGTGTGTGTGTATCGTTCAGTTCTCTGTATTTCTCCCTGTGTGTGTGTAGCGGGGGTGTGTGTGTGTGTGTGTGTGTGGGTTGGGTATGTGAGCGCTTGAGCCGTGGATTTGTTATCTGATTTTTGGCCTACTGATGTGTTGATCTCTACTGTCCGCACAACACCTGCACTCCTCTCCAAGGTTGGGTAAAAGAGGAGTCAGACGTGCATATATTGTGTTATGTTTTGATCTTGCACAACATCTGTATTCCTTTCCAAAGTTGTTCCAAAGTTGTGTGAATGAGCATTCCCCTCCAAGTTGGGTAAATGAGAGGACAAGTGTGCATTTGTAGGCAGACAAAGACCCAAATGTTTTATCAGGTAAACAACACCTGCGTTTCCCAATGAGTGCGGGGTGGGATGAGTGAGAGATATGAGGTCATCTCAGCCTGAGCCTGCACTCTGTTGGCCGGCCTATGAATGATGCAGTTTGCTCTCAGACTTTTTACTACTGTATTATTTTACTGGAAAAATATTGTATACTGTATTACTGTACCGGGACATTATTTTACTGCACAATTATGGTATATCTTATATATTTTAACTGCACAAGCGCCTATTGATGAGTGGATAATTTTAGCATATTATTTTAGCATGTCACACTATGATGAGCACATATATGCATGGAAAGAAGCACCAAGACACACATATTGAGTTATGAGAAGTAATAACACTGGGATTGAATGTTTGATGCACCTGAACCCCTTGTAGTGATTGCTTTAATTAATGTTGTGGTTAAAGGAATGTTTTAAAAAAAAAAACAGAACATATGGGAAGGAGGTACCAGCCTGAACATATAGGGGGGAGGTCTGCAAATAATCTAGGACGTCCCACCAATGTGTTTTGATCTTAGGGATTGGTTTACAAGAAAATGGGGTAGAAACTCTCAGCATTCCCACCCAGCATATAAAGCAAAGCGCAGAAAGTTAGATTTTTAGTCTGGTTCCGGAACTTGACTCACTGAGTTTTGTTTGTGATTTATGGCACAATAAAGCTCTTTTGCATCTGATCCAAGCGTCTCCAGTGACTGACTGAGTGCTGCTGATTGACTCCAAGCCATTGCTATAGCAGAACAAACTGAGTGAAGATTTTTTGAAGTATTTTTACACTTCAATTCACGAAGGGACGAGAGTGAAGGTCAGACCAGGACCTGGGTAGGCTACTGGGCTGCACAACAGACAGATGGTGGCCACCCAACTAAAGGTAAGCAGAGCCTTTTTTTCTGCATTATACCGGTGATGTCTGAGTGTGCTGTTCGGGGTCTGCCCAGGTCTGTAAGGTATTTGACACATTCCTCTCGTCAAGAACATATCAACAATTGAATACTAAAGTTGTTTAATGTTGTTGCAAATATTAATGCTTAATTAATCTCACTGGAGGTGCTGGGATTGATGCAAAGTGTGATCGGAAAGAGTGAATGAGCGTGTGTATGTGTAGTTAAGTAATTAAAATATATATAGGCTACCCATATTAATAAGACAACTAAAATATATATACCCATATTAATAAAGTAACTAAAATATATACACACCCATATTAATAAAGTAACTAATATATACACATACCCAAATTAATAAAATAAGGTTTAGAGGAAGGGACGGCACATAATATAGAGCATTATAATTAATGGAAATAGAGAATAGTAGTGACGAGGAGAATTGAACGGAGGAGCATTGTGTAACAAGCGGCTCTTGAGAAACTCAAGGGGTAAGAACACATTTTTGGTTAGAAAGAATTTATATAGACGAGGAGAATACGGAGCAGTGGCAGGACGAGCAATTAATTTGTTTAAAACTCTGGTAACTCACTAAATTCACAAATTTGAGACAAGTGCAGGAAGAATTCCGAGGAGTGGTGTGGGAGACACTCCAATATTGCAGTACTTATGTGAGCACTATAAACTCGGACCAACAGCTTCGCTTCCTCTAGATCAAGTGATATCATTAGTAAATCCAGTGGGAGGGGAAATAATAGCTCCACGGTTGCAGATCATTGTCGAGCCCAGAAAATTGCAGTGGGAGACAGGAAAATTTGGTTGTCTAACTAAAATTCCTCAAGAAGACGGGTCAGATAAATTGAAGTACAATCCCTTTAAAGAAAAGAAATATAAAACAACCACCACAGTCAGGAAGATTATTGTGTTAATACGCACAAAAGAAACAGATCAACAAGCACAAATCCCTAGAAAAGAGCAAGGCCAGTGTCCACTAAGAAGAAAGAAGGTGGTAGCCATGGAGGGTCAGCTGGATGGTAAATTCACAGTGACACGGGCTAAAGGGACTGAGACTGCCCCTAAACTTAAAAAGCCCAGAGTGGCTAAAGCACGCCGACCACTCACAACAGCAGGAAACTCCAACCCCACAGCACAGGTCAATGCCACATCCACGGCCCAGCCACACACCACCACTATTAATCACTATTATCAGCCTCGTGACAGAGGTCAGTTTCCCCCAAGGAGGAAGGAAGAGGCCGTGGAGGTTGGATCAGGGGCCCTGCATTCCAGTCGGCACCCCAGCCATCTCAGCCGCCTCCCCAAAATGCAACTTACCACAACAATTGTGGACAGCTCACCTGACGGACGTTGGACTGATCAAGTCTGCTCAACCCGTCCACATCAAGCTCAAGCCCAATGTCAATCTACCTTATCAGAGACAATATCCCCTCAAGCAGCATGCCATTGAAGGTATCAGACCAACAATTGACGGATTGGTAAAGGCTGGAGTGCTGATTAAAACCGAGAGTCCCTGCAACACACCCATCTTTCCCATTCCGAAACCACACTCAACAGACTACTGGCTGGTACACAATTTAAGAGCTGTCAATGCTGTGGTGAACACAAATGTTGTCTTTTTTTTGGGCATGACAGGGTACAGCAGACCATGGATTTGTGACTATGCCATTAAAACTGCCCCTCTTAGGGCCATGATACGCGCAGCAGGTCAAACAAACAATGCCGCACAGTTAATTTGAACAGAGGAAGCAGAAGGTGCATTTCAGGCATTAAAAGCAGACATGCAATCCGCTCCCGCTTTAGGGACTCCTGACTACACTAAACCATTTCATCTTTACGTTGCAGTAAAGTCTGGGTATGCCTGTGCCATGTGGCAGACAGATAGTGGCAGACAGTGGGAACAGACTGAATTGGGTTGATGCTTTACCGCTTGCACTAATGTCAATGCGCTCACAAGCTAGCAGAGTCACGCATCTAACATCGCATGAAATGCTTACGGGTCGATCCATGCCTATACCTTATTTGAGGGGTCCCACCAAGGGACCCCCGCTGGAGCAACTGCAGACTGAAATATATGACTATTTACGAAGTCTGACTCGTATCCACAGGGTGATATTCCAGCAGGTGAAAGGTGCCACCGAGGACAGACGGGTTGACATCCTGGAGGACCTGCAGAGGATACTTCCCGGAGAGTGGTATACGTAAGGGTGTTCAAAAGAAAGTGGGACCAGCCGAGACGTGAAGGCCCTTACAAAGTCAGCTTAGCAACCTCGACAGCCTTGAAAGTTGAAGGTAAGGATGTTTGGTTCCATCTTAATCACTGCAGCAGAGCAAACACACCAGACAGACCCATACCACGGCCAAGAGTCAGACAAAGGCCACAAGGGGAAGGCGAAGCCGCCCCAGGGGAACTAGCAGGTCATCCAGAAGGGGAAGGCAATGCCTCTCCGCAAGTACCGGGGTCGAGACAGTCTCAACGATTGGCTAAAAGGCACCAGGAAGAAGCCCAGAGCAGTAGCAGTGGGTCCCTGCCTGAGAGAGAGACGGGGGATACCTCTGCCGGGACCACCCTCGCCACCTAGCCAACATGGGGAGGATAATTAGGATGCAGGGAGAGAGAGAGCTGAAGAAGCAGAGGAAGAAGAAGAAGAAGGCAGCTCAAGCTCAGATAGCCAATCAGAAGAGGGACAGATGCCCGAGGGTGACCACTAGAAACGCAGGGTGCCAGACTAGATCAGAAACCAAACATGAAGGGTGCCAAACGGAGATAAGAAGAGGGGGCAGCTTGTGGATATTTGTAACAATCTTGTTGACGATGTTGCTCCTTTTAACCGGAGCAACCCAAATTGAGGGGAGGGAACAAACAGAGGAAGAACAAAACCAGATAAGAAAATGTCTACTTGCAATGGGTAACTTAGCGGCAGTTCAGGGACAATTACCAATAAATAAGGAGGTACAGTTAACCTATTATAAGTCACAAGCCTACGATGATATAGTTGTGATTGGCTCAAACAATATTAAGATGCGTGGGGTGTCATTAGGTCCACAGTGTAGAGGTGAATGTACGGTGACAGCAAGAGTTTGGTGTAATACAGCACAATGCACTACTAAGTATAGGCACAGACTTGCTGTCACCATACCAATCTGTCAATAATCATGTGTGAAGTTTGTGGGTATGTAATCAAGTTACAAGGTATCATTCTCCCTTCACAGATAAGAGCAGACCAATGGCTGAAGGCTGGAGAACCCCCTATCCATACCCAATCAACGAGAGACCACCTCAGCAGCAGGAGCACCTGAACATCCAGTACCAGCCAATCTACAATCATCCCCAGACAGCATCAGCCAGCGGGCCATGTGGACCGCCACCCCCATATGTGCCTCCAGAAGACATTGCCCCGAGGGCCTCGATGACCCTTCACCAGCTGCCGCCATCACCATCTCTCCAGGCCCCAAACCCGTCCAGCTTAACCTCCAACTTGCTGCTTACTGTCGTCTGTGTAACACAGGCACCTCCTCTGCGGTGGCTTACCGCCATCTGATCACCAACGACCCCGGTTCAACTGTGAGACTGTACACTGAGACTGCACCCATCTTACATGACATGATAACCTCTCATGATATCCTTTCTACTGTCTTCCTTCATGCTGGAATCACAAGTAAATTAGTCAACACTGGAATAAGCACTGTGATTTACTTACTGATATGTCACTGAAATTGTATCTTATTGTCATGGTGAGTCATCTTTGTGTTTGACGGGACCTTATGGTCCCGAAGGAGGGAATGATCATTTCTCTAGGGGCACTGTGTGGGACCTTACAGTCCCAAAGGAGGGAATATGTAGTGTAAAAAGGAGCCTTATATTTAGTCGCTCAAAGTACTCAGTTCTATTCAGTTCTCTGTATCTGTGTGTGTGTGTATCTGTTTAGTTCTCTGTATTTCTCCCTGTGTGTTTGTAGTGGGTGTGTGTGTGTGTGTGTGTGGGTTGGGTATGTGAGCGCTTGAGCCGTGGATTTGTTATCTGATTTTTGGCCTACTGATGTGTTGATCTCTACTGTCTGCACAACACCTGCACTCCTCTCCAAGGTTGGGTAAAAGAGGAGTCAGACGTGCATATATTGTGTTATGTTTTGATCTTGCACAACACCTGTATTCCTTTCCAAAGTTGTTCCAAAGTTGTGTGAATGAGCATTCCCCTCCAAGTTGGGTAAATGAGAGGACAAGTGTGCATTTGTAGGCAGACAAAGACCCAAATGTTTTATCAGGTAAACAACACCTGCGTTTCCCAATGAGTGCGGGGTGGGATGAGTGAGAGATATGAGGTCATCTCAGCCTGAGCCTGCACTCTGTTGGCCGGCCTATGAAGATGCAGTTTGCTCTCAGACTTTTTACTACTGTATTATTTTACTGGAAAAATATTGTATACTGTATTACTGTACCGGGACATTATTTTACTGCACAATTATGGTATATCTTATATATTTTAACTGCACAAGCACCTATTGATGAGTGGATAATTTTAGCATATTATTTTAGCATGTCACACTATGATGAGCACATATATGCATGGAAAGAAGCACCAAGACACACATATTGAGTTATGAGAAGTAATAACACTGGGATTGAATGTTTGATGCACCTGAACCCCTTGTAATGATTGCTTTGATTTATGTTGTGGTTATGTTGTGGTGCTCTAAACCACTTGTAAAATTTTGAAACCTAAGAAAAGAGAAAAAGAAAATAGCATTGATGAATCGCAGAAGTCACTGGGTACCAACAAAAGAACAAATCCTGGAGACGAACAAAAAACAAATAAAACAAAGTGAAATGTATTATGTGCATAGCAGCAGAGTTTAATGGGAATTCTCCTTTTGAGTTTAAATATGAGACAGATGATTCTTGTTCACTTTTACAAGGTCCAATTGCCCACCATTTACACTGATCAGTCTCGAATGCTTGGTTGCCATTCAGCCCAGTAACCAGAAAAAAAATGTCAGCATTGTAAGTTTCTGCAAACCATAATTACCTTACATTTGCACATTTAAAATGTATCATATCAACATTTCTAAAGTGACATAGTATATGAGCTGACTTTGTCATCAGAAGGTCTGTGGTGGATGGGGTGACCTCTAGTTCATTGTAAATGCATTTAGCAAAGAATTGTTGTAGTCAAAGTGATATCTACATTCAGCACTTTCATAACAAAAAATAAGAAAATGAATTAAAAGCACATTACTGCGCAATCAAAGTCACTGAGATTTATTCTCCCACATCATGTTATTGTGCGGGGTCCAACCAGAGGACTTCATCCACATCACAGGCAATATTTTTCCTTGCCAGACAACACAGGAAAAACCCTTTAGTGTGCTGAACCCAGCCTTGACAAGACTCAACAGTTATAGCATCATAGGCCTGTTCTATTGCCTCTAATAAAGTTTCCCTAGTGTAGGGCTGTCAGTCATAGACCCTCCACCGCCACGCAGAGGAAAAACTCCTCTATTTGATTCAGGAAGGGGCTGTAAGGTAAAAGGAAAAGCACAAAAATTAGTGCTTCTTGTTGTTAGGAGAAAAGAGCAGTCCTTCCACACTCATTTGGTCGTCTTTCAATTCTACAAAGGGACAAATGTACTCACAAACGTAAAAATAGTATTGTAATGAACATTACAGTACTTACAGTACAGCATTCTGTATGTCAAATGTTGTACAACAAGAAACAATTTCCTGTTCTCTTCTCTGAATGTCCTGATGATGCTGACCACAGAGAATCTGCTCAAACTGGGTTGGACTCTTTGTCTGACTTTTATCCTCCCCAGTTGGTCTGATCACATCATTAGAAACATATGTGTTCAATTTTGAGTTGTTGTGTGTAAAAGATGACAGCTGTGTTGGAGCTGTGTTCACATTTTGCTGTCAGTGTTTACAATTTTGCAACACAAGGGTATCACGGTGTGAAATGTGTTTAGTGACTGAGAATGTTTTTAAGGTTTAGCAAAAAAAAAGCAGATGAGTTTTGCCAATTGAGTCTAATTACCTGAACAGTGTTTAAAATTTGGCCAAAAGAGTGTTTGATTGAAGATTTATGCCATAATTTCTTGACAAGAGTTTGTGAGTTTTAATAATGAGAGTTTCTGTTGCAGTTGTTCTCTGGTTGGGACAAACTGACAGCATGGCTGGCTGGTCTGCTGGATCCACCTGCTGCACCGTCCTGCATCCTCCAGGACACTCAGACCATACAGAAGCTCTGCAGATGTAGTCCTGTCAGTAGATCACCATGGTAACTGATGCTGCATGGCTAACCTGCTCCAGAGTAGTAACTTAAGAGGTTAAGCTAAAAACCTGTCAACAGCCCAAATACTGACCAATCAGATCTCGCCCATTGCAAACTGGGATAGGCTCCAGCCCCCTGCAACTCTAAATAGGATAAGCAGTTACGGATAATGAATGAATAAATGAGTGTTTATGTGTAGAGGGTTAGCTCTGGATCACTCACAGAGCTAAGGTTAACTTAGTTCAAAATTTTCCACCCAGTCTGTAGACCAATAAAGGCTAAACCAGTCTGCCCATGAGTATTATTATTTCAGTGCCTGAGACAGGCCAACATGTTTTCCTGACAGTTATTTATGTCACTTAGGCCTATATGTATATATTTCAAAAAACAAAACATTAGGAAATCAATTTCTTTTTTTTTTCAAAATTATGATGCCAAAAATGTTTCTCCATAACAGGAGTGATCAAAATAGAGCAGGCCCGTGCACAAATAGACCCCAGGTGGTGCTCAAGCACCTGCGCTTTTGCCCTCTGTGAAGATAAGTGCCCTTTTGGCAGGACGTGTTTTTTTCTGTTTCTTTGAATAATTTTAAATTTTAGTTTTTAAATTTGGCCCATGGCATCAATTCTTGATTAACAGTGTGTTGTTTGTCTGACAGCTGCATTTGACTCATGCCCCTGCTCCTCTCTCTACAACTTATTCATGGCAGCGGCATGTAAACCAAGCGCCCTGCAGAGCAGCATCAATGTCTCCCTGACCTGCCTTCATGGACAGGCAAGTAATGATAAGGTTTGCCCTTAGCCTTAGTATTGTTTGTCACTGTAGTGAAATTAAACCACTATTAAAACATCTCAATACAGCCAGTCTAATTTAGGCAATAACCCACAATTAAGTTTAACAAGTAGTCTAATAGTAAAATCATAGCGTCTCCCTCCAACTGTCTGACTGATGTGGGTTCACCAGCTGCCCATTGTGAGTGCAGACAAACCCTAAATTGCTTTCCTTCCATGTGTCTCTTTAAAGCAAAACTCTATTTGAAATGAAGTTTACAACCCCCACATTGCATCGTTGATAATTAATTTAAACAAAAATGACATGCAGTTTGGGGCTGCACTGTGTAAAGGGCGCAGAGGAGAAGAGGAGGAGTGCAGGGCTGCACGTTTCTGTTCCCTGGGTTTCTTAAACAATATTTAAAGCTTATTTAGAAGATAATTCTAAGAATTAGTGTGTGACTATTTAATAAAAAAAAGGGGGAGAAGAGAATGAGGAGAGGGGGAAAACAAATTGAGAAAAGGGGAGCAAAGGAAAGGAATGGAGAATAAAGAGAGGAGAGGAGAGGAGAGGAGAGGAGAGGAGAGGAGAATGCACTTAGCCTGATTGTTGTGACTGAACACAGGCCTACTTTGTAGTTTAGAGGACAGATTGGTTGGTTTGTTATTTTATTACTCAGAAAACAGTATTTTTCAATTTTGTGTGAAGATTTTTTAATCGTGATGGTTATTTATTTTATAGATCACTTACATGTGTACAGTGTGGCATTGTTTTCTTTGTTGTTGCCTGTTATAGATAAATGATAAATGTAGAAAGTGAATGTGTATGTGTAGCAGCTGCTGGGTGCATATAGTATAGACATTTAGACACCACATATGTAAGCTAGACAAACATTTACCTGCTCATTACTGTGCACAAATGTACAGTGTGTTCTTAGGCCTCTGGTGCTGGCAGATAGAACCCTTCTGGCGGGTTGCACTGTGCATGCGCAGTGTGCACATAGTTTTGTTTTGCAACAGCACTTTTACATTAGCAAAAAAAAATAAGGGATGCCTTTTTTTTCCCCACTTGAGTACTTGCCCTGCGAATGTGCACAGCGCTGATATAGAGATGGTATGGAAACATATTAGCTCCAATACTAGTAACAACTGAGTGAGTTAATCTGCCAGTAACAACTAGACTGAGAGTCTCCAGCCAGGCTAGCAGCTTTGTGAGGCTGTACTT
This sequence comes from Cephalopholis sonnerati, assembly GCA_019142605.1. Lineage (NCBI taxonomy): Eukaryota > Metazoa > Chordata > Actinopteri > Perciformes > Serranidae > Cephalopholis > Cephalopholis sonnerati. Next base: position 4,922,255 of record JAGQAX010000023.1, on the reverse strand, counting down.
TAGATTTATAGATTTATATAAATACCTAGATACCAGAGGCCAAGATGGCACCTGTTCATTCCAACTAAGTTGCTCACCTGATGCATGCACCAAAAAGTTTTTAGGTTTCAGAATTACCGAATATTCACAGTAGTGTTTCTTCAGCTGGCTCCGTCCACAAATTTCCATTCAGCTCATAGACTCAACATTGTGATGATGTCATGGATTTTTATATTGTTTTTCTCAGCTCCAGGAAAGTTTTACAAATATAAAACCAACATGGATCAAAAATTCATACTAGAAAGAATCATAACTGACCTTTTTTGCAGTTTGAGATGTCCTGTCAACAGTTTTACAGATGTCTTTTTTATAATGGTGGCCTATGGAGAAAATGCTTTTTGGGTCACAGGGGATTTTCTCACTGCAATCCCGCCTGTGGCCGCTGGGAAAAAACCTGGCTGCGAGGCTGAGCTGCTTTTCTGGGGGCCTGAGCTGTACTTAGTGCTTTAAGGTGAATGCTCATGTCAGCATACAAGCATGCATGCAATCACAATGCTAACATGCTGATGTTAACAGGTATAATGTTTACCATCTTCACCATCTTAGTTTAGCATGTTAGCATGCTAACATTTGCTCATAAGCAGTAAGTACACCTGAGGCTAATGGGAATCACTTTTGCAGGTAAAATCTGGATTTGATGTTATTTATTCGCAGATCATCCTGAGGGAACATAAATGTCAGCGCCAAATGTCACTGTAATCCATCAAATAATTGAGACAGAATCACAAATGTTGACCTCATCCTTTCATATATGTGCATATATACAGTACATATGTATCTATAAGGTTACAGCTAATAATAATGAAAAAATATATACGCTGGTGAGAAAAGGTTTGAATTGTGTGAATATGTGTGTAAAAATGTCATAATTTGCATTGCGTAGGACATGATAGGAACAGGTTTTTTTCTGTGACTTCAAATTTATTGATATGCTTAGGAGAATAATTTCTTTAAATACATATTCAACTGCTCAACATGCATGTGTTGTGCCATAAAAATACTTTCATATCAAACTATAAGTATGAAAAATATGAGAGGTAGCCACAGAATGAGTTAAACAGTAGTGAAAAAAGGACTGAGATCCTTTATTTAAGTAAAGCTATCAGTACCACAATGGAAAAATACTGCATTCAGAAGTTTATGCAAGTCAAGAGGATTTTAAAGTCGAATAAATGTAGTAAAATAAGTCTTCATGGATGTTCTGACATTGTTATATTATTGTTGTATTAAATTATGACTTACGTGTTCAACTGTAAATATCTCATTTCTCCACATACTGCTGGTGTCAAACCCTTCAAGGAAAAATTCAACATTTTTGAGAAACTCACCATTGCTTAACTTTTAATCAAGCCAGATTAGCCCCCCCACCACCCCCCTCTTTATGTTAAGCTAGGCTAAACATGTCCTAAACGTAGACTCTTTTCTAAAAAAAAATAGCTCAATATCTTGGAAAATACAGTTATTTACATTTTTTCAGTGAATGAGATGTTCAGATTGATATCCGTGCCATGTCTGTGTGTCAAGTACAGAGCTGGAGTCAGGATTTGGTTAGCTAGCTTAGCATAAAGACTGGAAGCAGCTAGCCTAGCTCTGTCCAAAGTTCAGAAACACACCTACTAACACCGCTTAAGCTAATTTAGTAACATGTTGTGTGTTGCTTGTCTAATTCACAGAAAAACAGTAATGTTAAAGTTGCTTGCTAGAACTATTTCTTGTTGAACAATAGCCAGGTGCAGTGACTGTATGCAGCTTCTCAAGTCTTGTCAGTAAGGTTTCCAAGTTTTGGTACCATTGTGGCTTTACAGCGCAAAACTTGTGCTCCCCAGCCAACTTCTGAGACAATTCACAGAAGTAGCCAACTGGCAGATGGATAAACTGTTCTTCATCAAGAAATAGTTCCAGCACGTAACTTAATCCCTAAAACCACAAAGTGCCATCTTTGCATTTTTCTATTCTGTTTTCTGTACAAGTTAAACAAGCTAGATACATCATGTTAATCAATAACCTTTAGAGGTTTTCATTGGTGTATTTTTGAATTTTGGACAGAGCCAGGCTAGCTGTTTGCCCCCGCTTCCAGTCTTTATGCTAAGCTAGGCTAACCACATCTCTACTTTAGCTTTGTCCATAACAAAAAGACCAATGGTTTCTCATCTCAGCTAATGGACTTGAACATCTACACATGATGCGCTAGGTATCCACCTGTGTCTGGTGGGATGCTGTGTTACATCCATTGTGTCTTTTCAAAATACACGTTCATTTTCACAGAAAATGTACAGTTTCTGCTTGTTAGATGCACATGGTTTTTACAAAATAAACTTTTCTTGTGCAACAAAAGAAAATGGTTAGGTTTAGGCAGTTAAAGGGCGTGGTTAGGTTTAGGCAATAAAAGGGCGTGGTTAGGTTTAGGCAATAAAAGGGCGTGGTTAGGTTTAGGCAATAAAAGGGCATGGTTAGGTTTAGGCAGTTAAAGGGCGTGGTTAGGTTTAGGCAATAAAAGGGCGTGTTTAGGTTTAGGCAATAAAAGGGCGTGGTTAGGTTTAGGCAATAAAATGGCGTGGTTAGGTTTAGGCAATGAAGGGGCGTGGTTAGGTTTAGGCAACAAAAGCATATGGTTAGGTTTAGACAAAAACATCATGGCTTGGCTCAACATTCACACAGTAAGCAAAAAGCGAACTCCCGGGTGAAAGTCCTACAGGGACTTTCCAGCTTTTTATATTACGTCGTTACTGGTGGCGTTACAAACTGCTGCCAGCGGATGCATTTCATAATGCCACAAAAGATGCCTTTGTGCATTGATATCTTATGCAGACATCCACTAACATAGCAGCGGCATTTGACAGCTTCGGTTAGTGGCTGCTGCGTAAACAACTGCCACCACGCAGTGCATGTTATAATGCTGTGAAAGGTGCTTTTGTGTGTCGGTATCTAACGCCCAGACCACTGAGAAAGCGGCGGAATTTGACAAGTTCGGAATGACCGGTTAAGACTGAAAAGACACAAGACTGATATCCATCCTTTCGTGTAACTCTCTGAAAGATTTCATCAGTAAGAGTTTGAACTATTTTGCAAAGGCACAGTCATGCTATACATTCCCAGCTAACTCTCGGATAGCAAGCAAATCAGAGTATTTACAAAAATGTTGAAGATTCCTACAAAAGGAGGAAAATGACGTCAAAGAAAACACAGACTCGTCACTTGTCTTTACTTAAAATACAACAAATGAGGAAGGTTTGTTCATGTTCCCCCTTGTGGAGGTCCAAGGCATTACCAATCAAGCCATGATAAAGCAATCACTACAAATCAAGCACAGAGAAAGATTAATGTACAGAGATAAAGATTTGCATCACTGAGTGCATATTAAAATAAAATCTTTGAAGCCTACACATTTCTATTATCACACTGCCTAGTTTAATCTCTAGCAGTGCATCTTAGTTATATTTTGCATGTAACAATGTTAGTCTTTAAAGTAACAAGTTATTACAGGTTAATGTAGTGGAGTAAAAAGGATAATATTTCCTCTGAAATGTAAAAGTATAAGGTCTCACAAAATGGATTTACTCACATAACGTAAAGTACTTAAAAACTAGTATACTAAATGTACTTAGTTACTGTTTATATCTTGGCTTAACTAACCCAAACCCGCATTACTCCCTCAGAACACAACCATTTCAACCTCTTATTGTGTTAATCTTACAGTTGTTAAAATATAGTCTTATTTTCAATGCCACTGTATACTGACGTACAAACTGCTCTACATGTCATTTGTCAAATGGTTCAGCTTTGGAGAAACATCATCCAACCGACAGAGAAAGGCTTATCTCACATGACACTGTATGATAGTTTCTGGACATCGAGATGTGCGACAAGAACACGTGTTTTTCACTGAAGTCGATGCTACTTTACAGGAGATGGGAGCTTATCTATTATTGCCAAAGACAACTAAAGTGCATGCTGCTTTATATTCACTAACTCAATGGCTTGTACAGTAAGTCATAAAACATACATTAATATAACATTTAACCCTATAATACTTACAGGGTTTGCAGCACAATGTGATAGCATTTTATCCACTTGTATACAACGTATACAATCATCACATCTTTTTTTTTTTCAAACAAAGTGCCATAAGTAACCAAAAAACATCCAGTATTTCAAATCAGTGTCACATTCAACCACTGCTTATATCACCTTTGACTTTTGTTTGTGTGCTATGGGGCTATGAAAAGACAAACATTTAACCATATATTAGTTTTCAACTTAAGCTTGGGTTGCAAAATAAAAACTCTAGAAATTTGCTGCTTTTTTTGGAATTTTTTGTAAACTAATTGACAAACATGGAAGTTTAGCAGACATGAAATTTGGCACTTCTTTGAGCTTCCCTCAAGCACACAATGCATCCATATCCAGTGAAGAAATATAATGCATAAAATCCAGTGTATCTACTGAGCATATTGTATATTTGTGCACTATATTTTCTATATATAGCAGTAAGCACAGGCATCCAGCACTCTGGATATATGGAAACACATATGAGACTTGATGGCTGAAGATACTTTCCCTGATTAATGGGATTTGGGGGCGCTACCGGGCTCTATAAGCAATCTGCAAATTTTTTGAACCCTTTTTCTCTAATCTTATTTTTCTCATAATCAAATACATCCTCTGTGTTAGTATCCCTGACTTGTACATGCTGGTGATGTGTGCCCATGCTAACTGTATGGTAGCAAAAATGGTACTATGTTAGACAGCAGTGCCCACTTTGCTAATGGCTTTGTTAATCATAAATAAATCATTTATAAATGCTTCATAAATGGGTAATAAACCATTTGTTTGAATGACTTTTGGATTATTAGGTTGTGAAAAATCCCTTAGACACTGTACTCCCAAGGAAATGTAAGTATTAATTGTTTGTTAAAATGCCTAAAAACCATGTTCGTGAGGATGTCTATTGACCACGTGCATTCTGACTTGACTGTGAAAGCAGTGGGAGCGGTAGCTTTAATGTTACTGTATAGTTTTCAAAACCTGGATGGTCTGGCTTTGACACAATTTGCTGCTGTTCGTTTCCCATTTCCAGTTTCCAAATTTCTATCGACAAGGTTCCCTTTCCTTGACAAACTTTAACCCAAACCTCAACATTTTCACACCAACCAAGTAGTTTTTAAATGTAACCAAACCTCAACCACAGTGGTGGCAGATAAGGAAACATGATAAAACTAATGCAATTCTAAGCAGAGAAGAGCGCCACCGCCTTCAAATGGAAAGGTAAAACACATTAGCATACCTCAAATCTACAAGTATTAAAGAAAAACAACCAAAGCCCAGAGAAGTGTGTTCCTTTGTGTTTCTCTAATGCCCTTACCTTCTGAAATGCCATTAAGTTGCTAATAAATTTAGTCTGATACTTTGTAGTCCCAAGATGTATGGACAGCTTGTCCTTATCCCTGGGTTGTCAAATACTGACACTTGGTCACACATCTCAATGTGACATTGTGAGCAACTGACGTAGTATAGAGAGCAAGGAAGTCGACATAGTTCAAACAAAACCGGTCTCTCAACTCGGAGACCGCAGTTTGTGTCCCATTCGAAGTAAAAGTCAATGTTGTTTTAATGTAACGTTACGTTGCTTAAGTTACCAACGTCCCAAGTGAAGATTTATGGATGACTTATTTACGTCATGTTTGGGTACATAAGAAACATACTTATTTTAACCCAAAACACGATCTTTGCTCAAAACCTAACCAAGAAGTTTTGTCACCTATATCTAACTATGACTGCGTCACATAGAGACGCTAAAGGGTAGCTGTCAGGCCCCAAGGCGCATTACAAAGAGTCACTATTTGACAACTTGTGAATGAGAATGGGTTGGTGTTGAAGAGCTATTTCAAAAATATATTTTGCTGGAAGATGATACTCTGTACATCAAATGGATTTTTCACAATCTTGCAACCCAAATGACCTTTAAAGCATGAATAAATTATTTTTCACATGAATAAAGCCATTAGTTACAATGTGTAAATCCTCTACAAAGTATCACTATAAAAAAGGAACGGTATTAAAAAGGGTTAATCCAAGACCTCTGTTGGGCTTTGTGTTTAACTGTCATGCAAAATAAAAGGAATTATCTTATTAACAGCTGATTTACTGATCTATATTAACAAATGATTTATTAACAAGCATCCTTTATGTGAAAGTAGTACTGAAAGGGATTAATCCAAGAACTCTGTATGTCTATGTGTTTAACAGTCAAATAAAACCACACTGCACTTATGCAAGTCCAATTTCAAACTCAAAATACAAAGTCATCAAAATTTGGGGGCTAAACAGAAGTGCATCAGGCAGAGTACAACTAATCCAGTCACTACTATACTGAATGAAACTGTAAAGCCTTGGTTTGAATGGAGGGATGCATGATAATATCTGCATGTCATCAGTATTGGCTGATATGGGCTTTAAAATTAAATATCGCAATTGGTCAACATACTGACAATATCACTTCAGGATAAGAGTATGTATTCATAATACGATGTTAATTCCATTACAGAAGAGGCTTGATGATCACTACAGTTACCTAGGTGGGGAAAAAACTGATATATCGATATTGGTATTGCTTAGCAGTCAAAAGAGTTGTTACATATCAGCATATCAGATATCGGCAAAAAAATCAATATTGTGCATCTCTATGAATGATGTTGAATAATGTCTTCTTTTTGTGTGTCATATGTTTAAGTGTTTTTGTTCACATTTAGGGTGTTGATCACTGAAATTATATAACCACATTTGTTGGATTAATCTCAATCTGCAGAACTCAGTGGCAGAAACTTCTTATTAATGTGTGAAGCACTTCAAGTTAAAGACCTTAGAAGTTTGAAGGAGTATCTTTACCTTTGGCTATGGTTTTAGTGGGAATTATGAACATCTGTGAGCTTGTGCATTGATGATTTGTAGATGTAATGAACGATTTGGATCATTGACAAGGTAAAGAGACACAGAAAGGAAACTCACAGCTTCTGCCAGATTCACTTACATGCCAATGCCAAATTGTTTGGAATGTCACAATGCTCTTGATAAGCCATAATAAAAGCATCCCAAAGATGCTTTCTTACAGATGAGATGATGACTGAGAGAATTTTATCAGTATTGGAACTTTGCAAACTTCCATTTCTGTGTGCATACAGTAGCCAAACAAATTGGAGTATTAAAGTTCAAATATGACAAAACTCAGGATGGCAGGCACAAATGTATTGGAATTGACCAGGTTGAGGTTGCCATGACCCAAGCAATTTGAGGGGGTAAAAAGAAGTATGTTGGTACACGAAAAACTTCAAGATTTACAAGTCAAAGCTGAATTTTAAGGCCTTGGTTTACTTTAAAGAAAGTACTTGTCTTTGAAATATAATCACAATTAATTATACAATTGACATCCAGTCTTTGTAGACACAAAACAGACACAAAATTATTAAAAAGAGGTGCTACAACGGCAAGCTTTTTCCCTCACCTTCAAATGTGGCCATTGATAACAGATATAAATGCTCTTCTCATACAACTATTTCCTTCAAAGCAAACAGAGGCCTATGGACAGATGGAAGTTTTACAAGGGATTGTTGATTTGTAAATAGGAAAAAAAGAAGAGAAAAGAATGTCTCCCTTAATAAATTACAAAAAAAATGGCCAGAAATCTCAAAGTCCTGAACCATATACCAGAGTTGTGGATATACAGCAGATCTCTAATGTCTTTTGCCTGCTGTGAAGCTCATAATATCAGGATTCAGGAAAGCAGAGGATGCTGAAATGGTACTAAAAGTGAAGTGGCAGCAGGGCGCAATGAGTGAACATTGAAAATAGAAAGTTTTATTTTTTTTTAAAAGTGAGGTGATCATTGATGACAGGTTTTGCAGAGATAAATTCACGACTGGCCACTCTTTGTTTCCTCTAAATGAGGCTATCATAAGCGTTTTGGCCATTCAAGTGTTAACATTAAGTCTTCATTCTGGCATCTCACAAGCTCCAGTTGCTTTCCAGCACAACGTACAGTATTTACATGTGTTACATATTATAATGACAAGACAACAAAAAATAAGTTAATGAGTATATTTATCATAATCTGTTTAAGGATATCCTTACTTGCTGTTATAGGGTTAGGGTTATGTGAAACTTAACAGAGGGTGTATTTGATTGTGAGGAAACTAGCTTGTACAGAGTATGTTTCAAAGATCACTCAGCTGGTTAGAGTTTACTGTATTAACTGGTTGTGTGTTTGTGTCTGGGGATGGAGAAGGGCTGCATATGTACACTTCTTCAACACTGGATAAAGGCTTTTAAAATATTTATCTTCTAGACATCATCTTCAAACAGAAGGCAGTAAAGCACATGGGTTACAATGATTGTTGTTGTTTTTTGTTGTTGTTGTTTTCTTGAAATCACAAGAAAACTATTAAAATGAGCAAGCATTGTTTTTTCGTGATTACAAAAGTATCAAAACTGATACCAAACTGACTTCTCATGATTATTTAGACAAAAATGGGGAAACTCTTATGTGGCAATTCAGCAATGATTAGCACCTCTGAGTCTGAGGTCATGGTGCACTATCGCAAAATACCACAAAAAGATTGTTGACTCCAAGTTAGGAGTGAGAAGCTGCCAACAAGAAACCTGAGAGCAAGCATCTTGAGGTGGAAGAAGCAGGATCGACAGGCTTTTGTCTACTGTCATGATGATCATTGGTCCCTTTGGGTTGAGAAAGAGTAACTGCCCCAGGTCAAGAAATTCAAGTATCTTGGTTTCTTGGTTATCAATAGACAAATCGACACAGCATCAATGTAATGTACACATATACTGGACTGTCATGGTTGAGCTTATAATTTACCAGTTGGTCTATTTCTGAACCCTCAACAATTGCAATGATGCAAGCAGCCTAGATGAATTTTCTTCACCCTTAAATAAAGGTGACAAACTCAGAAATGTGGAAGGAACTTGAAGTAGGACCACTGCTCCTTCACTACTAAAGGAGCCAGTTGAGATGGTTCAGGCATTTGATCAGGATGCCCCCCCAGACACATTCCTTTAGAGGTTTTCTGGGCATATCCAACTGAGAGGAGACTCAAGGGCAGACAAAGTACGTGCTGATGGGAATGCATATGCCATCAAATCTGGCAATGCCCTCGGATCCCACAGGACTAGCTGGGGGGCACTGCTAATGAAAGGTATATATGAGCTACCTTGCATGGCCTGCTGCCACTGCGACCAGGATGGATAGATGGAAATGATCTTGCTTCCACCAAGCAGTCCAATTCAGTTCATTTCAGTTCAGTTTGGTACTCATTAGAATGGTTATTTTTACATTTCCATTGTCAAAAGTTGTGGATGGTACCAATAGAACAGCTCAATTTCGTCCCGTTTTTTCATTACCCCTCGGCTGAGGTACATGACACAATACTAAAAGGTGCTAGAAACACTGCAGTCCATTGATTGGTCAAGAGAACATTGTTGCTCTTGCATTACAAGGACTCTGCATAAACCTGCTATTTTTAAAATATGCCATTGACTGTGAGACTTAATCGAAGGTTCTTTTTTGTTCTGAAATTGTCTGTGTGCAACCCCAATCCATGGATGATCAATGCTTTAAGTACAGCAAGACCTGGATGGAGCAGTGCAGCAGCTATTAACCTACCATTTGGTAACAACCCCGCCTACATAAAAGAGTACCGTCTGTGGTGGACACACGAAAATGATCTAGGGTTCAGGTAAATGTCCATATGGGTTATGTACTAAGGGGGGTAATGCAGCTTAGGACTTGAGGCTGAAGACTAAAGCAGTCAGCTGTCCTCAGCCCCAGACCTAAAGGGCTCAAAAAAGCCTCCTGATTCCCGTGTGGCAAGAAGTTTGTAATAATTTGCAACTTTTTGGGGGAAAACAAGATTATGAGCTTCCATAACAAAATATCAGCTGACATGATAACATGGGTCGCTCATTATTTCTGCTGATATTGTGGAGCTCGCAAATAAAATTGTGCTTAATCAGACTGCCACGCACCAAAACTGGGGTCATGTTGTAGTCCAGTATAGGAATACTACAATAAATGCACAGTTTAAGTCTGAATCATGAAAGCACAGTTTGGGTTATATTATGCTTAAAAAAAAAAAAAAAGTTTCTTTGATCACGATAAAACAGATTTTCATAAATAGATTACAAAAATATTCTGTGATCACGAAAAACAAATGGTAAAAATAATTACACCCATGGCCTTCCAATCTTTTACATCCTCACTTCACTACTGGCAGCAAATGATAGGGCATCAGTTTAGATGAGTGGTGACTTTCTTTGGTTACAAACAATAGCATAAAAAGGTAGTTGTCCTCCTATTTTGTTATGCTCCCTGGAATATGTTAACTATTATGGCCACTCTAATAGGTCCTCCCTAAACTATTAATAATTTTAAAAAGGATGTCTGGTTACTTATTTATTTCCCTTTTGTAAAAGCTTTTAAGGATTTGACTCATCATTTAACTTACTTCAGAAAAAAAGGCCCAGTCATCTTCACAACTATAAAATTGCATACCAGAAGAAGAAGGGGGTGAAAGTCAAGATTAAAGGTGATCAAGGCAACGGGAAGGTAAAATAGTACTATACAAACTGAGATGTTTTTCTAACAAGATATCTCTGTCTGGCTCAGATTGATGGTCCTGTGTCAAACCCTCTAAATGGGCATTTAAAGGGAGATTTAGAGAGTGTAAAGAGTGTGCTATGGATACTTAAATGATATAATTTCAATTAATCACACAAGAAAACATTTAAAATTGTAAAACGTTTTTTTGGTCTGCTATGATGCCTCTAATAGAGGTCAAATATGTGGATGATAGTGGACTAGATGTAGGTGGAGGCCAAAGAATGTGAAGCAGACTGTCGTTTCCACCACCATCTTCATTATTTTCTATATGGCGACACATCAGTGTTTGGTATTGTGCTTATACCATGGCCAGTTACCACAGAAGTCTGCAGCAATGCTATAGCTTTGTAAGGCTGTACTTTAAGGAGTAGTCTGTAGGATTTAGTGGCATCTAGTGGCGAGGTTGCAGACTGCAGCCAATTGAAACTTCTCCCATGTACCAAACATGTTTGAGAACTATGGCTGCCAACGCAAAAAAGCAAATGGCCCTAACATTTTGGACTACTGTAGAAACAACATGGTGGACTCTGTGGAAAAGAACACACTCCCGTGATTGTTAGTTCCAGGACATTTTACACTAATGATAACATAGCTATGAATATCATGTTCCATTTCTGCTAATATATTCCCCTAAATCCTACATACTGGACCTTTAAGCACAGCAATGCTTTGTCAGGATGCTAACGTGCTAACAATAGCAGCTAACATGACTATCAGTGTGTCTCAAATCACATACTTCTGTACTAAACACTTAATATTTTCAGTGCACAAGTGCGCAAAGTGCGTTCACACTGCATAATACAGGAAATTGCAGTGTACTACTCGTGTAAGCTGCATCAGAAACTTTTGACATGAGCCTGTTAGGTATACATGTTTTTTGCACTTAGTACCAATACTGTTGTCGAATAGAAGCTGTCAGTAATGTTTGTTGGGTCTGTAACGATTTGACCGCAAACAACAATGTGAGTGCGGCTTGCTAACTTTGTAGCAAATTTTATCAGCATTTTAATCAGCACTGATGTTGTGGCATAAGCTTGGTTTATGTGTGGGTGGAGAAAGCTGTCAAATGTAGGCAATAATGCTCCACCATCCATTTGTAATTTGCTGTTTAAAAAGAAGATGAAGAAAAAGAGAAGACGATTAAAAAAAGACATTGTCACTTCTGGTAAGTGCAAAACGGCAATGCGTGATTTCACACTGCCCTGTTGAAACTAGTGCACCACGCAAGAAGGATGTAGTTCACATAGTGTACTACAGTGAATTGAATCGCAGCTATGCCTGAATCGTGGGTCGTGGTTACACTGCTGTTGTGGTCCTGCCTGATGCCGACTACTACTGCTATTATTATTAGTCATACTTCTGCTATTGTACACATATGATTATTATTGTCACATACATATACTGTCATACTAATATTTACTTATGACATATATGCTACCAAAATACTAATACTATATATCATTATCATGTTACTAAAATCAATGTTATCATAGCTATTATCATTACTGTTTGCCCTGCATCTCTCTCTGCCTCTCCCTCTCGTTTTGTATCACTTTGTTATATGGATTACTGTAAATTTATTATGTTGATTTGTTCTGTACACACGACATCTATTGCACGTCTGTCCGTTCCTCCTCAGTTGCTCTGCCTGAGATTTCTACCATTTTTTTCCTTGTTAAATGGTGTTTTTGGGGGAGATTTTTCCTTATTCGCTGTGGGGGTCCAAAGGACAGAGGGATGTTGTATGCTGTAAAGCCCTCTGAGGCAAATTGTGACTTGTGATATTGAGCTTTATTAATAAAATTGAATTGAATGGAATTAAACTGAATTGAACTGAACTGAATTAAATTGAACTGAATTAAATTGAATTGAAGTTAAATGGAAGTATGCAATTTGAGACACACTCTATGTTTAGCAGGTCAAATGTTTCTTGTGTCTGCCATCATATTTTAGCATGTTACACTAAAATAGCATTTGCTAATAAATAAAATTAGAGCTGAGGCTGATGGGCAGGTATTTAGTCATAAACCAAAGTAGTAGACAAATAGAAATATTGACCAGATAATAGCGCTAGATGAAAATGAAGAAGATCACCTACGTTATTATAGTTTATCCTGAGGGGAACATGAATGTCTGAACCAAATGTTGGATCAAACTGTAGGCTGATTTGTGTTATAGATGTGATGTTTCACTGCATAAGTAAAACCTTAACCTACTGGTGGCATTATGAAAAGTCAGGGGATTACCAAAGTCATTAGGATTCATCCTCTTGGGACCATGAACATTTGTATCATATTTCATGACAATCCATCCAGTTGTCAAGACATTTCAGTTGGACAAAAGTGGTGGGCCAACATACTGACTGACATCCCAATAGCCATGCAGTTAGCATTTTAATGGACATGTGCCTGTTGTGCATAAATTGGTACAGTCCTTGGCCATGGTATAATCCACAGTATTCCGTTCATATCTGCACAGTAAACTAGAGATTAGTTTGCTCTAACATGGCCAAACCTGACCAACACTGGTCTTGTATATTCACAGGGAACACTATTTTTCGAAAGGCGTTTACTGGCTAATATTAGTGATGGTTAAAACATATCAGTATATTTGTGTTAAATCTAACACAGTTATATTCATTCTACTCCTCCCTGCATTAGCTGAAGTCAGTAGCAAACTGCACAGTAGTCTGTTAAACATTTTCAAGCATTAGCATTTTGTTTGGCATTATGCTAGCAATCTACAAAAGTAAGCCTAGATTTCACTTTCAGCTTCAGAAGTTAATAATTTCTGCTAAAATTTTATTGCAGCATTTAAGTGAAAATATTAAATTAGTAACGTATATATACAGTAAAAGAGTTGAAACAATAAAAAGAGAAAAGCTAAGACATAAGCATGACCATAACAAAGGATAAATTGTCAGCCATTTTGTGACTGAGCATGTTCATTTCAGTAGTAGGCTTTGTTGGTTGTTTCTGCAGAGATGTGATGTTCCTATGGTAATACTGGTTAATAGATGGGATCTGTAAAATATCCCTATTTGATCCTGAACTATTCCTTTTCTTTTCTAACGTAGACACAACCTGTCTGTGTAGTTTTAATAAAGTGCCTTCAGAGTTGTGCAGATTTAGTAACCCAACTCAGCTTGTGTACATATTTAGAAGGTTCATATTTACAGAAAGAACAGAGGCAAAAGGTTTGAGATGCCCTAAGGGTACTTAATTTTTTTCTTAAAAGAATAGCATTTGCATGTTGACTGTTTTTAGGTTTTAGGTTACATCACTGCTACCGGTGTGAGAAAGCCTCTCCAAGCTCAGTCACTCCTATTACACCTCTCCATGTCATACAACATACAGAGGGTGGACATAATAACCAAAACACCTGTAATACTTTTCATGAAAGTTAAATCAAAGATAAGCTAATAAGGTGATGATTCAACTCTGGTCACTTTTGAGGCTATAGTTTGTAGTTTTGTTGCTTTGGACTGTATTTAGGTCCAGTCACATCAGCATAAATAAGAACAAATGCTTTGGACCAAAAACTGTCTTTTAATGGAAAGACTCTGGATTTTCTTGCTTACTTATGAACTTTGGGTTTGGGTCCATTTTGGATCCAGTCCAAACATTTTGACCCATGAAGCATTTTTCCATTATTTAGTCTCACCTCTTTCTTATATTGGGGGCACTTAAGTACACCTCAAAACTATGGCCTTAAGATTGGTACTTAGAAGTGACTGTAGCGTTGTATCACCACATCTCTGACACTAATTGGATTTTATCATAAGCATTACAAATATATTTGTAACAGACCTACTGAAGCTGATTACATTACGTATTCAAAATCGTATGTCCACCCCCTGTAATTGTTTGTGTTAAATCTAACATACTGTACTCTTAAAAGTTGATTTGTTTTGTAGAAACTATATTTTGTTTGCTTGGTTCCTATCCCTCAGTACAGAGGATTATGTTTTTCTGTTAAGTGTAATTGAGTTGTGTCCATTCCTTGTTGTCTAGACCCTTGTCTTCATTCCGTTCTGGCTCCTTCATCTTCTACTCCTTTCCATCCACCTTCTGATACTACACGACGTCTGACTCCACCACGCATTGCTCGGTGTACTCCTTCACCAGCTCCACGCTCAAGGTGTGGTGGCAGAATTCAGCCATGGGCTTCCAGAGTGGTGGGTCCAGGAACATCTGGCACATCACGTGACCCTTCAGGGTGGCAGTGTGGCGCTGCAGGTGGCACAAGAACTGCTGCTGGGCCAGGTCCAGGTCTTTACCGAACATGTCAATGTTCAGGTAATACCTGGGTAAACAAAAGTGTACCAATTAAATCTTTTTCTTATTTTGAGAATGAATAACTTGCACTCTTACATCTTATGAGCATCCTGAGGCCACTGTATGTAGTATCTAATAAATACTACAACTCTGGTGCCCCCCAATGGCACTATCAAAAAATGCTATGGTAGACAGCAGTCTATGCCTCTACATTGTTGTACATTTTCTTGTGGACAATAGTTGTCCCTAACTGTACCAACCAATGCATTAATTAAAAATAAATAAATAAATAAATAAAGGACAGTTACCAGTCTTCTCCAATGGGCACCCTGAAAGGGAAGGTACAGAGGCTGGCCACCGTAGGGTTGGACACATCATCCACCATCCAGTCAATGTCCTTCTTCAGCAGGATGGCCATGTTACTGGGCAAAGGCTTGAATGGCTGCCAGTCTTGAATGATGGTTGCATTAGGAAGGACCCCCTGCATCAGGTCAGTGGTCAGATACAGCCGGTGGATAGCTGTATGGTCGAGACGTACCGGAGGAGAGTTGGAGGTGGACAAAGAAGATTGAATGTCTCCACCCAGACCAAGCTCTGACAGACGGAGCTTGAGGTCTTCAGCTCTGAAGCGCACCAGCAGAATACCCTGTAGAGAAGAAAGCCAATGTATGAGCTGACAAAGACCTATAAAAAGACCAACACAGAAAGTCTGCTTTTGTTTCTAGTACCTGCTTGGTTATGAGGCGATACTTCTGGAAATCCTTGGGTCCAAGCTGATCATCACGGGTCAAGCGGCTTACTTTGACTTCTGGGTACTTGGATTTCACCAGCTCAGAGCAAAAGCGCAGTAGAACTCCTGCTACACCCTTGCCCCTTTCTTGAGGGGCGACACGAAGACCTTCCACCAGCATAGTCTCCCCATTATCAATCACACACACCGACTCCAGAGCAATCTGTTGAATATCACAGAGGAAGAAGGAAAAGGAATGACAAATGATCACATTGATATGTCCTTTGTAGAATTTTACACCATTCCCAGAGCTGAGGCAGAGCAGCATGACCTGTTTTAGAGATTTGCGAAACAGGGGCTTATTCATCAGAGCATAAAGCACAAGCCTTTTTTTGCTATTTATCCCTGTATCAGTCAAGGTGGCAGTGGACTACGCAATGTACCAGAAGGACCACATTACCAGCAAAAAAATGGATGATGTGGGTCTTCTGGGGCCATGAGATTGAGAGTGCCAGAGCGCATTGGGACATTCCAATGTTCATCTTTCATCATGACATTTGGATGATGATCAATCGAATCACATTGCAGATTCAAGCTGTGCAAATTATTGTTCTTTCATAGATTGGCTGGGCTCACCCTTGGAGGCTGGGTGAGCAGCAGACACCCAAAAGGAGCTCAGAGTAGAACTGCTGCTCCATTTTGTCAAAAGGAGCCAAATGAGATGCTTAAGGCATATAATTGGGATACTCCCTGAACATCATCTTTTGGTTGTATTCTGGTAATGTCAAACTGGAAGGAAAACCCAGGAAAACTCAGAACAAGCTGGAGCAATTAGATATCCCATCTGCTCTGAGAATACCTTAGGATACCCCAGGGCAAGCTGTAGGATGTGGCTAGAGAGAGGGATGCCTTGGCTCCTTTTCTTAGCCTGCTGCCACTGCAGGCCTACATTGGATGTCTGCATCGGTGTTGGGCAGTAGCATTACAGTAGTGTGATTTGTTTTGGGAACGAATGGTCTAAGGGATTACAATTTGAAAGTCAGTCATGAACTTACAGTTATCAAACCAAGTAGACACATAAAGGTTGCCTTGTTTGCTTTCTTACCAGGAGTTAAATGGTGGGTTAATATGGTGGCTCAGATTGGTTTGTTTAAAGGCACTTTTGACGGAGCTGTGCTGAGTAACAAAAAAAAGTAACTTGTCAATCACAGGTCTACGTACATGAACATGTGCCTATGTGTACAATGGGTACAAACAGTGCAAATGTTTTCTTGGATCGTCAGGGTGGCTACGTCCATTATTTTATACAGTCTATAGTTTAGGCACAAAAACCTCTTGGTTGCAGTTTAGAATAGTTTAAGTTTTGGTTTAAAATACCTGGTTTTGGGGCTGCAATCTCTGGTGAAACTGCAGCAATGTCTTGGTAAAAAATAATCGCTTTTGGTAGCAAAAAGCCACTGGAAACAGAGCAATGGGTCACTAAAAAACAACCTTTGATGGTCTCAAAGAGTTGTCTGCAGTAATCTAAAGCTTGGTAGCCACCCCGCCTAAGTATCACAACATCCACCATCCTCTCCACCTCCTGACAAAGTCAGCTCACATACATATATTCAGAACTATGTTACTTTGGAAATATTGATATGGCACACATGAAACCTTTTAATAAAACATATTGTTTGCAGAAATGAACAATGCCAACATTTTCTTCTGGTGATTGGAAGTATTGAAATACCTTACCTTTGCATGGAGCCAAATATCAGAATACCATACCATTTCTGACTTTGATTCTAGAATACAAGAACTTTTGAAAGTTTGAAACCATAAATTTAAAATATTTTTATACTATTTATTAAACTTACCACTTTCCCCTGTTTGCGGGCCAATATGACCGTGCGGTTGGTCTCCTGCAGCCAGCTGGTGTATCTAGTGGGCAGGTAGTCAAGGCCTCCATAGATGTCCTGGCTCATAGCCATGATCTCATCAAAGTCCTCCTCAGTGGCCACAGAGAACTGAAGGCCTGCCTGGGACAGGGCCTCTGGGAGCTGGAGCATAGTCAGGCTGGTATCAATCTTCATCTTGAAATAACTGATGAGATACAAAGTGGAGGAGAGATTATTGTAGATTGCACTTACTTTCTTAAACTCTAGGAGAGTTCAAGAGCTGTCCTAATGTAGGAGGTGGCAAAGTCTAGGGTAGTACAGAAATACAGAAGGCACATCTTTTGATTCAAGGTAACAACAAGCTTCTTGAAAGATATGTCTGCTTGGATAACAGCTGTTGGTGACTGATTTTGTTCATGATGTAATCACTCCATCAACAACTGTGTCCATTCCACACAAATATAACACATTCAATAATGTCTCAGCCTCAAAGGTGATATAATGGAAACAATAATCAAAATAGTGGCTCTAAGCACAAATGGAAACACATCAATAACACCAAAGCATAAATGATGCATAATCCTTTATGTGTTCTTATGGCTCACACAATGTGATTTAAACACTATAAGCAGCCCACAAAAGCAGAGCAGTAGTAGTGGTACAGTGTAGCCACACAACATACATTTAGAAAATAGGCCTTATTTCACAGGCATCCAATACAGAAACCTTAGGATTAACATATCATTGTGATCAGAAAGCATCAGAAAGTATTGCCAATTATAATAAGGCCTTATCAAGTTTAGGTTAAAGTGTGGGACTGAAAAAGAAATAGGAGTGAGATGAATGGAATTGATGCAAGAATTGAAAACTAGCAGAACAGGAAGAAAAAAAACAGGTGACTTAACATCACAGACACTGCCTACCACATTTTGAATCAATCCCAAAGAGAGGAACAAAGGGGAGCCAAACACAGAAGAAAGCCAGGAGGGATAAGTGCCACAAACAATGCCCCACTCCCCCCCCAAAAAAATTCATAGGGGTGGGGGGCAAGCAAAAATCTTAGGGTGGCATACCAAAACCAAAATCCATAACTGAAATTCAGAAATTTGCATATTCTGTTGTAGCATATAGATTAGTTAATAACTTTGTCAATTTGGAGAGTCAAGAAACTGCATACTGGTATAATTATTTTACAGTTAATATTACTAATTATCTGATGTGCATAGACTAATACCGGCACAGCCAACATTTTGAGTTCTACAACAATCCTATTAATGTGTTATGTGGTAGGCAATTGTTCTTCAAACAGGCTAGTTTCCGCTTTCCTTTAAAAGACAAAATAGTAGATACCTATAGAACTCATTTTCATTCAGTAATCTTGAGGTGAGAGTTTAAGAGTTGCCTTTAAAAATGGCCATGCCAGTTGTTCCCTCACCAAAATTTAGCATATATGGGGCATTATTTAGCCCCCCTCCTGACAAGCTATGCTGACATGGTTGGTGTCAATGGATTTCTTAGGTTGTGTACTTTCACAAGATACTACTACCTTGCTAACCTGTTAGCCTAAAAATTAGAGCGTCAAAGCCTACTACTGACAGTATTGTCAGCCTCCAATTTTATTCAATGGGAGGGGGCAGCCATTGTATCAGGGAGATGGGGAAAAAAGCATTATAGACGTACGCAGGGGGAGGTCGATGAAGAGGGAAATAAACCACGGACGAGACAGGCTGAAGAGGCAGAAACTAACACAAAGATGGGCCAAAACAGATAAATGAAAACAGACACAGGAAGTGGAAGACTGGCACCTATCTTGATCCCTATGTCTTTTCCCATAAATCCTACAAATCCATACTCTCAGTCCCCTAATCCGTACACTAATACCCTCTGATACCCACTCCACATTACAAACACTGGTATTTGTCCAGAACTTGGCTGAAGAATTCACAGAATTAAATTCACGAGAAAAAAGAAAGCAACGAGCAAAAATGTTAACTCAAACAGCTTTTAAAGCCTAAAACAGTGTTACTACATCCAGATTAGACACATCAGGATACATAAGATCCTACTTGTGTATTAGGTACTCAGATAGGGTGAGGGTCATCGGAGTGGGTGCGCAAAACTCTGCAAGTATTCTGGCAGCAAATCAAACTAATATTGAGCAATATGAACCAAAGAGTGTGCAGGTGCCAGGTGTTAGGGCTCTACACTGTGGAAAACAAAAACAAGATGCTTGCTCTTGTGAAGATTTTTGCATTTAATTAAGTTGAAATACAATGCATTAACACATGATGCAGTACAGTGTGGTCACATCAAATTAAACAAGCTTGTGCAAAAAGGAAACATGCAGCATAACATAAGAAGCCATACAAAAGAAGAGTGATACAATATGATAAGATACAACAAAATATGATAACATACATTAACATATAGGTAGGGCTGGGTATGAAATTTCAATAGTTTGAATATTGACCGTATTTTATTTTACATGAATTTCAAAAGCTGTCAAGTGCTGAAATTCCGAATTTTATATAGGCATAATTCTTAACATATTTCAACATGCATTTAAAAACACCTGTTCACAAGCTACCACTCGTGTTATGAATACTTATGCGTTTCACTGGGAGGGATTAACATACAAGTTTAACATCACCCCCGTCCAGTTCTGACCCTCAGTGTGCAAGTGCCCCAACCGACCAGAAGAAGCAGTGCCACTGGCATCCATAAACACAGCAAATTGTGTTTTATTGGAACTTGAGACCGAACCGAAGCCAATGTTACCATAAATGGAACCACAGGTCTGTGCCATCCATGCACATTTAACATTTTGATATTAGCTGCAACTCTGAGGTTTTCCATTGGCACAAATGAAAATTTCAAATGATACCCAGCCCTAGCTATGAGTGGCAGTAAGAGATGTCAATAGAAGTCTAACGAGCAGGAGGCTGCAAATTGTACTGGAAGTCCAGCATAGAGTTAAGCAAGCTAGCTCAAAGACAGATCCTTGCCACTCAGGCTATACAACTAAATGTCCATAACTGAGGCTTCTGCTAAACAGTGGCTTCAGGTGCTGCTAGCCTGACTAAAACGACATCATAGATGCAAAAAGATGATGACAAGGAAAGACCATCATCCAACTATCCAATAGGTTACCTGGTAACCTGCCTCTCCAGAGCATGGAATTGTTTGGCCACCAAATGGACATACAGTATCTGTCAATGTGAAGAAGCTCAGAGGGGGATATAAACAATACCAGGGACTCAAAGCACTCAACAGAGATCACTAAAAACTGTAAGACCAAGCACACCAGTCTGACTACTGCATGGATTGACACTGACAATTCAATGCAACACACATTTTTCTTGAGCGCTCAGTGCTGCAGAAGGTCAGTAAGACATGATCTTGTCTGAATCTCAATACCAGAGACATGATAGTTCTCACCTTAGAACATGACCTCGAGGAACTGGTTCAAGAATGGAACCACTATTAGCCTCTTCCACATGGATCACATCTGCCCAATTGTGGACACATGGTTGCAAGGAGAGAGGATTACTGGGACTGAATGGGTCGAACTAACAGATGGCCACACAGACACACAGGGCAGCTTTATACTCAAGATTTTCACAATTGCAACAAGGCCTTGAAGCAAGGGAGACACGGAGAAAGAGTTGGACTGTGATGAAGCGCCACATCAAGAGAAAGAAATAGATCCAAGCCATCAACATATGTGTGGTAAGATGGGACAACATCAAGCCCTGGAGGCTCCTAAAAAAGCAAGAAGGAAGAATTACACTTGTAGTCCAGACCTAGAGACTGTTCAACCCCAGGCAAGTGAAAGGCAGGGGCTAAGTGACTATCAAGGCCATTGTCCTAAGAAACACAGATGAGTACATCTATACGGTGCCTTCTAAGATGAACATTTATCCTGTGCTGCAGTCAACACATTCTTACTTCCAACTTGTCAAATACTAACGCTTGGGCAGTGGCCCTACATGTTGAGCTATGATGCTGTAGGTGCCCCTTTTTTGTCAGTTTTGGATGCTCAGGTATAGTGGTCAACGTCAGCTCATTTCATGTAGTTTCTTTTCAAATAAACTTCAGTTTAACAGGATATGTAGTTTTCACTTGTTAAACGCGTTCAGTGTTTTTCAAAATAAAGTTCCAATGTAAGTTTTCCACATTTTTAGGTTTACTTCCTTAGATTTAGGTAACAAAAGTACCTGGTTAGGTTAAATCACGTGACATACTGGCATACTATGCTATGTTGTTAACAAAATAACTTGACTTATACTACAGCAGTTGGTCAGAGCATCAAAAATGACACCGCCTGATTCGTCTAATACTGTCACTACAGGGGTGCCTTGGTGCATTCATACCTGATGCCAAGAACCCCTGCCTAAGCATGACCAGTTGGGAGTGAGATTGAATTGGTGCATCAGGTAGGGGCTATGTAAGATGCAAGGGAAAGATGGGTTTCAAGTGTTCCATTGACAGATAATTGATGATAGAGAGGAAGGCTGGACTCAAGGATAGTACCAAGTGATTAAAATGAAAGATCAAGAATAGGCGCTTTACACTAGGTCACCAGAAACAGAGTCCAGCAGCCCAGTAGGACCCAGTAGGACTGCCTACATTGCTCAGCATACAGTGGCACAACCAAGTTCAAGAAATCATCTTGGAGAGAAAGAATAATGTTGAGAATGTAGAGCAATGTAATACTGAAATGTCAAGAGGGGAAATTGCCATAGCCACGTTGTGAAACTGCTTTCACATCATCTTTAAGGTGTCACTTGCTGGATCCTTTCATCGGCAA
Organism: Cephalopholis sonnerati; assembly: GCA_019142605.1. Lineage (NCBI taxonomy): Eukaryota > Metazoa > Chordata > Actinopteri > Perciformes > Serranidae > Cephalopholis > Cephalopholis sonnerati. Next base: position 4,899,853 of record JAGQAX010000023.1, on the reverse strand, counting down.
CCAAACAGAGGTTTCCACTTCATCAGTGTAGTGTACAGTACGAGCTGACAGTTTTTACTATTATCTACAACTTTTGCTAATGGAAAACCAAAAAAAGAGCAAGTTGAGTAAGGCTATGCCTCACCATGCCCTGGCATTGTGGCACTGTGGCAAATAATGTCCAAAAAAGTGACAAAATAATGAAAGGTTTTAAAAGTGACATTTATATTAAGATCTAGCATCCTAACATCTTAAAACACACCTTTTACCTCCTTGTTGCAAATATATAAGGCACGTCTACCAGTCATGATGGTAAGATCGAAACAATAATGATAGCAATACTAGCCAGTCTCTCCAGGACATTACAGTGTTAGAACAATTAAGGAAAGTTCAGTCCCTGTGAATTCACAACCTTGCAATTTTGTCAAATCATTTCACATTCTTACTCAGACTAAATCCAATGTCATTGTAGAGCTGCAGTATATTGATTGAAAACTGGCTATAAACACTGCAATGTGAATTACAATTTATTGGGAAAGCTGCTGTTAAATCAGACTTTTCAGGCTGCAACAATCCCCAAAACAGCCCATGAAATCCTGGAGGGACTGACTAGCCATGGTTACTAAATGCTGCAGACATGTCCTTAAAGTGCTGCTGCAATGCTGGTAAACACTCCAAAACAGAGCATACAGTCTCACAGCATCAGCAGTAAGCAAGTCTAGCAAACATGTTTCAGTCAAACTTTTCTTTCAAGCTACATTGAAATGGAAGCATGTGTTCCATCAGACTTTGTGCTTGAAGAGCAACTCTGTCAGACAAATTAAACTCCTGACAGGGATACTGGGAAGCACAGAAATGTTCAGTGATTCATATGTACTTGGTATGTCTCGATAAACATGGTGCATATAGAGAAGAGGCTCCTCTACAAGGGCACTATGGAAGTTGCTGTATCTGTGTCCAAAACCCTACCCAACATAGGGATTCATCTCTGTTCAACAACTGGATGATCATTTCTTTAAAACTTTGTAAAAGAAAAAAAAGGCACATTTGAATAACACAACCTCTTGGACATCATGCTGTGTCCTTATTTCACTGTTGTGGCTGTACTTGGTTATTACAGGCCCTTTTTCATTACCTGTAAGCTTGTATTGTGTGCATTTAAGCACTGTTTTTTGATGCCATAAAGAGAGAGGACTGGAAGGCCAGTTGGCCCCTTAGGCAAGTTGTTGGTTTGCAGAGGCTAAAACAGAAATGCTAGACATGTTCCAATAATCTATCAATGGGCCATGTGAGCTGTAAGGGCATTTGTAGTGAAAACACTGTCTGGTCACAGCAGACACACACGTACACACTGTGGACACTGGTATTTTTCCATCATGCTTTGATGCTTTGAGATGAGGTGTCAGGCTTGGCTGGGTAGCCTGCTCCTGCCAATGAGAGCGATGCTGTTTTGTTTTTGTGTTTCTCTCTCCCTCTCTCTCTCACACACACTCATTGATTCACTCCTCTCCTATTCACTCTCTCATGCTCCTACTTCCTCCCTCTCTTCGGCTGGCAGCGTTCTCCAAACAAAATGGAATTTGGCACATTTGCAAAAGACTGTTGAACTGCCATCAAATACGCCACGGTGGGCAATTGCCAATATGCTCACTGCAGATTGGGGTCCGGTCACTTCTTGATGCCTGTGCCAGATGGGGGAGATTTGGAGTTGGGGTGTGAAAAGACACAATGGAAAGGAGAAATTCTTAATCCAAATGATGCACACAAATGAATGCATTCCTTCATATGACTTTGTTGGTGAATTGACCAACAATGACCACAAAGGAGACTCTTGAATAGTTCTCTTCAGTCAGTCTGAGTTTTAGTAATGCCCAGAAACCTCAAATCTCAAAAGCTGACGCAATAAAAATTATGTAATGTAACGCCGAAGAGATTATGGTTTATCATGAGGTGCAAAACTCAGCACATAAAGAGAGCTCGATTGGTATTAGAGCTATTACAGACTGGCAATCAAAGTCAAATATGGCACAAATTCACATTGATTTATTTGGACTACGCTGCCAGCTCTCCTCTTTGTCTTCCCTCCACTTCCAACACAGAATAGATACTGAAAAGAAGGACTCTTGAGCACCCGAATAATACAAAACTCAAAGGAACACACCATGTCTTCAGAAGATTATCCTGTTGGTGTGATGAGAACATGGACACCAAAATCATTCATGTCTCCTGGGTTCGATCCTTGGCTCCAGTGCTTCATACCAGTAGACTCCATGCTGACGCAAACACATAAGCAAACCACTCTGTTGTGCGATAGCAGGCTCCATGTCATTTTTCCCACGTAGCCCCGCCTATACATGAAACAAACCATTGACACACAGGCACCAGAAAATGATTAGTAGGTAAATCTGTCAATCATCAGTCTGTGCTTGTTGCCATGAAAATAAGACAATTGTGCGATATACCTCGACATTGTCACCTACACTGGTTGGTTCTGTGTAGCTGTGCTTTAAGAAAATGCAAATCTTCCTGTTTCTATAAATCATGGAGGGCTGTGTACATTTGCTATAATAACATAAAATCACAACCACTACTGAAATGTCTTGACCTTGACCATAATCTGTTACAATGCATTCAGCTCTGATTAGAAACTGAGGTAACAGCATGGTGTCAGTAGAGGGCACAAAGCGTACCCACAGTATCAAACCCAAAAAATATTGCAGAAGTCGATTAGCAACCCTATTAGCAGTAAGTGTTAACACATGATATTTTTTTGATTTTGGAGTATACTGGTACGTGTATATTTTCCAAAAACTACAATCTGCATGGCTTCACTTTCATTTTTTTAAATGTATCAGGTGAAAAGAAATGGGTATTGATGAGCTTTCAAAATAAAAAAAAATGGCCTGAGAGCCATTGGTCACAATATTTTCCATCATTGACTTTTTTATTTAACAGTGATGGAAAAATCTGAATGCCATCCATCATTTTGACAGATTACAATACTGAGGGCAATCTACTGTAACTTACAGTAATTCACACCCCTGTCCAGTTGGTTGGGTGTCTTAATAAATTAAGTACTGTCTAGTCTTGTCTTTGGTCTCACGTATGACCTCATTGTCTAGTTGGCTTGAGCCACTGCACTAATAGGCTGTTGCAAAATATCCGCAGAATGTACAAAGTTTCTTTAAAAAAAAAAAACATGTGACACCAAGTTGTTAAACGATCCAGTTTATGGTCCCAACAAACTTGCAACAAAAAGGCTGGACATCGACTGTGTTTTGCTAACAGTTACGCATCGCTAGGCCATTGCAAAATATCACAAAAGCTGACTGTCCAAAGTTCTTTAAAAAACATAAGACACCGAGCCGGTAAACAATGCAGTCTATGGTCCCGACAAACTCACACCGAAATAGCTTGACTCTGACCTTAAATCTGTTAATAACCACTGACTAACGTCATCCGTGTTTTGCTAACAATTAGGCATTGCTAGGCAGCTGCAAAATATCACAGGAGCTGACTGTCTGAGGTTTCTTTAAAAAAGCTGTTAAACTATACAGTCTATGGTCCCGACAAACTCACTCCAAAAAGTCTCAACTCTGTTGTTAAATCTGTTAATAAATATTAGGTAACACCAGCTGTGTGCTGCTAAGAGTTAGCCCTGTCCCTGTGTGTGTGCGGGCACACTCTCACAAACTGTCCCTGTCTAGCCCCTTTACCGGTAAGATGCAATGGTGCACCACTACAAAGTAGTCTACTGTCTACACTCAAGCAGCACTCAAATGTCAACAAGGTTTGAGAGAGAGAGAGATCGAATAAGTAAGGTATCTTAAAAAGAAGTCACCACCCTAACATTTTCACTGGCCTCCATGCTGCTTTCTACTGTTTACTAACCTGTTTCCCAGCCTGACACACTAGTAAAAAGTAAATAAATATAAATAAACAGAACAGCATACTTCTTTGCTGCAGAGCAATCACAGCTCTGGTCTACTGGCAATGGGAAAGGAGGTCTAGAACCTATTTTTAGACGTTTTTTCCATGTTTGTAAAAACAGCATACACTGCGCTAATTTTGTTGGAAAAGGGGTATAACTGACCTACAGGATCACACATGCTAGCATGTGACTGTAAATTAAAAAAAATGTGACTCAAGATCTGCCTCCTAAAATGACCTTGTGAAATGAGGAATCTTCACAATGCAGAGCACAAGGCAGCCATCCATCGTGGCAATGACTCTATAGCTGGACATTATAAAGACAGAGGTCATGGTTTATGGCACCTTTTGGATTTAACAGGATTGAAAGAGTCCCCCTGCTCCAGAGGTGACCCCAATTGTAAATGGATCTCTGCAAAAAGGAAAGCTTATTTAAATCTAAGACAGTAAGAAACTCCACAGTGCTTAATTCAATGTTAGTTGTTTCGTCAAAACTTTGGGGCCCTTTGTGGATCGCAAAGGTGCTTACATTGAATGACGGATTCACAAATTGTGAACTGACAGTCTTATTATTTTTCATATACAAAAAAGGGATTATACCTGTATCACAAAATGTAGATTAGTTTCAGGGCATCAATTAATAATAAGTCTAAAACTGTGTATTATTACTTACATTTACATTACACTACAACACCATGTACACACATATTATTTACATCATTTTCTAAAGCATTTTTTTAGAAACCTAATGTATATGCATCAATACGAAGTAAATACAATCCCCATTTAAATCTCAATAAAATGACCTCACTTTACCATCTAAAAATCAATACCTTCCATGTTGAGAGAGACATGCCAACCAGTACTGGCTCTCATTATGCAGCAGGCTATTTAGTAGGTCAGAGAGTAGAGAGTCCCTGGTGCTAGCATTGTGTCTAATACCTTACATTGCTCTTATCATTGGTAACTGTGTTTAAATGTACAGGAAACCAGAGGTTGAATTTAGAATACAGGTAAAAGGAAATTTGGGGGCATGACTTCCTATCCTCGAGGAACTTAAGAATAAAAGTTGTTTATTATACGCCTTCTGACTCAAAGTTACTATTGCTATTTTTTTTTGCGCTTTGGCACCATCAAATAGTACTATCATGCTGCTAACCTCTCTCCCCTGCATCAACCCTGCCAAGCCCCCCACCACTTCCCATCCTACCCCCTAACACACACACACACACACACACACATTTACACAAACATAAAAAATCAACATGTAGTCATTTTTTAAGAGAGTTGGTGAGTAGCAGTCTGTTTGGATCAGACTACAAAATTGACACTGTCCGACATACGCGGGTTGAAGTGAAGTACATCCAAGTCCACATTTACGATGCCTCGCAAGATGCCGACAGGAAGACGTCCATGTCCAAATATTTTATCTTCTCTTGACTAGTTTGACAGGGTTTACGACGTGTTCCATGTCACCATGGTAGCTGACATTCCAGGTCCCAGAATCACCTCAAGACTGCAACCTCACGACCTTGGGGAAATACGTTGAATGGTCTGGTCCCAGCATTAGTTCCGGAAATGTTCATAATCTTCAGGATCTTCTCAAGATTGTGCATCATTTCATACAATAAGGATTATTGCGCAGTGTTTGGTCTTGAGGTGAAAATTTCTGCAAGCTTCATCCCTTCACGACAAATCCACAAATTCTGGCTATTCCATTGAAATTAATGGATATCGCCACAGAATTTCACAATTTTTCTAAAGCTCATGTGAGCAGGAAGAGGAAACCTTAAGGTGGTATGTCTTTGATAAACAAGGATATCCTCAATGACAATGGCCTCTTTGACCATTCCCAAGACCCTAGCTGGGGGCCCAATGATTATCAGTGTGCCACTGACTTAACTGGGAGCAAATTACAAGGTACCGGACAGTATTTTTTAGCCAAACATACTTGTATGTATTGATTTTTCTGATCACACAAAGTCCTGTGGAGAAGAGCATGGAAGCACGTTCTGTGTTCTCCATAAAGAAATACAACAAGATAATAACTGCAATGCATAATGCATGTACATCTTCAGATGATGATTACAATGATCATAAAGACAGTTCAGATACAATAACTGGTTAAACAAATAGCATAATAAAGAGCCACACCATTAAGTGTTTAAATTATTTTATTTTTAGAGTGTAGTATTGCTTCGTTCTGTACAAGATTTTAATGCTTATTTACAGTTCTTCTTTTTGCAATGCCATGTCATCCATATCACCTGGGCCCATTCTGCAAGGGGAGGAACAGAAGGCCAAGAAGATAAGGAAGGAGTGTTTTTCCTAGAAATAAAGATAGGAAAGATATTAATTTTGATATTTGTGTGGAAGCAAGCAAATAAAAAAATAATTTATTCATGTTGCCTTTACCTTGGCAAGAACTCAAGAGTCCGTCAACCAGCCCCTGAGGAAGCATTACCCCACTATTTGAAGCATTACTTTCTCCAAGCACTCCCTGAACCAACACAAATGTGCTTAATGGTCACCTCCACCTGTACAATGCAGCATTGGTCATGAATAATGCGTTATCTGAGGCAGTATGCATAATTCACTATGGGGTAGTATAACCTTACCAGTTGCTGCAGTAGCTTTCTTGTAAGCTGCAAACTCCTGATGAGTTTTTGACAGGATGTTAAACCACTTTTTTCACTCCTCAAACCACAACAGTAAAGTTAGTATCAATAATACTTTCAAAATCTTTCCTTGCCTTTTTTCTGCACTTAAAAACAAAACAAAACAAAAAAATAAATTTCATTATACACATACAATAGTAGCCATCTAAAATAGCCACTGGGTTTTGACAGGGCCCCTGGATCATCCTTTAATGACTTTGTAAATGTGTCGCTGCTTAATAATGCTCCTATGCACCATGTGTGGAAACCAGCTGCAAGGCTTTACCTGTCCACCAGAAAGAGCAGTGATTATGGAAGCGGAAACAGGCAACTGCTATCAGGCTGCTGTTTTTTGACCATTTTAATACAAGTTGGGACATCTTTTGTTGACCCAGCAGTTTTTCTTATATTTGATATATAATGCCTTATTTCTTACACTTTTCTATGCATTTTGGCCTTTCGTCCACATGCAAACTGCATTTTAAGGCACTAAATACATTTGTAAAACTCGTCCAGTGTGAAGATTTTCAGGAACTCTGTTTTCACTGTTGCTACACACAAACAGTGCTGGCTCTAACCTTGCTCATAGGACTTTTACATGTTTACACAGAAATATAAGCGTCAGAATGTGCCACAATGAACCATTGCAGCCAGGTAGTCTTCCAGTAATAGCTTTTTTTTTCAGGCTTCTGATTGCCCAGCATCTTCTTCTTTGCATCACTGGAACACTGCCAGTTGGTGTAGCAAGCTCTTAACAGCACTTCTTGCATGGACGGGATATTTTTAAGAACAATCCAAAGAAAAAACCCATTTTCAAAAATGCCCGTGGACCAACCTATCTGTCCTTTCAGACATCCCTAACATTACCACTGAAATAAGGAGGAAGGAACCGTGGTTGAAGGTGTTGATTTAAAACAGATTTAGATAGATATGCATTAGCAAGCCTGTTAGCTAGCATTTTGCTGACATTAGCTAACTTAAGTTGAGACATACAGTGCAGGAAGACTGTGACAGTCCCCCAGCCACATCTTCTAACCATCTTCAGAGTTTGGTTTTCTCGTCAACATAGATGAACCTAGCACACTTAGCATATGTATAACAGAAATGGGGAAGGTTGACTGAGGTTCTGCAACTCTTGATTGGAGCACAGAGCAAAAAGGGGCAGGACTTAGGAAGGGCTATTTCTGGGTGGCTGGGACTGTAATGGCTTTAAAGGATGAACAAAGTTATTAATGTGGTAGACCAGTGGTGTGGTGGAGGGTATACACAGAAAGAGAGGTGGGTATACAGGGTATACCCACCTCTCTTTCTGGTTGTTTTTCAGCCTATCCATCTATCAGCCAAAAAGCCATTGGAATAGGAGAGTATACCTACTTCCTTCTTGGTAACCTACCCTTAGAAGGTCTGTAGGGTGTGTTCAGTAATAGTTTCTCAAGTGCCAAAGCACACTCTGGCAAAAACTGGACCATTAGTAAATTCAGAGCACTGTTGGAATGTACTGTTCAGTTATCTAGAGCACCACACTCTTAGAGTAGCAGAGCGTACTCTGGGCACTCTGTCTGGGGAGATGGAGCAGCAGGAAACCAAGTGGAGTGAATGTGTGGTGAACTTCACCATTTGTTAATTCATATACATAGAAACAACATGCTCCCCAATGATGGCAGTACCGTCAGCTGGAACTAAGCTAGACGACTGTGGGGCGTCATTCATGCCAAGTCTCAGCTGAGTCAGGCAACTGGACATAGCTCGGGTAATTTCATTCAGAGTTTAGGCCGATGCTGGGCCGGGTCATTTTGACTACCTGGGTCTGTTTCCTCAAACAACAGCTCTCTCATTCAGTATAAAGCATCAGATTGGATTTACAAACACACCCCTTGTAGTACAACCACCTCATCAACAACCACAACACCACTGGGGTAGAAATCTATTAAATCCTCTTTAGCTGTTCCCCGTTTAGTACTGATGTGATTATTTTAAGTCTTTTGTTTGCAGTGGTATCAGCGGTCGAAAATGAACACTTGAGAGCTCCAAGTCCATTTGAAATTAAATTGTGCGGTTTATTTCTGCTACAGCTTATAGATCTGCTCTGTAAATCACATGTTCTATACTCTCTTATGTTTTTACTTTTTAACTAGTTATTGTCCAGTCCACACAAACAATGTCTATCAGGACTTGAACATTAGAGTAAGTGTAATTCTCTGAACTTTCAGATCACTGAGGGAAATCAGATTTAGGCATATTTTTCACAGGATGTGTTAACATGTTATTCAGTGGTGTGATTTCTATTCAGCTCTGGGGCCATACTCACAAAGTTTCCTAGTGCAAGTTGCTCCTAGTGACGAAATTCTAAGAAAATTCTTAGAATTGTGACATTTTCTTAGAATTTCCCCTTAAATTTAAGACTAGGTCCTTGTAAAGATAAAAGTTATTCACAGAGCATCTTAGACCGTAAGAGAGCTCCTAAGGTGAGAAAATGTTAGGAGCAGGGAGGAGGACTTCCTTAATCAGAGGAGAAAATGGCAGAAACACAAAGAGGTTGGAGAAATATTCTTCAAACGCTGTATGACAGTGAATTAATGAAATGCCACAGACTAGATTATGCAGGGATAATAGTTACGATCAATCTCACTAGGGGTATGCACACAATTCACACCCAATGCAATAACACTGTAACACTGTTTTCTAAGAATGTTTGTGAACACGGCCCCTGGTTTATATGCAGTCAGTCACAAATCACATGTTTAACTTACTCCTCCTACTCAGGCTCCTACTATGTCTTTATGGAATAGTTTAAAGTTAAATTTACACTGTGACAAGTTATGGGACACCCCTGGACCCAGAAATACATCTTTGCAATACACAATAGAAATAAAACATTATATAATGTAGCAAGATACTATTTTTGGGGCACCACTAGCTGACCTGGTAGAGCAGGTGCCCCACGTACAAAGGCTGTGTCCTAAAGCTGACATATATCTAATAAAGGCAGAAGCCAAAGGAAAACATATTTAAAAAAAAAAAAAAAAAAAAAAAAGAAAGAGAAAAAAAAAGTTATTATTTTTGTCCCATTCATGTGAGTGGGTTGTTGGCCCAGCTTTGCCAAGGGATGTGTCATGGACTAAGAAACAGAAAGTAGAAAAAGAAAATCAATATTTTTGGTATATGCACTGGGTGATCAGCTATCACTGCATGTTCAGGGCCATTATTAGATTAGGCACCCTGTATTTAATACATTAAAAGCAGAAACAAACATGCCGACTATTTCAGTGTCTGTGGTTCTCCCCAAGCCCATTTGGTTTTAACGAACATGAAAATCTTCACTAACAGTGAAAGCATCATTATTGTCATAAATGGAACTACAGACCAATAAATCTCTATAAAATCTATTTAAAGGAATGGCTCTGTCCTGGTATATACAAACTGCGCAGCAGCACCTCTTAAACTCACTTATTAACACATTTGAACTTGTCTGTTTGATATGTACAAAAACTACAGAGTAAAAACAACAATCTGTGGAATGACTGAAGGTTATGTGTTGGACGTCTTTGTAGCTGGTAGAAGTGACTTCCATAGGTGGGGCCAAGTTATTGCTTTGAAGTCACAAGTCTTTGCACTCAAGTTCCAAGTCCAGACTGACAAGTCCTAAGTCAAGTTCCAAGCCCCGAGTTAAGTTCCAAGCCCCTAGTCAAGTTCCAAGTCTCAAGTCAAGTTCCAAGTCCAGACTGACAAGTCCAGCGTCCAGTTCCAAGTCCAGACTGACAATTCAGAAGTCAAGTTCCAAGTCTCAAGTCAAGATCCAAGTCAAGACTGGCAAGTCCCAAGTCAAGCTCCAAGTCCAGACTAACAAGTCACAAGTCAAGTTCCAAGTCTAGATTGACAATTCCCAAGTCATGTTTCAAGTCCCAAGTCAGGTTCCAAGTCTAGATTGACAATTTCCAAGTCACATTCCAAGTCCCAAGTCAAGTTCCTAGTCCAGACTGACAAGTCCCTAGTCAAGTTCAAAGTCCAGACTGACAATTCCCAAGTCTAGTTCCAAGTCCTAAGTCAAGTCTCAAGTCCTAAACTTTGAGTTTCGAGTCCTAGTCACAAGTCATGATGCACTCTTCTCCAAATGCAATGCCATTTTAACAACACTAATAATATGTTAAATTACAAAATCACGCTTTTTTTAATTTTGTTTTTTGTTAAAATAAGTTTGCTTCATTAACGTTAGTTGATTCAGAGTATAAAGGGAAATTAATTGACTGGCACACTTTTTTTTAAATTAGATACTTTATAACCTTTGGACTTGGGAACATATCAAGTATTTTCTAGTCAAAAGGCTCAAGTTCAAGCGAAGTCATTGTGTTATTATCCAAGTCGAGCTGCAAGTATTTTTTGATTTTGTCAAGTTGAATCTAAAGTCAATAAAATTTGCAACTCCAGTCCGACTCAAGTCCAAGTCATGTGACTCGAGTCCACACCTCTGGTGACCTCCTGTCTGTTTCCAGCCTTTATGCTAAGCTGTACAAACAGTCTCCTGGCTCCAGTTTCATATTTACCAAACAAGAAGGACAGTGGTATCCATCTTCTCATCTAACTATAAATTCAAAAACGAGTTTGGTCCAAGTGATTTTAAAAACGTAAAAAAAAAAAAAAATCTATCTCTGTATTTGCCTCAAACATCCACAGTTACTAGCAGGTAGACTATGGTCACAAATGTATTGTTTGGTTGTTGTTTTTTTTAAAGGTTTCATCATTTCTTAGAACAACTCTAGTTTTTAACAAAAATCACTTCAACAGGAGGGCATGTTGCATTTATTGTGGACTGTTTTCATCTGCACATTAATATACATTTGGTGCTCTGATGATTATTTGGGGCAGCAGGACAGTGCTGCAACAAAGTGGCTCATTACTGTGTTTTAAATAGTTTGGTGCTCTGTGGCAAGTTTATTGTAGGTTTGGCTCTGTACATGTAATTAGTCGAGAATGGATTTTTATTTCGTTAGTTTCGGTCTGAGTTAACTTAGGTACAAAGACAGCCAACTGTAAGCAGAGATGAATCCTTTTTCATCCTGCTGGTATTTGTCCTGAGTCATCACCATGCACATGCACTCAGTAAAAATACTCTCTAAATACCCCCCTGAATTAAATGATCAGGTAAATGTAGCTGTCTAAACCAGATTCTGTTAAGGCCAAGATCATAATAGTTTTTAATTTTTGGTTTTGACTTTTCAATTTCATTTTAATTTAGTTTTAGTATTCAGAGTGTGTTTGCTAGTTTTAGTTTCAGTTCATCAGAAAGGTTTGGTTTTAGTTTTACAGTAGTTTTTGGAGCTTAATATACAAACAAAATGCATGGTTGGAGAATTGTGTAGGAATTTCCATAATGTTTAAATCTTTATGAGTATCTTTATAAAGTATTCTATTACAACCACACACAGAATAAAACTTGTTACTTGCAATTTTATTGCAACCCTAGTTGGTTAATATTAGAGCTGAGCTTAATACCTTGGTAAAATTGCATTTGATCTTCTACAACATTTAAATCACATTCTTGCTATTTTAATTCCATAAGACTAGACTGCATGTGAAAATAGTAGGGATGAATTATGAAGCAATTGCAGCTTAGTATCATTGATAGTTCAGGTAATCATTCAAATTCTGTTGCAGTTTTAAAAAAAAAAATGAGCATTGCATTAGTTCAGACAGGACACGATGTCAAGCTGAGCTCACATCCCAGCTACATCAGCTGATCTCAAACAGCCCAGTCAACTGATGGAGCAGCTGATTGATGAAGGGAGTCAGCTGATAGATCCAATGTTTCCTTTCTATGCAACCAATTGGCAAATTTCCTTCAGGGCTCCCTATTTAAACTGCTTTGGTCTGCCTATTGTAGCTGCTTCCTCTGCAAGCCTCTTTGCAACCTGTCCCCACCTCAGCTCCTCCTTTTCATGCTGTGTTTGACTTATCAATGTAATTTCTGTTGTCACTGATGCTTGCTCTGCTCTGTTCCCTGGGGATCTTTGCTGCCTTATGCTTTTCATGTAGGCGCATGGAAGGGCAGGGAGGTTTGCTCTCTCTGCCCCAGGCTTTCTGCATAGGCCCTAGGAAAGGCAGAGAGAGACCCCGGAACAGAGCCATACCGGCATATATAATACTGCCAATGGAAATAAAGTTTTCTTTGACTAAAGTGGTCCTCACTGATTGACACTGATTGACACAATCCTGGCAAAGTTTTAGCCAGGATGTATAGAAAATGTTTTTAAATCCTGAGTGTGCTTTAAGCTGGCAGGTAAGGAATTCCAGAGGATTGTGCCTTTAATGTGAAATGAAGTAAAGGAAGTCTTAAGGTGCCTAATTCTAAAATTTCCATCTGATGTACTTCAGGTGTTGGTGGCAGTGTAGTGAGGTCTAGTTATGAGAGTGTTGTGGGTGATACTAGATGATGAAGAAGATTATACTTCTTTAGGGTATTGCAATAGTGAAATCTTGGGGGTTTCTTGTCCAGAACTTTGATAGCTTGGATGTTATGGGCTTAATAGTGGAGGATGACAGTTGAGACAGAGAGATGATGTAATATGAGAGAAAAAAATCATTGCATGCATTAATGATAGCACTGTATGAAATTCTAAGCAGTGTCAGACTTCCCTTGAGGTTTGAAGATTAGCCCTTACAGGTCTGCCTGACTTTGTCATTTGTTTGTCAAAATGAGTCCAAGTCCAAATCAATTCAAAGACACGTGGTTGGAGCTTTTTTGTAACATGCCGTGTTAGGTGGGAAGTGTCAAGCAGGTTTGCGACCTTGCCCAAGACGTCTGTTGTTTGGCTGTAGCAAGAGCAAGTGTATTTTCTGCCACTAATAAAACAGCATGATCAGCATACATTTGTAGTCCCACTCCTGTGCAACACTCAGGGCAACAAAGATTCAAGAACTGGCCCTTTTGGGATGCTCATGTCACTTTTACGGCTAGTGGTAAGCCACTCCAGGATGTTGGGATTGCAACAATAAATGCAAACTTAGCTAATCTCTGTGAATTCTGCACAACCTGGCAATTCTGTCCAATCACTGTAACTTTTCTGGAAATTTGACCAATCATCATGGTTCCCCATGACCTTAACTGATCATAGCAATCCCCATTATATGTTTCTAAACTCACTTCTTTGTCAGCCCAGCCGCTGGAAGAAATCTTAGCATTATACACTTCTGCAAAACAAAAATAGTTACATTTGCAGGATTCATAAGTATCATATTTGCATTGCTAAAGTGATGTTGTAGATGAGCTGACTTTGTTATCAGGAGATGGAGGGGACTGTGGATGGCATGTCACCTAGGCGTGACTGCTGTCCCGTCAGTGTATTTCCATCCGTTTTTAGGCTCCAAATGTGGGTGTTATGTAGAAAACCGTTGGTGGGGATTGTGCCATGAAAAGCAGTTGCTTTTACTATGATATCGCTACATTTCCTGCTGGGATTTTGACCCCCATGCAGGGTATTTTAAGACAAAACTTGAACAAGTGGTTTTTGTATCTAAACCTAACAACACCTTAACCACAGCACTGCTGAAACAAAAAGTTTCTACATAATAATGTGCAAACGTAACATATCCATGGTTTACATAAATGTTTAATGCCAACATGTTTTTCTGGTGATTGTGTTGTCCTCGTTTCAGGTTGTAAAGATGCAGACATGCAACACAAACATCTCACATTAACCAACAAAAATTACTGCTAAAGGCTGTGTCCAATGATCTGCATGACCAGGGGGTAAACAGTTTTGCACCATGTGCGACATAGTGGTCGAACACAAACAACATTGACTGACAAACCGTTTTTACAGTAAAACACACCCAAAGAATGGCTGAAATGCACTGGCCACAGACAAGACAAATCACAATGACAAAGACTGTTGAACCCACATCTCTTGCACGTACTGAGAGAATCAAGGCAACTGACATTTGTGGTTGATGTACTATAAATCACAAACTCAGAACAGTGTGTTTTATTCTCACTAAGACAAGCGGATTTAGATTTTTAATGAATTTTACCAAAAAAAAATAATAACAATTTTCTTAAATTTCATGATATTGCAAATAAACTCGATAAAACAGTGCAACCATAGGCAGATTATTACACAATGGGCTCCTGGGCCCAGACGCGGAAGAGGTCCCCCTACCCCAACTAGAGAAGGTACAGCATGCTGTTGTTTCTCCCAACAGAACTGAGGGGCTCATATTGCAAAGAGTATACAGCACATCTAAAACCCTGCTTCCACCAAGCAGTCCCATTCGGTTTATTCAATTTGGTAGACATTTTTTCTGTTTCCATTGTGGGGAGTTGTGGATGGTACCAATGGAAGTGTTCCTGACTGTTCCCATTTTTGGTCACCCTTCTGTTGGGGTACCTAGCACACAGATCTGTTACTAAAAAGGTGGAGCTAGAAACACTGTAGTTCGTTGATTGGTCAATAGCGGACGGTCACTCTGCTCAGGGCTGAGTTGTGGATGGCTTTGAAGCTTATGTAACCACTGTTCATACAGTGGCAAGTCTTACATATATTAGTCTATAACTATAAAATGAAATGATGTTTTGCTGCCTCAAGCAGCGGCTGTAGACTGAGACAAAATATTTACTCCACTGGGCCGACTGTTGTTGACTTTTACGGTGGAACGCTGACTTGTGATGTTACTCAATGCATGAGTTGACGATGTGAACCCATAAACACATGAAATCTTCAACAATGCCATTACTTTTTATTCTCTTGCTTGGATGACATAAACTTTTAGTAATGAGTGAATTTAAAAATATATTTTAATTTCAACCATATTATGTGATCTGCATATATTCTTATCCTCACTTGTAGAAAAAAAAAAGCATTGCAGATCATTGTTCCTGTGGACTACAGCAAGAATAAATCCCTACGCTTGCCTGAGAAGGATTAATGCACAAACCCACTATCTTTAAATATCCCATCCAGAGAGACTCTCACTCCAGCTTGTTCTGTTTTGTTCCTAAAATGTCTAGACGCAACCTCATTCTGTGGACAATAAACTAGGTGCAGTGGAAACGCTAAATGGACCTAGGGTCTAGGTAACATGTCCGAAGGGTTACTTTTGGTTACAAAGGTACCATGCCAAATTTGTTTGGTGGCAACTGGGTTTAAAGTCCTGTAGATAAAGTGAAAGGACGGAAACCTTCTCTTAAAATGTATCATTTATTATCCATTTCTTTCTTGTGACATATCAAAATGAAAGTTTTGGCTATTCCTTCAGTTTTCTTTTTTTAGGACTTTTGGGGCTCTGTTATTGGCATGATGACTAAAGCTATATCCACATGAAGACGTGTCTTTTTGAAACCACCAAACAAAATCACAGGATTGCAATAATGTTCTGTCAACACGGAGCCGACTTCAGGAATGCAGGCGTCAAAATGAAGCCGGTTCAAGCCACTGAAACTGCATAAAAAGGTTGCAGTATATATGCCAGCGAGGAGATGGCGCGCCACTAAAAACCGGAGCATACAGCTCTGTACCGGAGAAGAAGATGCAGAGCATGCAAGAAAAGCTTGTGTGGTGTATACAAACAGATGAAGAAGAAGAAGAAGATCCAGAACAAGCACAGCAAGAAGATGGCGAAAATGAATTCCAACACACGAGGGAAAACGGAGACTTTGGTTTGGAATGACGACGAAGTCGAGCTGCTGCTGCGATTACACTGGATTACAAAGCCAGTAAACTTCAACAAAACGTTGATTGGGAGTCGTGTCAGTCAAAGTACACTGATATAATGGACTCATTTCAGGCACAGTATCCAAAACAACCGACAGAGAAAGATTTCCCGTCCAACGTTATCGGCATATTAAAATCTCAGATCGCCATCAAATTGAAAAATATCCGCAGGAAGTACAGACAAGCAGTGCACACCGGGCGTCGGAGTGGCCAGGGATGATTCAGCTTCATGTTTCTGTCAGAACAGCTTTTAATAAATCACAAGTTATAAAAACATGTAAACTGCGTTGTTAGTGCAGACGAGCGGAGGATTAGTTGGAAAACATCACATTTATTCACTTTACATGGAGCTACAGTTAATACTGAATTATGTGTTAGTATCTCTGATGACTTATTAATAAGTCTTATTAATAAGTCATCAAGATCATAAATCATATTTAGAAGGAGCAGATGTTTACCTTAAGCTAGCTCGGGACATGTTAAAGTTAATATTTTAACAGAGCAAGGTGAGCTAAATGCTAGCGAGCTCGGTAGCTCTGAGATGGCAGAGGTATGATCACATAATCCTGTTTGAGCTATAACAGGTGGTGTGTTCCAATTTTTATTTCCCAGTTGCTCTTGGAAAGAAAAATAGAGTACTGGAAACAAACTGTAGCATAAATAGTTGTCTATTGCTGTTTGTAATCTGCCATTGTTGTTGTTGTTGTGTGATGGGACGGCTTCCTGCCGGGGTA